>OY856412.1:115652106-116252106 GCA_963693085.1 Alisma plantago-aquatica
AGTAATCAACTATATGGTGGAATCATTAATCCTAAGTTCAAATCTAGTATAGATTAATTAACCACTCACCGCACTGGTGGATCGAGCAGGCTGTGGTGGCGGCGACCAGAGGTGGACGTGGTCAGGCTGGAGGTGAAGGTGGCCGACACTGGAGGTGAAGCAGAGGAGGTGCATGTGGTGGCCAGTGGCAGCGATTGGAGCATAATCGTAATCATCATCATCATTATCATCATCATCATCAAAAAGAAATAAAGAAAGCACTATCAATAAATGAAATTCATTCATGCATAATTAACCCTGATTAATCAATATTAATCAACTACACAATCTTAGAGAAACTAAGTATAAATCTAATTAATTAAGTTCATTAATGCATCATTAACCCTAACTATTAAATAGTAATCAACTATATGGTGGCATCATTAATCCTAAGTTCAATTCTAGTACGGATTAATTAACCACTCACCGCACTGGTGGATCGAGCAGGCTGTGGTGACGGCGGCTGAAGGTGGAGGTGGTCGGGCTGGAGGTGAAGGTGGTCGGCACTGTAGGTGAAGCAGAGGAGGTGCAGGCGGTGGCCAATGATGGCGATTGGAACATCATCATCATCATCATCATCATCAAAAAGAAATAGAGAAAGCACTATCAATTAATTAAATTCATTCATGCATAATTAACCTTGATTAATCAATATTAATCAACTACACAATCTTAAAAAAACTAAGTATAAATCTAATTAATTAAGTTCATTAATGCATCATTAACCCTAATTATTCAATAGTAATCAACTATATGGTGGCATCATTAATCCTAAGTTCAAATATAGTACGGATTAATTAACCACTCACCACACTAGTGGATCGAGCAGGCTGTGGTGGCGACGACCGGAGGTGGAGGTAGCCGGGCTGGAGGTGAAGGTGGCCGGTACTGAAGGTGAAGGAAAGGAGGTGCAAGCGGTGGCCAGTGGCGGTGACTAGAGCATCATCATCATACATCATCATCGTCATCATCAAAAAGAAATAAAGAAAGCACTATCAATTAATTGAATTCATTCATGCATAATTGACCCTGATTAATCAATATTAATCAACTACACAATCTTAGAGAAACTAAGTACAAATCTAATTAAATAAGTTCACTAATGCATCATTAACCCTAATTATTTAATAGTAATCAACTATATGGTGGCATCATTAATCCTAAGTTCAAATCTAGTATAGATTAATTAACCACTCACCACACTGGTGGATCGAGCAGGCTGTGGTGGCGGCGGCTGGAGGTGGAGGTGGTCATGCTGGAGGTGAAGGTGGCCCGCGCTGGAGGTGAGCAGAGGAGTTGCATGCGGTCGCCATTGCAGTGATTGGAGCATTATCATCATCCTCATCCTCATCCTCCTCATCATCATCATCATCATCATCAAAAAGAAATAAAGAAAGCACTATCAATTAATTAAATTTATTCATGCATAATTAACCCTGATTAATCAATATTAATAAACTACACAATCTTAGAGAAACTAAGTACAAATCTAATTAATTGAGTTAATTAATGCATTCATTCTTATACCTACAATCCTATTTGTATCATTCATATCCTACGTTTTTTGTAACATCATTTAATCATGCTTGTCAATAAATACTAAATAGTAAATAAACCATGATTCTATATATCAAAGATTTGAATCAAAATATTTGGGTGCACAAAGAATAATATATGTTACTGATTTAGGAGTTCACATAATCATTTTAGAAATAGAAGACCCACATGTGAGTTAATTTTGATATTCAACATCAATGTATGTTTAACACGCATGTTTCAAGGTTCAAAGCACATAATCAAATCAAATTAGGATGCTATAATGGACAAGGTTGAATCTTATTTCAACATGTATCAAAATTTACTGAATTAGGTCAAGCGTGAGGATTAGATAAGTTAAAACAGTACATTAATACTAATCAATAGATAAATGAATAAAAACCAGTAGATAATAAAAACAAATCAGTAGATAAGTAATTTGAAAAATTAGTAGATGATTAAATAATTGAAAAAGTAGATGAACAAATACAAAGGCCTAAATTTAAATAATATGATGAATAAAAAATCATTATACGAACAAATCAATAGATAAGTAAATACAAATTCGTAGATAAGTAAATATAAATCAACACATAATTAAATACAAATAAATAGATAAGTAAATACAAATCCGTGGATATATAACCTACCTAGCATTAGGGGAAGCAAAGGCTAGCTCTGACAACCTTAGGCTTGAGCTCCGACGATACAACAGCTCCTCAGGCGACCTTCACAGCTGCGATGTCCTTCACAATGGTGACGGTTGGTGGCTGGAGGAAGAGGCCCGGATGGCGGCTGGAGGAAGAAGACTGGCGGCGGGAAAGGCAGACCGGCGACGACGGCCAGTAGGCGGTGAAGGGAAGGGACGGCCGACAGAGGAGCAGCAGGTGACGGAGGGCAGCGACGGCTGATGGAGGAGAAACATGTGGCTAAGGAGCAGCAGGCGGCAGAGGACTGGCAGGCGGCAGAAGAGCAGTAGGCGGCAGGTGTCAAAATTGCTCAAATCGCCAGAGACCTAATGTAATTGTGATGAAATAGAGAATGGGAAAGTGTCTGTCTCGCGGGTGCTATTAAGTTAACCATCGTCGTCGGTTGTTTCAAAAACCGACACCTAAGATCCAACAACGTCGGTTGCCATCGAACAAAGAATGCCAATTGGGTAATTTTAGGGGTAAAAATTATCGCGGGGGGGGGGGGGCGGAGGAGCAGCAGGCAGTGAAGGGCAGCAACGGCCGGCGGAGGAGCAGCAGGCGGCAGAGGACCAGTAGGTGGCGGAAGAGCAGTAGGTGACAGGCGACGGAATCACTACAATCGCCAGAGACCTAATGAAATCGTGATGAAACAGAGAATGAGAAAGAGTCTGTTTCACGGGAACTATTAAGTTAACCATCATCGTCGGTTGTTTTAAAAACTGAAACCTAAGATCCAACAACATTGGTTGCCATCGAACACCGACGCAAATTGGGTAATTTTGGGGATAAAATTATCACGGGGACAACGCTTGAACTCACATCGGCGTTAGTATTGTATGAAAACCGACGACAAAAATGGACTTGATTTCTGTCTCACAAAAAACCTTTAGTCGTCGGTTTCTTGGTCAACATTTGACGTCGTATGTAAAATTTTAGAGGTAATTTTTTTGTACTGGAAAAATTAGATTTGGCGAGCGATTTTAGGCGTCGGTTTCTTATTGAGCAACTGACGCTAAATAAAAAGTGATACTCGTATCTGGCCGGTCTTCACATATAGATGTCAGTTTGTGTATTCAGTCGAGACATTGTAGGGTTTAGGTGTCAGTTTCTTTTATACAACCGACGCCTGTAAGTGTGACGTTATAAGCCATTTTTGTACCAGTGGTTCTATGTTTATTTTTGACATTAAGAACGAATTCAACTACTTTTTTACTGGTTGAGTACTCCATATAAGTTCCTCATGAATTTCTTACTTATGGAATGAAAGTTGTATGTAAAAGGAAAAAATTGTAAGTTTCTATCAATTATATTACAAATGTTATAAAATTATAAATCATAGCATAAGAAACAGTATAAAGTTTAATATAAAAAATCATACAAATATCCTACAATACATACATTGTTGTGAAGTACTACCATCTTATTGTTTACTACCTGTAAGTAAAGACATGGAGAGAAGGATGACGCTGATCTTCTAATATAATGAAAAGATATGAGTCAATCTGCAATAGTTGAAGATGTTATGGTTCTTTTTTTAATAAAATTATATGTAGTTGGATTCAAACGTACTTTATACATATTCGTAAGAATAAAAAATTAAACTAAAAAGGTGTATGCTACATATTTTTTATTTTTAGTGAACATGATCATACTACCATATCCTAATTTGATTTCTTTTCTCGATTTATGTGTTTCATCCTTGCGCAGGGGTCATGCTAATCTTCTCTGTATCGTTCCAATTTTACTGGATGTCTCTGAAGAGACTAATTTGATTTCTTTTGTCTATGAATGTATGAAGTCTACGTTTCATTTACCTTATTTTATGAACTCTCTCTAATACTTTACTTAATTAATTTACTAAAGTTTTATTTCTTACACATAGTTACTTTTCTAAGATTGCATCTTTCTTTCTCTTTATTTTATGATTAACTCGTGGGGTTTAACCTTTCAATATCATGTTAATATCCTACTTGTTATTTTGTTAAGAATCCTTAGATATTTATGTTTCATTCTATTGAGATGAGAGGCGAGTCATTTTCATTAACATTGAACCTTGCATGTCCATGGTAACTACCCCACTTTTCACGCCAATGACTTGAGTGGGCTCACATCCTATGTGCTTGAGACAATGTGCGGGCACATCCGGGTGGTATGCTTTGTCATGGGCCCCTTAAGTCAAGGACTTATATGATGTGGGACAGAGGTGTTGACGTTAATTACTCTTGTGTATTAATTTCTCTATATTAATTATTATGTATGGTTATAGTGGGTTAAGAGAAAGGTCAAATGCTTATTAACACAATTTTAACTTTCTATGCGTGCTTATGTCGTTACTAGTTTATGCACGTGCTTTGCACATCTTCTACATAATTTATGTAGAACTAAATAAGAACTTGTTACCTTTATTTACGATCTAAATAATAATTGTTGGACTTGAATATCTTCAATTATCTAAAAAGATACTTTAATGAAAACCTTAACTAAACTTTAATAGAAAATATTATTTGTGTGTTTTTTATGATATATATTTTGTAACACAAAGTATTTTCATAAAAAACACCAAATAAGAATAAAAATAAATTAACGAACAACACATATTATTCCCTAATATATATCTATTGTAAAGTAAGTCCATATATTAATTTAGTATAGAAAGTTTAATCATAAAATTCTCAATTTCTTAATATACTCTACAAGATATCTAACTTCTTTGCTATATATTTTGTAACCATAAGTGTGAAACATAATCAATGTCAAGAAAATATAACTATTCAAAAATTTCTATAATCTATTGACGGATTGACAGTAACTACAATGTTATTTTAATTCAACTCCAAATGACATACTAAGGATTTCTATACCATTTCTTGAGCATGGATGTAAGAACAATTTAATGCCAGATAACTTTGACCGTTGAAATGTAGACTTTGTAGTTCTAACTGAAATTACTACCTACATGATTGGATTTTGATTTTGTGACAAGTGTTTTCCAACTAAATATCTGTTTGTGTTATTTAGATTTTATTGATTATACTCACAAACATTATAAAATTATTACTCATTACATAGGAGACTTGAATCATTTAACATTTTCGGACCGAGAAAGATAATTGTGCTCTACATGGTTGGTAACCATATATATATAATTCTATCGTATGCTTCCAATATCATTATATAAATAATAAATCACCCCACCTATATATATTCTTAAACATTCTATCAAATATGTTTTCCTAAATTGGTAGTCATTTTGACCTCCAAAACCACATCATAAATATGTTATGTTGGCCATGAATATAATATATTGTTAAAACATTGATGACATTTAAATATATAGGATATTTATATAGGTTTCATTCAAGCTATGTATGAAATTTGTGTTCTAGTCCATTTTTTATTTTCTTATTAACTATAAGCGACAAAATACTAATAAAATATGAAAAAAAAACAAGTATCAAATTCAAGTAACGAATACATTATTTTTAAAAACATTAATGTAAGTGTAGTCTATAAACTTTTATGAGATTAAGAGAGAAATATGTCTCCCCACCCTATCTCTCGAAACATGTGGCAGCGGTTGGATGCCCAAGAGGGATGATAAGTTGATAGATGCTTCTCTGTGTAGTTTGAATAAGGGTTCCTTCATCAGGGACCAAGACTATTCCCACACTAACATGTTACAACATTTTAATTTTCCCTTGCCACTTATTAAATTACTAGGGAAAATAATATTCACATCATCTGAATTAAAACATGAGTACATCAAATACAGATGCATGACAATGTCATATAATTTGTGTTTAAGAAAAAATTTATTTTAATGAAGAACATGGGAAATTTATATAATGGAAGGAACAAAAGGATGTATTCTTTTATCAAAATCAACCTTGCAATCCTTTTACCAAGAGAAAAGTTTTCTTTATATAATCTAATATAATTCCTTATGATATTATTGTGGAAGCTTCATTTGTGATATTTTCTTATTTGAATATGCACTTTTTGAACGACATATTCCAAGGTAAGAAACTGATATTTGTAAATAATATTTTGAACTAATCTTAAGATTTCTAAACCATGTCTAAGGTAAAATAGGTGTCGATACATTATTGTCACAAGTATATATGATATTTATGTTTATTTATTCCATCATATGTTATTATAAAATACAATTTCTAATAGTAAAATAAATAATGTGTTTATTAATATTTTAGAGAAGAAAATGTGTATTTACAAATTAAAAGAAAGTTATATAATTTCTCTTAAAATTGAAAATAAAAAGATGATGAAATTTTACTATAATTCATTTCATATCGTTTAGGTATTTGTCATCTTAGTCAAACCTTGCATGTAAGAATATATTTTATTATATTGCAACTATAATACATCATCAACTCAAAGTTTAATTATAATTTTTGCATATTTGAACTACATTAACGAAATAACCAAGAGAAATTTTTTTATATATGTTTGTCAAAGTATGCAAATTATTTTTGGGATTAATGTTTAACATTCATATTGCATGTGTATGACATTTTATGTTTTTGAAGGATAAACAAGAAGTGTTATTCTTTCTTAATAGTTACTATCATAGTAATGGGCAATAATAATTTTAATGAACACATAATAAATGTCCTAAAATACATTTAAAAATAATTCTATCAGCCTTTATTTGTATCATCAACTGAATGAGCAAATTGTAGAAGAGATATAATCAAGACAATTATATTATAACTATTTTGCAAAATTATGGAAACTATTAGTTACATAAAATTTTAAATCTAATTGGTATGTCATGATTTATAATGTTTTAAGAGGGAAAATAAGTTATAGTTGACACTTTTAGTTCATATGATAGTGTTACATGAAAGCATTTTCTCATACTAACATAGAATCAGAAGAAGTTTGTCTTTTTTAGTATACTTTAAGGCATATTTTGGAAAAAATAGCCATATTCTCAATTTCAACATACATAATTTGCATAGAATTGACATTTTATGTCCTCGTGTACTAAAGAGTCCTCATAAAAATCCAATATAATTCTATTATTTCAATTTTCTTTAGATGTATTACAATTAAAGCTAGTCATAATAATGGGTATAATTTAAATAACTATTTTTAAATATTTATATGATTACGAACTCTATATTCCAATCGTAGTTTTTAAAAGAATAATTTTTTAGTCCAATTTGAGATGAAACTTGGAATGTGCACATTATGTGTTTAAGGGAATTATATGAAAATTTTGATAATATTTTAATATCAACGTATATTTTTATTACATAATTGTAAAATTAATGAATTAGTATATTAATCACAAAACAAAATCACTTCAATAAAACATGTTAAGGGAAACACCACTTCAAATGCTTGATATATAACATTTTTGATTAAAAAAATATTGTGATCAAAAGCATAGTTGATGAAAGCCAAATTAAAGAATTTTAACATCTATAATAAATATGTATTTTCTAATGATAATCAATATATATATATATAGTTATGTAAATATATAACTATATAACAATAATTATCTAGAAACATCTATCACCCTTATTAACTACAAAGATTGGATATCCTAAGAAATATTAGCTACCACTTGTTATTCCATGTAAAATATTTATATTATTTTATCATGTAATCACATATATATAGTATAAAAGAAACATAAATTTCGATATCTTAAATATCCATATGCGACAATTAAGTAAGACTTTCTTATACCTAAAATACATGATTTTCAAAATCAAATGAAAAGAAGATACATTAATATGTTGTGAAACATTATTGTATATTTGTTTTTATTAACCATTTAGAGGTTGCACATAATGATATATTGCATATATGAGACAATATACAATATATTAGCCATTCAATAAAATAAATATTTTAATATTTTGTACTATATTTTCATTTATAATTAGCTTTTTTACTAACTTTTGATCTTCATCATAATTGAGTAAGGCTTATTACCAACCATGTTTTGGGTGGCTACATGATGAGCATTTTTTATTTAGCTCTTTCTGGGGTCACATCCTCATTAAGATGCATCAGTACTCATTCTAGCTATGTCTAAGGTGATTTCATCATGTCTCTTCCAATTTTAACTATCATCTAAATAGCATTTATGTAACTTGGTCAAGTTTTCTATCTACTTGTCACATATACATAGAATCTAAGACAAACACCACATAGCTTGTCTTATACATGTCACCCCATTTTATTATTAAAATTTTTCTTCCTTACACAATCTTTTGTTATTTTCCAATACATTCACACTAACCTCTATGTTTCTACGACATTCATCTTGTTGAGATATTGGCTCTTAACTACCTAGAATTTACACCCAATCAACATGGTATTCGTACAACATAAAAGATATGGTTACATTAACCTAGTTTAAGTGAATGGATATATAGATAAGAATTACCTTTTATTTTAGTAAATATATTATAAAATTACATGAATTCGTTGTAATACATTAAAAATTCAAATTTTGGTAAATTACTAATTTTAAATTGTGAATTTAACTATAGGTGTTTTTATTTTTGACTTTTGTTTCCTACATTCTTTATTCACCATAAAAATCACGGTTGACTTCATATAAGAAACTTTTATATAGGCATGTAACTAAAAACTTTTATCTTTTACACGTTTTAGCTTGTAAGTTAAAAGACTAATTTGATAATAGTTAGTTGTAGCCTATTCTATTTCTTTCTTTATAGGAGCCTAGATACATTTTTATAAATCGTAAAATGCCTGCTTGTTTAACGTATTGTATTATATAATTCTTGTATCTACAGCTGCCACTTGGCACTGTCTCACACATAGACCTAATAAGAAAGAATAATAGAACATCATATAGAGGAGTTATGCTAAGGTAACATTGCGATGTAAAGCAGACCGAAAATTAAGAAAAAATATGGAAAGATTCATTGTTGCATGCATAAGTTATACAGACATGTATCTTATACTCCATCTTTCAAGCCACAAACGAATTGGCAAAACCGAGGTAACCTAATTTGAAAATCCTTGCAATCTCACAATATATTCTTCACATTTCGTACCTTTATTAGTCTTTGCTGTAATTTTTAATTAGCACGATATCTTCATTAACTCTATCATGTCCGGTTGTTTTTTCTCCTTAACCAATAACTGAACATATCATATGACACCCTGCATTGTGCATAAACAAAGGAAAGCAGTGGCGGCATTCAAACAATTTAATCATATATCAATCCACTCAGTCTGGAACACACACAATCTAGTGATAAATAAGGTAACATGTAGTGTCTAACCTGATGAAATTAAGGCCTCCATTTGAAACCACTGCTCCATCTATAACGGATGATTTTAGGTAGATAGACATTGCAGGGCATGCCCGAAGTTAAATTATTTTTGGGTCAATTATTCTTTTCTCAAAAAGCACTTGAATCACTCTATTGGCACCTGGGTAGTTCTTTAATCTATACTACTATAAAAAGAACGAGTTTGATGCTGCACTCTCCTTGATTCATTCTCTTCTCTCATTTTTTCAAGGAATTTTGCTCCTACAAATATTTATTTTCTCTCTCCTATTAAATTTTATTATCTTTAATTCTGTATTTCTCTCTCCATCCCACGGCGGAAAAGACCGCCTGACTCCACATTCTCCCACTCCACCGATAATTCCCATGCTTGCCAACCCACGAGCAGAGAGATCCTTGGCGCTCTACACAGTGATTGACAATCCAACTGATTTCACACTAGGTCGATCGCCTGCTAACTCCCAAGCTCTCCTCTTCGGCAATGATGATCATGGCAATCTAGTACTTCCGGCGGCCGATCAAGGGTGACCCAGAGCAGCGTGCCAGGCATCACAACGACGCCATGCATCACAGTGATGCCAGAACCCCCATCTAGAACCAGAGGTGGGTGTCAACCTAGCTAGGAGCCAGTGATTGATTTGCAGGAGGAACAGTAAGGTATGCGTCCGCCGTTCTACTCCACTCCCAGAGTCATGTCTTCTGAACTCATCTATTCCCTACTTGTTCTATTTCTCTCTGCTCCGTGCAGTAGCATCCTGTGGCCCTCTATTTCTCTCTACTCCGTGCAGTAACAACATGTGGCCCTGGGTGAACCAAGGAAGGATAAAGGACTGTGGACCCAAAGGCAAGAGGTGAGGTGATCTCTACGGAGCCAAGACGATCAAACTGATGTTTGCTTCAAATGTTGCAGGAGGGTATGTAATTTTATCTTTTTCTATGTGGGTTACCTATAGCTTCAAAATGTCTCCTCTAGCTCCATGAGCTAGGGTACCATGTTGAATTTGAGCTTGTCTTGCCACTCAACAAATCAGGAGCTGAGAAGCCCGTAATTAGATATGAAGTTCACCTTCCTTTGAATCTGTGCACACATAGTCGCTTTATTTATGGCTTTCATATAACCACATTCGCCTTGTACCATCCCTCCATGACCGTCTAGGGAGGGAGAACTACTTGGAAGAACCCCCACTGCTGACAGCACAACATACAAACTAAAAAATACTGGTAGGATTTCTATAAAGTCTATGAAAATGCATTAGAATTATATGTGTTAAATATCATTTTACTAACTTGTAATTATGGATTAGTTATGAGTCATAAGATCTCAAATCAAAGTAAAACTAATATCACATTTAATTTATATGACACAAATGATAGTTTGCAATTTATTAATACACACAACGTAACTACTTCTATTTAAGGATAAAATATAAAATGATGTGCAGGGAAACATTATTTTAAAGCTCATATGCATGAGCTTTGCATTATATTTTTTATGTAAGTGGATATAGATAACAACCTTGATCTCCCTGTAACTGTTTTGTTCCTAGTTAAGTAACCTCAAGTTGACAGTGTACTTATCCAAATCGTGTGATAGCATGGGGGTGTACTTGAAGAGGGCGATTAGGTTGTAGGAAAGAACCCTTTTATTTTTTATTGATCAATTCAACAAATTTCTTATTTAATTGATCCATTAAGAAAATTCCTACAATGATTTAATGTGAGTGAAAGACATAAAAAACTAAATTAGTTTGATGATATTGTTAGTAGTTCAGGAAAGGGAGGACGTTGTTGATACTTGTATCCCACTTCTAATGGCTGGTACATGGTTGAACTGACACACTGGTGGGTTGCCATTGGCCACATAGATGAATGGGGTGCTATGACTACACCGGATATGGTCCAACTATGGGTAAACCTATGAAAAATAAAGTTATCTCCAAAGATCAGACACTTTTGTGGCATGCTTGCACTTACTAACTACCCTCAAGAGACTCATCATAGGAGACACATTATTCCTAACGACACCTATGAGTTATGTGGTTGTGCTGAAGTAAGTACCACTAATGTCCTATTTGATTGTACAGATGCAATAGCATTATGGTTATCTCTTTCTGTTAGCACATCTTTTGCTTGTGTGCCTACTGAAGCTAGGTCAGATTTCTACAGTTGGCTGGGATCTGTAAAAATTGAGGACAAAATCATGAATATCAGTACCTTGTTCATCACCTTGCGGAAATGTAGACATGAGAAATTGACTAGTGGTAAGATTCTCAACCTGTTAATCATGTTTCAGAATTAATCAGCTGGGTGGCAGGACATAAAGATGTTCTTACTGCTGTCCTTAGAACTAAGCCCTAAAGGACAAGCATAAGTGACTACTGGGTGGATCTTCTTGAGGGTTGGGTCAAAGAATACTAATGCGACCATTCATAATGAAAAAATTGTGCTAGGCTTCATATACACAGACAGTAAAGGGGTGAGTAATCTAATAGTTATAAGGAACTATCAATGTGTATGTTGTTAGAGGCCCGTGTGAAGGCTCATGTGGTTGTACTTGCAACTGAGATTGTTGTGTCTAAAGGCTTCATACATCTCATCCTTAAATCAGATGTTGCTACATAATCTACCACATCAATGGAAAGTTATAAGGCCCATTCCTATGATTTTCTACACAACCATCATAAACTCATTCCTAGTTTCATAAACATATCCTTTATCCCCATTTTTAGAGAGAGTAATTCAGTAGACAATATTCATGCTTGTCCTTTAACTACATCATATAGATGCCAAAAATGTGACAATAAGTCAAATCCCATAAAATTCACTTGTATATAACACTTTAATTAATGCTAAAACAAATTATGAATGTAAAATAGAATACTTGTAAAAGAAAAATATTGTTGGTTCATCATGATACAACTGGATAGAAAATATGTACATGACAAGGTGGAGTGTCGGCATGTGAGTTTAATATATTAGTCTAGTAAGAATAAAACAATTAAGTGAAGGTTAAGATGGAGTGAAATCTTTATGTCATCTTTCACAATATCAAGCATAGAGACATTTCTAGTTTCCACTACATGTAATTTGGACTTTTTTTAAAAATTCAAACATCACATAATATGTAGATACTTACTACGAGAGCCCACAAACATGCACATGTGGGAAATCATAGCAATGGATTGCTAAGTACGATGCTCAGGCACAAGTTGAATGAAAGGTTGGACTATTGAGACCATTGTCTGTATTTCTCCCATCACAATAGATTCCAAGTTTGCAATGAGATGTGTGAGTAATACAAACGTAATTCATGCTCACTTTTCTTTCTCAAGGGTCTAGAAAACCAGAGAATGGTAACTCTAGATTGTGATTTGCATGTGAGGATATAAATACTTGTTATAGACTATGAGTTAGGATCATGTGTCCTCCTATCTGTTTTTATCATAGACAAAACAAGTATGTGGACAATTCTAATGAAATCGTCGACTTTGTAGATGATATAATTTTTTGTTAATATTAATGAACTTTAGATTGTTGGAAGTAAATATCTCCACTAGTTGTTTACGATTATGATTTCTAGGATTGCGAGAGGTAGTATACATCAATATCTACCTCATTACCCCAGAGAAAAATGATACTTCAATAACTATGGGTGAGTTATAACTTATAAGTATAATTAAAAATCAAAATGCCAGATCTAGGTCACCTTGAAGGAAATAATTTAACCTTTAATAGAGAAAATACTCACCTTCCAGATAAAAAATGAAATTCAAGCTTCATTTATAATTTATTAATTTTTTTGTGTGTCTTGGAAACATGGAACATAACCTTCTCTTTTGAATTGCAATGTGGACCTTATTAAGAATTCAATTGGCCAGAAAATGAAAAACAAGAAGGTTTGAATGTGTTAAATACAGAGGTAGGTTGGTAACAACTTAGTTGCAAAGACTAGTAAAATAATAGTTAACTTGAAAATGGAATACTAAAAAGCCGAGTTGGAAAATGAATCATTTGATACATAGATCAATTGAACACTAACATTGATAGGATTTAGCTGCTATAGGATAGGAATAGGAAGACTACACACATTTTTCAAAGATACTTCACATATTTTTAGGGATATATTCATATCATATGATTCCACCATACCAAGAAATATATGCCAACATTCCATGGTTTCATATAGTCAGTATAGGCAATCCTTATTTTTGGAATTTAGCCACAATGACTCTAGAAGAAATATAAACTCCCAGAAGGAATAAAGTGTTAATTTATTGCAAAATATGTTGTACATACTAATATCTTGTCAAAGGTGTTTTAGGATGAGACAAGCTTCCAGATGAAAACAAGACATGTTTCGTCACTGATGCCTTCTTTTAAATTGAAAATGATATTTGAATAATGTTAGAAGTTAATTAAACCACAATTAGGGGAAGATGTTGGAAAATGTTGCACATAGATATGAAATTCTATGAATGTGTATTTACCTAAATATAAAGTTTCAATGAAATGGTTAGAATGAATAGCCACTTGCTTCTCTGACTCCTACATAGTGATGGCTAATATGTTGTCCTCTTGTCCATTTTAGTTTTAGCATTAGGATTTTTTGTCACTGGAAGAACATTATGTATGAAAGGTCACATAAAGAGTTACATCAGTGAAATGGTTAGAGATAGAAACAACTATTGTATAATAAGGATGAACGGCTTAGATATATGATAGAGTTAATTTATTCAGCCTTACACCAATACCCTAGGTGGTATTAAATCAGTGGGAAAAATGCAAAACTGATGAATCCTATTATGAAAGCTACTTATTCAGATAATAGACATTTTGTGCTATCAATATAGGACAAATTAGGGGAATTTATGTCTGATTTGGTCATTTTATACTAATATAGTACTCACTTAGGCAAAATTAGGGCATACCAAGTTAAATTAGGTCCAATCATTTTACTATCTGAATCTCTTATTCGATTTAGAGCATTAAAGAGAGATAGTAGATAAAAAATATTATTAGCACCACAATGTTGTTATGGAAAACTGATATGACTTGGAGATTGAATTTAAGCCCAACTATTGGCCAATAGAAATGATATTACAAACGAATAGAATGGTGTATCCAACAGTTTCATAGAGAAAATGAACCTAGAAACTATAAAGTTCGGCCGGGATAGTATTGTTACATCATTATGGACTATGTGCAGGTAGAAATAGGCTAGCTTGATCATATGAATAAATCAAATGAAGAGAAAGAAATGTTTACTAGCATTGACAAATGTAGGAACTTAGGAAGGGAACTCAAGGTTGAATCATTGAGGAGATATTCTTAGTGATACCATGGGCCAACTGATTGTTGAGTCCTTGGTTGCATTGTCGCAGCTAGAAAGTCCATTTAATTCCAAAGATGTGGAGAAGTTATTTATTTTGAACTCTTGGAAAATTTAGTAAGTCAAAGCAATTGTAAAGGATGGATAATTGTTTGTATAAACCAATGGAATTTTGTTGGCGGTCTAGAATTCAGTATCAGTAAGCCATTATTGTCGTTAATGGAGGCATGTGCCCTATGGTTGTTCTCAAACGTCCCATTACCCCTGAGAAAAGATTGCATGATTTCAGGCATAATTCTGATAACCTTGTAAAACTAGGTTATCAAGAATGCCCTGGAGGTCGGTCACTAGTATGAAACTATCTATAGCTTCTAGAACATCCCGATTGTTCAGGTTTCCCATAGTCTCAGCTATACCAGATGTCCAGTAAATTATGCATGTAAGTACACCATTCCTTACCCTATTTTCTAACCTACACCTAGGATAAAAAACAAACTAATAAATTGAATCGACCTATCCAGGTCATTTGCAATTTTAAGGTCTGTTTTTCAGACAATATCCAATCCAAGGGTCATACAACTTAAGGAAAACAATACTTACAAAGGTGATATTGATCTATTATATAACATGGGCAGGAAAAGGGAGAAAGGGATGAAGGATTGCATTGGTGGTGTCTTCTTGCTCTTCGTCCTCTAAGAGCTATCATGGTGTGTCAAGTTGGGCCACCACTCTCTGTCTAGGTAGATAGTGCATAGAAGGGGGCAGGGAAGACGCCGGAGGGGGAGGACTAAGAAGGGATTGCATTGGTGGTGTCTTCTTGCTCTTCGTCCTCTAACTTTGTTTATGTTCAGCCCTTTCCCCCGATAAATCCTCTGTCATACCTCACAAAAAACATGATGCGAGTGGATATAAAACAAGTCACACTCCTCTATGCAATAGTGAACGATATGACTTTTTACTTCCTGCATCATGGTCTGCAACCACGAAATTGGAAAAATATTTTTACTTCCTACATCATGGTCACATGATATTACTATGTATACCCTATCTTAACTTCCTTATTAGTTTTCAAGGTGTTGCATAACCCAAGTGCTGAATAGATGCCAAAGGACTCAGGCATAGAGATGCATGCTACATATCTTGATCTTTTTTTATAAAGGTAACGAATAAGAGAAAGAAATCTTATATTCATCACCAACAAGAAATCATTGTATTATATGGCTTGTAAACAATAACATGAATTCTTCTTTGTAGAAAATGGCACCAGATAAGGAATGGATCAGACTTGTTGATGATAGGCTTGATGATCCATCATATGAAATCAGTGTTGAAGAGTTTCTTACCTATGCATGTCAAAAAATTGGTGCAAATAAAATCAGATGTCCGTGTGTTTGTTGTGTTAATACTTCTTCTATCCCACGTGATGTGGTGAAAACACACTTGATGGTTTATGGTATTTTGAGTAGTTATACTCTGTGGTATCATCATGGTGAGATGGGAAATGAAAGTGAGTCTGATTCAGATACTTTAGTCAATAACGATGATGGGGATAATGAAGTAGATGATGAGATGCTAGATCTTCTTGAAGAAATGCACCCTACTTCACATAATCTTGAGAGGAATGATGATGGAATGGGAAATTCCAACCATGATGATCATGAAGATGGACCTAATACCGAGGCTAGAAGGTTTTATAGGTTGCTGGACGACCTCAATCAACCTCTCTATAAGGGAGCGAAGGGGTCAAAATTATCTGCCTTGGTAAAATTGCTTCATCTCAAGAGCCTTGGAAAATGGAGTAATCATTCTTTCACATTGCTACTTGAATTATTGAAAGATGAACTATTCCATGGTGATTCAACCTTACCTAGCTCTTATTATGAAGCAAAGAAGACAATTAAAGATATTGGTTGCTCATATGACAAGATAGATGCATGTGTGAATGATTGTATGTTGTTCTGGAAGGAAGACTGTGGCCTTGATAAATGCAAAATTTGCAATACTTCAAGATGGAAGTATGACAAGCATAATGGGGAAGAGAAATTAAAAGCAAATGGAAAGAAAGTACCAGCAAAGATCTTGCGTTACTTCCCACTAAAGCCCCGCCTTAAAAAGTTGTTTATGTCCCCAAAAACATCTTCACTAATGAGGTGGCATCACGATAAAGAAGATGATGGGAATTTACATCATTCATCCGATTCCTTGGCATGGAAAAAGTTGAATGAGCTTCATGGTACTTTTTCTGCAGAGCCCAGGAATGTCAGACTAGGCCTTTCTAGTGATGGTTTTCAACCATTCAACAATTCTAGGTCATCATTTAGCACTTGGCCCGTTATTCTTATTCCGTACAACTTGCCTCCTTGGATGTGCATGAAGCAAACAAATCTCATTTTGTCCATGCTGATTGCAGGTCCTGATGGTCCAGGTAATTGTATTGATGTTTATTTGCAACCATTAATAGATGAATTATTGCAGCTTTGGAATAATGGTGTACAAACATTTGATGTAACTACACATCAAAATTTTAATCTTCGTGCTGCTGTGTTGTGGACCATCAATGATTTTCCTGCATATGGGATTTTATCAGGATGGAGTACCAAGGGAAAACTTGCTTGCCTGTGTTTCCATAAGGGTACTCATTCGATTAGGCTGGCTAATGGTAGAAAGGAATGCTTTATGGGTCATAGGTGTTATTTTATGACTTCCTTCTCTCCTGATTTGCTGCTACAGATGAGTTCTAGAGTTAACATCTTTTCTTTTTTATTTGGCTCTGGCTACAGATTGTGAGTGAGTTCTTTGAATCTCATTGTTGTGATTGGTTGTAGCTTATCTCAATTTTTCGTAGTTTAGTTTAATTGCATCACTTCATAGAATATGTCTTCTAGTTGGTTATATTTTGCAAGTTGTTTATGTTTTATACTATAGCCGAAACTACCACTTTTGCTATTTGAAATTCAATAAGGATGTTTCCATAGAATATGTCTTCTAATCTAAACCCTTAAGTATGTTTCCATCTATGTAACAAGTATAGTATCCTCTTTCTCTCTATCATCATCAACCTTCATACCTGTATTGGAAGGTTGCAGGGTTCATGTGATATACAAACCTCACCCTACAACCTTCCACTACACCCAAGGGTAGCAGCAGTCATGTTCCCCTCATTGGGTATTAGGATGCCCAAAATCATTCTATCCTCCACCTCCTTTTGTACAACCTCATGGATAGTTTCAATATGCCATGGGATTCTCTTCAAAACCCATATATACTCAAACAACCTGGTGTCATCCGTTTCCTCATAACTCACCCTAAGACCTCAATCCCTCATTAACTTCAGCAAAATCACCATTTCCTTCTTCCCTACTTCATACTGTGAATTGATCTGAATGTATGATTTACAAGCTACCACCATCCTACTGTGATGGTTCCTGATCATGCACGCCATCCACCCCACTCTTTCCTCTCCAATCTCCCTTGTCATTCCAATAAATACATTAATGAATAAGGAGAATAATTGCACTTCATGATCCAAAAGGTTAACAGTGGGTTCTCTTTTATAGGATAAGAGAATAGCCAAACATTTAGAAGTGAGCAATATGGAATAAAACCCAAGTAAAGTAAACCACATAAATAACATAAATAACATATCTCTTTATACATGAAATGCTAATTTCTTCCTGAATTAACAATAACATCAATATGCAATTGTGGCCTCAATATTTTCTTATGTCCAAGAGAATAATAGTTATGCATGATAAATTTATATGGCTTGTAGCATTTATTGGTATAAATCTAATTGCTTCCTTGGTTAAAATAATGTGTGCATTGGTTGTTGTCTTCCATGGGTTTATATCTTGTATTGTTTGTTAACCTAAACCATGTGATAAAGCCAAATCCTTTTGTGTGGTTCAAGATGGAGAGCATCATTCTAATCATGTTGAGAGGCCATCCTAAACGTTTAAGGCTTTCTCTATGGACATTATTCATCTGAAGAGGAGGTTGCAGCTACATAAAGTGTGGTGTATAATCTGCAATGGCCACCTAATGAGGATGCTTGCTAGTTTCATAATTTGTGGTCCACAAGAAGTGAAGATGCAAATTGAAGCTCCACCTGAATCTTCAACCCCTGTCAAGGCAAGTCTTAAGGTACCTTGATAGAAACCTTAGATGACAACTTAGCAACCTTCACATCCGTGTAGTTCTAGGCAGATGCCTGCTGCACCTCCCAGGCTAACCTCCTGTTGAATCAAAAGCCACAGAAATATCTATTGAAATGTCTGTGACTATTGGCAATATATAAAGGCTGACCTGGTAAAATATTGATGCCCGACATATTTATATTTTGGTTATACTAATGTTTATCATAATGGAAAACTAAGTTGATAGGAAGTCCACTTGGATATTGCTCATTTATAAGAGATTGTAACAAGTAGTCAGGAATGATATGATGTCATTGGATCTAGTTCTTATGACTTGTCAGATTTCTGAAGGTAGGGGACTAAGAACCCAAGGAGGGATCACCAAGGTTTTCACTTAGGTAGAAACAAAACAAAAGCTGGCCTAGGGAAATGAGTGAGCTGTTAGGCCTCCACTTAGAAATAATTGTGGAGCTTCCACTCAGGTGCTTAGGTCTTGCTGGATCATTTATGTTCTCCAATGAACTATGCTATCACCGTCCCAACAAATTTGACGTGTTCATAATTTTGTGTTTCTTTCTGGGTTGGGACTTATGGGTGTAGGAACATTTGTTTCTAATCAACATAGGAACTCGAAGATGGACAGCTGATGGGATGCTCCTAGTTTAGGTACCAATTACAACACTATAAAATATGAATCTAGGTTAGTGTGGTTGACGGTTAGGGCTATGAATATGGAGTTATGTGAAACATGGTTGGGAATGGCAGAGGTGTTTGGCAATGTGGCAAGAGAGGTAGTGGTGAGAGGTGGTTGTAAATATGGAGTTATGTGAAAGGAGTAATGGACATGGCTGTGAATGTGGGTTCTGAATTGGTTGGGGTGTTGGAGGTTATAGGGTATTAGACCAATGGTTCATCAAGTCATGTGTCTTTACTATCTTCCTATTAATAGAGGTGGTGTCATTTTTGGAGTGTGGGGCTCGTGTTTTGCAGGCATCAGTCTCCTAACCGAGAAGCTCTAGCTTGGAATACTAAGCACCTCAACCAACAGTAGCTCTTTCAAGCCCAAGAGAGGAGCTCGTGCCCATACTTGTGGCATCCAAGTATATATGGATTATTTGATATTTCAGGTATGACAAAAAACCTGATTAATATATTTCCTTTATCTAAGATGTACTCCTTGGTTGCATAGGTAATTTTCTAGGCTTTGATTTTGAATATCTTTCCATGCGTTCATGCTTAACTAATGAAGCTCCTAGCTTTTTCAACTCTACCGTCCATGTGCATTTCCACTTTGGCAGTAGGTAATGAGGATTATTTAGTTTACTTTAGTATGAGTAACTAATGGATGAAATTTCTCCTGAATCCAACTTATGGTAATGGGAAATTGAATAGTCAAATTTGAATGTTCATTTCTACAATGTTATCAAAAGATAATGCATCTCATCATGAAAGATTGGTTTATTGACAATATGAATAGCTGCTTTGTTATCACAGTGAATGGTAAAAGGAGATCATACAGGGATTCCAAATTTAGAAATAATGGATAGGACCCACTATTGGAATGGGTCTTTTTTTGAGGGGGGTCTGGGACATTACTCTACTTATCTCGCCATTGAGCAAGAAAACTTCAATGTACATTACTAACTCGATTCTTTAGTTTAAAATCTGGTTTTTGTTACACAACTATTTTAACCAAAATTCACAATTTCTCAAAGCAACTTATTAAAGCTTACAATTATGACATGCATCAGGCCCATAAGATACCTACAGGCATGAACCCACTAATTAGTATCTATCGAGTAAACTTGTCACTGTGACTAGGACCGGTGGTTGCCTTTATGCATCCTAAATTTTTCAATTTCTATAATCAATGGTTATCATGGTGACTAGTTTATTGACGTTGACACCAAGTACTAGTTGTCAACCCAGTTTTTTGGGTTTTATGTGTAGATAATGTTGCTGAGTTGTTCATAGATATATAGACCTCCTCAACATATATGTGGGTTGGAATCAATGAAGATCTGGTCATCAGAGATAATCCAATGCCTTCTAGAAGGTGAGATTTTGAAATAGAAACTTCAATATATTATTGCTCATTTTTTAGCCCCCCAGGAGGTGAGATTAACTACTTATCACCCCATTATAGACTTGCATGGTATAGCTAACCTCATGCCAAGGATTACAACTTATCCCACTAGGTTTGAAATTTATAAAGACATCCTAAATACTTTCTTGAAAATCTTCCCTATTAGCAAGTTTCGTCAGTGCACATTTATCTTGTAGTTCGATTAGGTGATTAGAATTTCTTCCTCAGTGAATGACATGGGAAATTCCTCTTCTAGTGTAGGACATTTTAATGGACCATACCAACAATTTATACTTCATAGGGAACCCCGCCTTGTATATGATGAACTCCATTTCTAAACTGGAGTCGCTTGCTGACATGTAGTTACTGAACTGATATCACTATTCTTATGTCGTCCCTCCGAGCATAGCTAGGATTTCTCCCTCCTAAGGATCCACACCTTGGCCCCTAGTAGTGCCTCCCTTTACCCATTTGCCTTTGGAGTCTGAGAATATAGCTTGTGCTTTGCACCTTCTTGGTATCCAAGATGTTGTCCACATTAATCTGGCATCACCCATTCAGTTGATGAGGCTCCATCCATTCATTGTTTATATCCTTATTAGAACAGGACTACAATATAGTCTTCTATAGATGCATCACCTCCCCTATAAATGTTTTCAATATCACCCTCATAAATCCAATGTGCCAAAAAAATCCATCCAGGCATCTAGAAAATCTAGTTCACAGTGAATTCACTTGTTATTACTCGACATGCTTTTCCATATAAAATAAATACAACACCATAATCTTGACAATACATTTGAGACTTTTTTACAAACTTGAAGATTTTTGAACTCTTGTTCCTTGCATGGGATGAAAGAAATCACTTCTTATAAGTTAGGGACCTTGGGTAGAACCATGTTTGCAACACTCAAATCCCCAACAACACCGTCTAAGCATCAACTATCTTGGTAGACCATGTCCCTTCATTCTTTCTTTGAATGACTGCACTCATTTTTACTTTATCATCCCTAATCATTGTACCTAGTCCTGCCCAACGACCTTGGTCCAACACTCATCTAAATAAGTTTTCAGAAACTTGGGCTACATTTTCATCTTGTAACATGATATTATTCATGGCTACTCTAACTATCAGACATTAGGAATATCATTTTGTGCTCAAGTATTCAACTAGGTCCTTCCGGTTGGTTCCAGTATGTACTAGCTAAGAAATTGTTCTCTATCCTTTGGTTTCTCTATGACACATAAGGATATCTAGTGACTTTCCAATCAGTGATTTCGCAAGGGACTCATTTCATTTTCTTTCTTGAGTGTGCAATAGCTGCAAACCTATGAAGGATCAGCAACCTGGACTAGTTCTTAATGATATGCTATAATTGTCATTGTTGGATTGTTGATTATGGATGATTAGTAAATTGAAGCTTGTGAGATTTAGTCATCTCACTTGTTTAGCAGCCAGAAAATGTAGGAACAAATTTTACTTAAGTATTAAGCCCACACAAGGTTCCCTCATTTTCTCTAATATTAGATAGGCTAACAATAATTAGAAGTCAGCTACTATAGACCTATATACACATATCAAAAAGGGGGGCATGAACACCTAATCTATTGGGTATTTACCAGATTCAACCCTAATGGGCCATGGGCAACATGCCCATGTAGGCAATAGACTTATTAACCTATTAACTAAATAGGCTAATATTCTAACAACATGAAAGTCAAAGACAAAGAGTGTTGTGTTAAGTCATGGTCAAATTACTAACACAAACTTGCGAGATTCTATTTTAGCAACATGCTTTTAAGTTTTCATGTGTATTGTCACAAATCTCATTACCAATACGCTAACGTCTTCTTGTTTGATGACCACTTTAGTATATTAGTGGACCTAATGATGAAGATCATCTCCAGGTACTCATATGATGGTGATTGGGCTTAATTTTCTTTTCTTAATAATATAATGATGATATTTTAAAATAGCTACTGACATCAACATGCTTTACGTACCATCAAGGAAACAAAAGTCGGCAAATCAGGCGTGCTGCAATATCTATGAAGTTGTCTAGGCGCCCTTCCTAAGTATTATTGGAAATAGACTAGTACCTTTGTATATACATCAAGTACGTATCCAATTGTACCATGATATTATTAAAGTCTAACACTGACTATCTGATATTTTTTTATAGGTTGGACTTCTCTAATCATTATTCATATCTGACAGAGCAATTACAATCAAACCTATCAGGGAGATGTAAGTAGAGGATGCATGTGTTGTCAACAAGACATGATGATACAACAATCTTGTGAGCAAGGTGATTTCCATCTCATTTGGTAAAGGTGATCTTTTATTTGAAAAAATTAGAACAATACTGATGATATCCTTTACCAGTAGTGATTTATAGAAGTTTCCATCCTTCATCCCATGATTATTCCTGACTAGGTTTAGTGCATCACATTCCACCTAGACCTTGGGTAAAACCATGTTTGCTACACTCTAATCCCCATTAACACGATCTAAGCTTCCACTATCTTGGTAGACAAGTCCCTTCATTCTTTCTCATAATGGTTGCAATCAATTTCCTTTTTATCCCTGAACATCATACCTAGTCCTACCCATTGAACTTAGTCCATCACTCATCTAATAAGATTTTTAGAAACTTGGCCTACATATTTAACTTGTAACATGTTGTTATTCATGTATACTCTAACTATCTGAAATTTTAAAGCAGGTTGGACTGCTCCCATCATTATTCATATCTAACATAGCAATTACAATTATACAGTCAGAGAAATGTAAGTAGAGAATGGATGGGTTGTCGATAAGAGAAGTGTATACAATAATAGCATACATAAGGTGATTTCCATCTCTCTAGATGAAGGAAATGTTTATTTCAAATTTCAGACTAATATTGATATTCTCCTTTATCAGTAGTGACTAATAGATTCTGCTACCCTTCATCATCTAAAAATCTTTGACCAAATTTAGTATGTCACCTTCCAGCTAGACCTCGGGTAGCACCGTCTTAGAAATAGCTCTAATTCCCAACAAGTTAGTCACATCTTCCGTTATTTTGGTAGATGAAGTCCCTTATTTCTTTCTATCAATGCATGAAATCTTTTTTACTTTATGGAACCCTAATCGATTTATGCATGCCCCACCTGTTGTGTTTTTTGGATTTCCATACTGACTTTACTGTTGAGTTAGTGAATCATGCCAACATAAACCATCTTGTTCTAAGACATCAAGTATTTTAAAAAATATGCTTTTAAAATGCTTAAATCACTACGTTTAGTTGTATAAAAATACAAATCTCAAGTCATTACATTGTTCATTTATTTAAATGCTTGGGATTAATGGATTTGTTGTTCTACCATGCAAAACATCTCAAGAAAGATAGTTTCATGCTGAGTATACATTTATATAGTATAGACTCTTGGGTTATGGTGTTTGCCTTGCGAGAAGATTTGGCCGATCATGTCCTTCTTGAACCTTAGCTTGTTGGCAGTAGGAGCTGTGATCTTGTCAAGATGTTTGTCTTTATTGCATCATGCATGTTATGAGGCATTTATGCTCACTAATATACGCTATGCCATTCATATGTTTGCTACATGCCATGGAGGCCCTAGGGAAGATGGCAAGAAGTTGGTTCACAATGGTTGGTTACCTGTCCTTATTTTTTATTTTTTTCTTCTGGAAACTTGCCATGTAGGGTTAAACGTAATGATAGGATGGAAAGAATATCATACTGTACATGTCTCTTTTTATCATGTTTCCAATTTTATATATGTCATTCTCTTTTCCTCTTGTATTGATATTGGATGTTCATACTATTACCAAGGTAGTTACTTCTTGCTTTACCACTTGGAAGATAAAAAACTAAGACATTTCAAGTGTGAATGCAGCAAGACTGCTCAATTGTTCTCTAGTTTATTTAAACAAAGCTGAATGGCTATTTTTTTAGATTATCCATAGATTTGTGCCAAATGACACCTTCCAATTAGCGTCTCTCACATTAGGTATTAAAATGATTAGATTGAGTGTGATATGGTCCCTTCATCGACACAATTGGTTCTTGGGTTTGCACTACTAGGGTGGAGTCACCTACGTGGCTCCTCCTTGGAGTGGTTCCCGAATATTACCAAGCTTTTTTTTTCTTAGTACTTATTGATAATTTTGAGTCCAGGTGACCAAACATTTTTTTTGTTTGATTTGATATGGAAAACAAAACATGGTTTCCTATACAACGGTTAGGGCATCTATCTGTTTTAGTAAAACTTCATATGAATCACCATTCTATGGAAAAGATTATGTACTATGTCAACATGTATGGACAACCGTAGTGATTCCTACATATCAACTTTTTCATTTGACTTTTAATTTGTTCACTTGATTGTTTTCTAGGATTTATATCAGAAAAACGCTCCATGTTAGCAGATACCATAAGAAAATCATTTGAAGTTATGGAAGATGGTTTTACTTCTATGTATTCTCGTGAATGACCCATGAAACCTCAAATTATCACAGTTGATTAATGTTGCCTTGTTGGTGTTATATGATTAAGCATCTTGTATCTTGTCAAAGGTGGGGATTCACATGCAGTACCTGCAAGACTTGTAAAAGCAACATGAGAAGTTCTTTATGTTCAATTATCTTCAGAGAACAGTTCTAGCATAAACTCTGTTAGATAGAAGATGGAGTCCTTGCATACTCACGATCCTAATATTGTTGTCTGCAAGATAATGTTCGGTGAATCAAGCGCCTTATTCAGGTGATTGTGATGAAACTACTCTTATGAATTATTTCTTCCATACAACATTTATTTTTAGATATTTACGCTTAATGCACTTGTTATAGCATATATAACAAGCTTGTTCTAGTTGCATCTGATGACCTTGAACCCTACTTTTTGAAATTCTGTTGCCCGATTTCATAAAAAAAGGGTATGATCCTTGGATGTTTCTTCTCTCTACACGATCAACAAAATTAAAGATTTCTTTATCAAGAACTGCAATACGATATTAATAAGAGACATCCTACATTATTTTTTATTGTGTTTGAAGTTTATACTATAATATGAAGTATATCACTCTTGATACAACCATGTGATAAGTGCTGCTATTATTCACATTCATATCACAATTTCCATTCAAAATAAGTATTGAATTATATTCGACCCAATCTCTTGATGAAGGAACACTTTATTATTAAAAAAAATATATTCATAGAACACCACTTACTGAGAGATTGATGTTTTTATGTAGAGTGAGATTATTCTTTTAGTAAACTACTACTTCATTTGGCATGAAGCATTTGCCAGATTATTAATGAACATATATATCCATTATACATGAATTTGAACATTAGCAAGGGGGTCTGAATCATATATTTGAAAAAAGATTCTATCATCTATTCCACTATTGTTTTTTTTCGAATGAAATCAAATAATTAAGTTTTATTGGAGATGGAAAGGTCAATATTATCAATACATCAATATGTTGTATGCAACTTGCAATGAAAAAAATGGTAGTATAATGAAGTATGACATACTATGAAGGATGGAATTTTGGATGACTAGTTCTATATGACTCCTTGTGATATTTTTGAATAAATAAAAGAGGTATTTGTGAACTTAATTTAGAATGTAAAAGATCTCATAAGACTAGAAGCCACTATAATAAGCAAATATGGTAAATTAATGCCTTAAGAGTACCTACCTATTTATGATGAATTGATTTATAGCCAAATAACTAAAAAAACAATACTTTCATTTTTTATGATTTATAAATCCATATGTGGAATCTATACTATATAGGAAAGCCCAATCAGGGTTTCTGATGCAATTTTTACATAATTGTTTTAAATTGCAATCATGTCCTTTTTTACTTACGTGCAAGACTTAAGAGGGGTGTCTCGGTTTTATGCTACAAATGTTCTAAACCATCCACTCTATCCTATTCTCTGCGGCACCGACCTTGGGTATGCTAGGATTTTGCAGGGATCGACTCTGGTTGGTGATGGTATGCTGTATAGGAGACATCCTTCGTCTCAACTTCCGAGCAGGTAGCTTCCCTCATTCCCCCAGTCGGAACCCTAACCCTACTTTTCTCCAACTACCAGCAGTCCTGACCGGATTCTCCATGGCATATTCTGGTTCCGACGGGTTCGAGGACAAAATAGCAAACTTCCTCTCAGCAGCAGTTGGGTCTTCAAATAGGTTGTCTCCTCCGTCATAGCCCCACCGGCCTGTGTTTCCTAGATCCGACCACCTGGATGAGGACTTCGCTTCTGCGGAACAGAGCCAGTATTGCCTGGAAGATGGTCACTTTCCCTTTCTATGTCGTATCAGGAGGCCTTCGACCGGTATCTGGTGTTCTAGGGATAAGTTTTCAGATTGTAGATGAATTCCTCTTTTGCTCTCTTTGCCTCCTTGCTTTTCTTCTGCCCTAAGATGATGCTTCTGGTTCCATCTCATCCTCATTGATCCCCGCCCCAAGGCCTTCTTCAGGTGAGGCAATAGATTTTGTTGCTATGTTTGAAAGGGAGTATACTTCCAGGTTGAATTTCATTGTGGAAGGGTTCATGGATGCACAGTACTTGATGAATCTATTGTCATATGATCCTTTGTCATGACCGGTATCACATTACTTGATGAATCTGTTGTTATATGATCCATTTTTTATTTCCTTCACAGTTTGCAGAAATAAAATATCTTTTTCAAGTTCATCTATCTCTCCTGTTTCCTTTGCTTATCTAAGCTAAAGAACTCTTAGTGGCTTGTGTTGATCTTTATCTTCTGATCATATATAATTTGCTTTTCAATCTACTAAATTGGTAGCATTCTTCTTCAATTGCAACTGCCATCTTTTTTTTTATATTCAATATTTTTTATCAATTTTGAAGAGTTATCATCCCCTTCTTCGTGTTCTAATCCAAAGTGTTGACCATAAATTCTTTCCATCTATTACAAACGAGGTTTCAATTTAGAAGTTTTTGTGAGACATAATTTAGAAGTTTTTGTGAGATATGTTGGCAATTCAGTAGCTATGCCAGTGATTTAGTGACCCCACTATAAAATCCACTAACCTCACATACAAAGGAACATGACCATAAGACTATATTCAGGACCTACATGAATAAACAAAAGTTAAGTACCTTTGCTTTTGAGAAACTATGATAATATGTAATGCTAACACAGTCTTCAGTACACTTGGTGGGCCTGTAAGAAGAGCTCATCCTGCTATCTTCTTTTGTCGAATCATGTCAACCAAAAGGCCTGCCAATTCGGGAGTAGTAGCTTGACCTACACTTCAATTGTGTTTGGTAGCTCTTATCAACTCTCACACATTATTTCTATTAGGTAATCGCCAGATTACAGTAAGAATGACATATATGAATTGATATGTTTGGTAGTTGCTATCTCGGCTTCACATGTTGTCTTATTTCTTACCAGACAAATATTTTTTACAGTATGTTCCTATTTAGTCGATTAAGAAATTGTGTCAATAGTCATTTTTTAGTTTCATAATAATCCTTTCACATTGTAAACTTAATTGTGTCTATTTGTTGTTCCAGATGGGACAAAAATAATTCTTTTGACGAAACTATTGGGAACTTCATCTACATATGACTATATAACCAATTGCACATGCAGTAAGTCCACACATCGCTGATAAAAAAGATTTGAAGCAGCTGTAAAAAAAAAGGAGCTTAGCAAGAAGAAGTCAATCGAGCTAAGAAATGTACTGAAAGATACAACATGAAAATCATCAATGGCACTTAATTTATTAATCCTCGCTTTTTTATTGTAAGAAAAAGTTTCCAAAATACCATGTTGCTCTATTTTGGTTTGTAAAAATACATGAACAACTATTGTCTCTAATACATTTCACCTACATTTTCTAATGTTTAGTGTACATCTTTATGTTGCACCTATATATGATAGTAGTTTTAAAAATCTGGACGCAACGAAATCTACTGTTTTTAGGCACGTGCAACGCACGGGTTCATGGCTAGTACATAATGAAAATCTGACACTCTTACCTCATGTTCATAGATAAATGTAAGCACTTGTTGGTTGGATTAATTGGTAAACACGGTTAATTTGTTACTCGAAGGTCGTTGGTTCTATTCTTAACTGAAGCACCCAGATAAAAAGAGTAGAGGTTATAGAAACATGTAAAAGTTCAACTTCATGTGTTATGATAGAATACGACCCCTCAGTCATGAACTTGATAATAAATATATGAAAAGAGATAGTAAAAGGACGCCATAACGTGATTACAAAATGTGTTATACTTCAATCCATTTCTTATCACTAAGTTTAAGTACATAGGGATTGGGGAGGACATAAACGAGTCTATGCGGAGAGCAGATACAAATTTGTTAGATCCGGTGCTTAGTAGAGTAGATAGATAATAAGATAAGGCCGATATGATATTTTTATTGGAAGTGTACAAGTGTACAACATGCATTCAGTGAGAACATATTTTATTTCAGTAGACAATCCATTTTTGCTTGTAGAGTCCATCTACCAATGGAAACATAAGGAAGAAAATGTTTATTTTTTCATATTATTTGAACAGTCCGACATTTGATGGAAAGACGAGGACGGAAACGAGTTTTTCAGCGTTCACGCTTAGTATGGTATAATAATAGATTTAATGTTGGCCGACTCTATTGTAAAGTTGTTGATATGCTGGAGTTTTAGGGGGGACTCTTTATAAGTAGTTGTAGATTGATTTCAATTTCTTGGTATTTATATTATGCTATTTGCTTTTTGTTGTGCTGCGAATGAAGCACATACCTTCTTATTTTAGCTGCATTAAGAAGGCATATCTTTTCATTGTTGTTCTGTCTCTTCAAATCCAAATCCATAGACTATAACTGAGACATGCTTGTTGAGATTTATGGATCTGCGATACTTAGTTGCAGGGCACTTTAGTCTCTATCAGATATGAAGATCCAGGGTCACTTCAGAGATTATTTTTAAAAGTTAATGCTATTGTGAAAAATTTAATATTTTATAGAATATCTGAATACTTAGATTTCACTTGTTCATTGTTCTCCTTTGCTAAAGGTATTGCTTGTTGGTTTACATCCATCTTATGAATGGTTTTGTTCTTTGTTAGGTTCACAGGTTTTGGAAATGGGTCGTCATTTCTTTTCTTATAATCCTTTGAGGCCTTGTGACATGATGTTGGCTTATGGCTTAGGATGTTGCAGTCTTCTTTGTGGATCTATATATAGGAGTGCTTCTGACTTCTACAGTTGAAACATATAGATTTAAGCTAGCCTCCTATGTTTATTGGTGCTGCAGTGTACTTCTTAAGCCACATGTTGGTCTTATGATGGACTTTCTTAAAAGCTGTCGGCCTTTGCTACTTCTGGGATCTATAGATTCATCTTATTCCCCAATCAGAGGTTTGATCAGTTGGATTTATGGTGCTTCTTCAAAGGTTCTTGTATATATAAAAGTTTTCGACCTTTGCTACTGTCGGGAACTACAGTTGTATGATTGTGGCCAATGATTCATACTAGCTATAAAATTGTAAGAAGTCGTGTAGCAACAAATGGTTACTTTTATATTGTATTTGGTAATTTATTCAAGGTGGCAAAGGCTCACATCCTCCACTATGTACATCAACATTTTGTTCAATCCAATAAAAGAAAGAATTTTTGGATTTTCCATGTATTTGTCCAATTGTGTATCCTAGATGTCGCTAACATATAATGTTATATAAGCTATGATGCACGAATTGTATAAAAAAAATTGAATATTGTATATCCTTATAACTATTTATGATGGAAATTTTCTGTCGCAATTAACCTTGATGAGAGTATTGTTAACATTATCTCCATTGCTATTTATGATAGAACTTTGTTGTCATAAATACCAATTATGACAAACAATTTGAGCTGACATTATATCCATTAGTGATAATATATATTATCCGTCTTTGTTAGTACTAGCGATGGAATGAAATTTTTCGTCGTCATTAATAGTAACGGCAAGACAAATAACGACAACATGCGACGACTTATTTTTTTCATCATTAATAGCTATAACGACAACTTTTCCCACAATTACGACAAATATTTTCCATTGTTACTGCTATATATTCTTGTAGTGTCATTACTTGTTAGCCATACGACATCTACAATTGGGGAGAAAGAAACAAACAGAACATACAAACGTCACGTTCAGTAACCCAAGGGCACTACAACTCATATTGGAATGAGAGAGAGACATTTCTTCATTGATTCTTCTTCCTTGAGGCCGTCTTAAGCAGCTTTTCCTGAAGAATTCTTTCAACCTGAGCGTTAAGTAGTGGTAGAGGGGCTGAAACTAGACGGTATTCTGCTCGTATATCAACTCAAACGAAGCCATACAACTGAGTAATGAGATCAATCCAGAGCAAAGATGAGATTTAGCCGTACAAAGGTTGAATTACCTGGGGAAATCCAAAAAAAAACATCGTCTTCACAAAGGAAGGAGTAACAATCCTTATTCAAAGGAAGAAACAACGCTGATATACGACGGAACAAGGCAGATAGCCTGCCAGAAACTAGCACCCAAGCGAAAACCTGCAAGGCAAAAACAAAGGAGGAAAACCCGCCTCTTCCGGAACCCCAGCGAGGACACCCCCACCAGCCACCCGTCTCAGCCTCAAGGCAGATCTGAGCAAGACTCTGCCAGGAGAAGAGCACCACCACCTGCAAGCAACACGCCGAAGAGAGGACCCGATCACAACCAGGTTGCACGGCCGCCGCCCAGGAGGGGAGAGATGAGGAGCTAGGAGAGGCACCTGCAAAAGGAAACCGGAAAGAAGAGACAAGTCGATGAGGAGGCCCGGGGGGAGAAGGTGACGGCCCAACAGGACGCCTGACCCCCTCCCCCAAGCTTGAGCGCCGCACGCGGGGGGAGCTCTAGACCGCCACCGTGATCGCCAGAGCCCTAGACGACGGGACGGGTATACTTGTACGCACATAGCTAACAAAATCCATGATAGCAGCGTCATCCATACATAATAGGTAGCGTAAAGAAAAGACTGAGAATATCAACGCAGGAGTAGTCAGCTTGCAGGATTCCTCCATGGATACCATGATGTCGCCTAAACAAATCAATGGAGGAGAGATGACGAACTTTCAGAGTATATGGGCATGAAGCACGGAGTTAAAAGGCGTTGGAAAGCCCTCTAGTGTGATGTGTTCCCCCACATAAGTGGTGAAGCAGACAGATTGCTGCCTTTGGTAGCGGAACCAACATCCAAGCAACGAAGTTGAGCATCTACTGAAGACGGTGGCCATAAAATAAAGGAAAATTCTAGCCACATTAACTTTTCTACCCGCTGCCATATCCGGTGTATGGGAAAAAAAATTAATGCATCATACAAATATCCTACCTGCACCTGCCTTTTGGTATTATTGTCCATGCAAATCTCATACAAGCAATGCAAACTACAATTTATTGCATTCACTGCTCACATATTTTGTTTGAGATATCTAACTCAATCCCAAATTACAAAAATATTCAAATTTAAATTTCTGTTTATTGCCAGTTTCCTTTATTTTTTTTCCAAAAATCTTTGTTGTCTTCCAATTGTCTGCAGTCCAGATACTTGCACAAAAACATAAGTACTGTACGCATATTTGTTGATAACTTTTTTTGCAATTTATTTATATTTTGCATCTAATGTCATTATATATGCATAAAAATATATTCTCAAATTTTAATCATATATAAAATATTTTACACAAAATTATATATTGCAATATTTGTTCTTGCATAAATATTTATTTTTAACTTAGTTTTTGCGTACAATACAAGATGTACATTACAAGATATATTGTACTAACAACCGTGTGTTACATGAATATGTCAATTCTTGTTATCACTGCCCATTAGATATTTGTTATATGAAGAAGTATGTTACTAACAAACACATTGTACAAGAAGTACAATACTAACCACATACAATACATTTATAAATCACATATAATACTCTTGTACGAGACATACAATACTAACATCATTTTGACAATGCATTAAGATATACAGTACGAGACACACAGTACGACACATACAGTACGAGACGTATAATACGAGATTATATTTTCCATATATTCAAAATGTAGCGTGGGACGTATTGTATTAGTATGAGAATGTTGGTGAGGTGGAATGGAATGACAGGGACGCACCGTACGAGACGTATTGCACTAATATAAGAATGCTGGTGAGGTGGAATGGAACTGGAGAGAAGTTGCAAAAGAGAAAATAAATATTCAAAAATCGGGGTTGTATAGAGGAGTGGGGAGAAATTTTGGGGTTCTAAAGCGTTAATTCGTGTGCAATTACTGTACATAAAAAAAACAACTCGCAGCGAACTATTGTTGGTTCTCGAGAATCGGGTATGAAGATTCTGTGGTAGCATAACTCTAAAATAAACGATGTATGTCGGAGAGATTAATGTCTTTTAGTCGCCTATATAAAATGCAAACAACACGGTAGATCGCCAAACGATAGATCGACATAAATAAAGGAGTCACGCTACCCACACCCGACAGCCCCACCCGGCTGCCCACCCGGGTCTCAGAAAAATACACCATCAACATTTGCAGTCGGCTTTTATTGTCTAACAATTAACTCCATGCAGCCGACTTTTATTGTCCAGCAATTAACTCCATGCAACCAACTTTTATTGTCCAGCAATTAACGCCAATTAACTTCATGCAGCCCGCTTTTATTGTCCACCAATTAACTCTCTCCACTCCTTTCTCTTGCAACTCCTCCTTCCGACTCTATTTCAACCCACCAACATTTGTACGTTAGTATAGTATGTCGGTTCCCCAATTCTCATCAATCTTTCTACTTCGGTCGTACAGTACATCATGGAAAGGTTGTGATGGTCCGAGAGTTGAAGTACAAGTACAGTACTTGTCAAGCACTGTTTTATGAGTACTTGCCCAACATTGTTTTATGAGTACTTGCCCAACACTGTTTTACAATTCAATAATAAGTACAATACTTAATTATTATTCTCATATCAGTAACAAACATATTCATTTCCGCCAAATACAATACTCACTCTCCCTCTCTATTCATTTCCGCCAAGTACAATACTCACTTGTTAATTTTAACTCATTTACTCAAGCATAAGTACAGTACCTACCAATTTTAACCCATAAGTACAGTACCTACAGAATCCAATAACAACATTTTTCTCCTGGACATAATTTTTTTAAAAAGGTACAGTGCACATCTGGTCCATAATTAACTATAAAATGCATCCATAAGTATTGTACCCAATACTTAATTTCCAATTCAGTTTGTCAAACATAAGTACAGTACCTATCAAATTCACTTGTGAATGTATATGTATTTATTGTAGGTACAGTACTTACGTAATCTGCAGTGGGGAGAAATATGCAGTTAATAGAACTTTTTGAAAAAAAGAAGGGAATCAGAAACGAAAAAAAACTAAGTGGTTTTCGTAAGCTATAGTGGATTGATATCTGCAATTTGCATGACTATTGCATTGAGTGGACAGAGTATCAATACATTGCATGTATTTTGCATGCTTTTACATGGATAATAGTATCAAAAGTCGGTTGTATGTTGGGACACATTAAAAATTGCGTATTCCCGAGTTCCGAGTAGGCTAGCGGGTATGCAAACGGTTATGGCTAGAATTTTCAATAAAAGTAGACGGAGCGTTCGCCACCAAAAAAAGTAGGCGCAGAAAACGAGCCTGACGGCTGCCAAAGCATGGTGAATCGTCATAAATTGAAATAGGTTAAACAGAATATAGGATGGTTAGAGAATATAGGTCATGAATAGAAAATACTGACGTATCAATATTATTAAAAACTATTTGACGGACGTCATGCAAGAAAACAAAACGGCAGAAACAACGTGTCCACTGAATTGAGATAAAAGTCCGTTTTCATTGGAATGACATAAGAGTGCTTGTCTAACAGATAATGCCAATGACAGAGATGAGTAGTGGCATTTAGAATGATAGAATAGTAGGTTTACCCCTATGGATTAATCATGTGTGTCGATCACTATATAAAGCTGGGTGAAACCAATATTGTTGTGTACATAAAAGATAGATCGACATATGTGGGAAAAGATTGACTGAAGCTGGGTGAGGCTATGACTTCATGTGACCCTAGGGTGGGTCTGTAACTGGTGCCACTGGGATTGGGTTTTGCTTATTCCAGACTATTCTTTTCATTTAATTCATAGTCACAAAGTCTGGATGGGGTTTTGGCTAGCTGACTAGTTCAACTCTAACGTCCAACTGTACTACTACAGGTGATCACTTTGTTAAAGCCAGTCGTGGACCCCTCAGGCTCAGCAGCCCTTTTCCAGGGTCTCCTGTAGCTTTTGATGTCTCAGCTTCTCCTGATCCGATCCACATGATATAGCGATGGTTTCCGATAGCATGTGGTCTGAGGGGTTGCCTTGTCCCTTTTCCTGGGCATAGGAGTTGGTCCCTGCAGCTTTTATGTACATGTAGGCTGCAGCTAACTACAAGAGTTCACTACCAAGATAGATGTGGGTTGTTTTCTGGTAGACCATGGCACGTGGGTGTGTTCCTCCGATCCTCAAACCACATTACACCACAATCAAAAGACGTAATGGAACGATCTGGTCGCATCAAGGCTCAAGGCGAGTCGCCACATTAATGCACGACTCGTACATTTGGCGGGTACAATCTCCTGTTCCAATACTGCTCGGTTAATTTGAGCACCCTGCACAGGCAGGAAAGAAGCAAACCAGCGGCGGTTGAGTTCATTTGCTTATCCTCGAGCACCAGACAGAGATCAGGGGCCTCATTCCGACCCTGCAGCGCCGTCTGGACGACAAAGATCAAATTCTACGCTCCCGTTCCACGAGAGCACGTTACGTACAGTGCAGCTGAACAAGACATCTCAGATTTTTATGGCTCAACAACACGTTGCACGTTATTTCATCTCACGTAAGGCAAGGACGTCGATTCAAATCTGGCCAGTTTGGTTGAGTGTAGTTATGTGAGAAATTGACAGTTCGCCCCTGGTCCCGTGAATCACCAAGTACAATTTTTGTTCTTGTCTCGCTAGTTGTAGATCATGGAAAGGTTATACTAGCGTTCAGGTCACGGCAACACTCCAATAATGTTATTCGTCCTCACCAAACTAGAAGTCGAGGGGTGGAAGCAAGGCAAATGCTATTGTCACGAAGATGGGTGTGTGAGTTTTTAGGTCACCTGAAGGAGATGAACATCGTGGAATTCTACACCTGTAAATGGACATTCGTAGGATGCATATTAAATTTTTAATATCGAATTTTGGATCTAAATTTCTGAATTTGATCAATATATACATATATTATTAAATATATATTATACATATGTATAATATAAAAATATAGCCACTTTATCATATATAATTAATGTATACAAATATTTCATGCACGTATTATATTTATTAATATTAAATATATATTTTTTGGTTTGAATCAGATATTTATCTGAATTCAGATATTATACGTATAAATTGGATTCAAATGTTGTCATGTGATATTTTTTGACGTAAGACCAAATATTTTTTCGGATTCAAATATCAGATATAGCCGTATACACTCCATATTCGATCCGTTTATAGGTGCATGGAATTCAAAGTTTCTGAAAGGTTTATTTGACGATTGTCATAGTAGGCACCTTTTTCATGGCGATGAACCTTGTAACATACCAAAGCCTAGAACTTAATCTTAATCCAGTTTTAAGAGGTTAGAAACCTTAGTCTTTGGGAGTTTAGCCAAACAAGGATAATGGTATGCTCTTTGGTGACCTTAAATATGTTAATGTATGAATAAGTCACCCTAAAATGTATAATATAAATAAATATTACCGAATTCCTTCAAGTTAATCATAATATCGAGTAAGGATATACAAAATATGTCACATGAGGTAATGATGTGCATAAAAAGACAAGAGGTCCATAATTAAGAATAATAGTATATAATTCTACAAAATATAAAATAAATAAACTTATGTGAGATGATGATAGAGTAGATTCATTCTAGATCATTCCTTTAACTTTTGGAGCAAGGAAGAGAAAAAGGAATGAATAATAATGCTTAAAACATATTAATGAGATATTGAATTATTTAATAAGACAAATAATAGAAATATTGGATAATGGGTTAAAATTTATAAAAGAAAAACTTAATTGATAAGAATAACAACATATTCATTTTCTTTTGTTATTCTTTGGCTTGGAGGCCGAGTTTCACCAATTTAGGAAATAATAACCATATCTATTTTATTTAGAAAAGAAATGGTGTTTTCCTTTAAAATATGAAATAAAATGTTTAATAAATCTAGAGGTATAAAATAATCTTAGATTCGTAATCTATACATTAAAATATACCTCTGAGTGAATTTTCACTCAATTTGGAGAAAGTTTGATTATAAGGTGTGTTCAGGAGAGAAAAAGTGTGTAGAACCTTCAAAATACTAAATAAATAAACAAATAGCTCCAACATGTAAAATTAATAGAAAATTCATATTCAACACATTAAATATGACTTGTGGGTTAAGTTTCATCAAATTTTGATAACCTTATAATCATTAATGAAAAGGAAAGAGAAAATAGTAATTGATTTATTAAACATATTAAAAGTTCTCAAAAGGAAAATGTAATTTTATATTCAGATTTTACATATAGAAATTATCTTGTGTGCAAACTTTTATCCAATTTGGGATTCATTTGCATCCTCAAAAGAGGAGAGAGAAAAAAAAGAAATTAATTATATTCACACTTTATTCGATATTTCGATTTTCTTATATCCTTAGTCATGTGCCACCTATGATATCTAATTTAACGTGGACCATCCAATCGATGATCTAACGACCAGTAGGTCATCTCCTACCTTGGGTAGGAGACCTAGGTCTTTTGAACAGTAGCCTATTTTTTTTCTCTGCCTCAGATCTGTCTGGCGTCTCAACCGTTTTAATTGATTTTTCTTCCTCTGGATTTGTCATGTGAATATGGTCCTAGTGATCCTTGGATGGGGAACTAAATCTCTATATATTGGAAAACCCCAATTCCCTATTCTCTGTCATTTTTCACATAAGCGCTCCTGACGCCTCTCATTTTCGCACGAGGGCTCAGGAACCATCACTGATCGTTCCCAAACTATCCTCCTCTTTCAATTTTGTTAGAGGGTGTCCTAAACTGCCATACCTATCTTTAGTTCTCTCTGGTGAATTAGCCGCCATCCCTGCCTACCCCATTACCTTCTTGACCAATTGAAGCCTCAGTAAGCTTCCCCTAATGACCATGACTACTTTCCCCTTTTAGTTTTGCCTCAATGTGCCTTTGTTCACTAGGACCTATAGCGAGGGTGAAGCTCCTCTTCACCAGTTCTTATTTTGGTTGCTAGAAGAACTTTGATTGCGGAAAGTTTACCATGGTCTTCATGATTCTCCGACACCCATTTCTTTGGTCTTAATTTGCTGTGTATAAGGGTCTCGAGCTGTTCAAGCTTGGTTCCAGTCCCTATCATGGCGAGGCTCTATTTTGGGATCATGTTTGTGCAAGGAGGCTATTCTTGGGCTTGTTAGTTTTCTCGATGCTTAGTGATGGTAGTGGGGTTGTTTCCTGGATGTTTTGTAGGCTTTGCACCTCAATGTTTCTTTCCATGAGCTACTCAGCGCCCATGGCGCGAGAGAAGAATTGGGGGAAGAAACCCCGATGTGCAATCCTTCTCTTACACTTCGATTTCTCTTCTTGCTTTTATTTCTTACAAAAGGGCAAAATCGTCTTTTCGCATAGGGTTTGTTTTATTCCAGTGTTGGGGCGATTTTCTCTGTTGTCCATGGGGCCGACCAAGTTGATAAGCCCTGATTGGGCCAACTTGTAACGCCCGGGCCCACTGCCCAAGGCTCTAGTAGAGTTTTAGGAATGACGACTGGCCCCACAAACCACCACTAGCCTTAACTGCACACTTTGATCACACTGACGCGCAAGCTAGGATCAACTTCCCGACCGGTCACCCATTCTAATACTACTCCAAGCTGAGCACGCTTAACTATGGAGTTCTTTAGTGATGGGCTCCCGGAAAGGGAGGTGCACCTTGGTGATATGTGTAGTTCAATCATTCCTTTTAGGATCATATTATCCGAGGCCTCAAATCCTGGGATGTTACAATCTCCCCCACTTAGACTCTTGACGTCCTCGTCAAGGCTCAACTATAAGGCCTCATAATCTCTTTCCCATTTCAGTGCATACCCACAATGGCCCATAGACACCCAGCTCCCGATCACGGAATACCAGCGTAAGGGTGGCTACGTCAACCATGGACAACTCTTTCCTACATGCGTGGACTGCACGGCTCAAGACTGGCATGCCATGTCCATATGGGCCCCACCTACTGGAGGGGAATTGGCTCTGATACCATTTGTAACGCCCGGGTCCACTGCCCAAGGCTCTAGTAAAGTTTCAGGAATGACGATTGGCCCCACAAACGACCACTAGCCTTAACTGTGCCCTTTGATCACACTGACGTGCAAGCCAGGATCAACTTCCCGACTGGTCACCCATCCTAGTACTACTCCAAGCTGAGCACGCTTAACTATGGAGTTCTTTAGTGATGGGCTCCCGGAAAAGGAGGTGCACCTTGGTGATATGGGTAGTCCAATCATTCCTTTTAAGATCATGTTATCCGAGGCCTCAAATCCTGGGATGTTACACAACTCGACCGAGCGAGCCACTCTCTCTTCTTTCTCACAACTATTTTGATGACGTGGAATTTTATGATTGGTTGGTTTTTGAAAATCCATAACTAATTATTTATACATTAAAAAATAAAATAAAATATGATCTGAAATCATGAAAATATATGCTTTCTAATGGTATTGGTGTTTACACCTAAATCTAATGTTATAAAAAGGTGATTTTAATGGATTAATCTAAATAAGTAATACTTGTAAAATTCATAAATAAACATATATAAATCAGAAAAATATAATTAAATATGTTTTAAACTCAAAAAAATATAACTAAAAACATGGCTTGGTTTTGATAACCTAATTCACTAATAATCAAAAGGTGATTTTTAGGGTTTTGAATAAGCAATACAATTCTAACCCTAATTTAACATACATGACAATGGGTGCTTTGGAAACCTAGATTTGGATCTAGAAGTGATCTTGTACTATTAGACTATGTGGAGAGGTATGTTTGCATCTCCTATTGTTCTTTATTGAGTAATAACCTAAATTATCTTTCTGTTGGTCCTATGCACACTAGCATATACATAATGCCTTTTTCTTTTGAAATTATGCTTCATGTGAAGTACCCTACTTATCCTGTTATCATTAATATTTTTTTGGACTCTTTTCTTATGTTTTGTTCATAATGGAACTCAATTTGATGTTAATGTGTCTACTTTGAGGTGGATGTTGATGATAATCACTTTTTTGGTGATTAATTTGTAAAATCTAACTATACTTTTTACTTGCCTCCCTATTAGCATATTGTGTGACTTAGTATCCTTAGAGTAATATAATTTGCATTAGTTTTTGGGTTATGTGCCCTTATTTATTTTTGGGATGGAGGTTATGTGGCCCATATTTGAGTTTCAAATTTATGAGGTTTGGCCCACATTTATTATTTATTGGGAGTTTGGCTATGTTCCAATCACTATCAGGTTTCAAGTTTATGAGGCTTGGTCGCCTTTTTTATTTATGTTGTTCTAGTGCTATGTTTATTTCACCTACATGTAGGCCGTTATGGGTTTTGTGCCCTAAAAGATTTTGTGTGCTTTTGTGAGACCTCTTCTATTATTGATTTTATGGAAAGTATTCCCTTTATCATATGATTGTGATTCTTTCCTTTTATGCCTGTTTAGGTAGTTCTTTTCTTTTTCATGGGAAGCCTTTCATACTTGGCGTACCTTTTTCCTTATGTATATTGCTCAATTTCTTTTTAACATGCACATACCAGCTTTTTGATGACATACTCTTTTCTTTTCCTTTTGTGGGGTATGCTTCCGACCCCCAATGTTAGACTAGGAGAAGGAAATCAAGGAGGACCTAGACCATAACAAGTGTAGCTGACTTTGTGGGAGACTTTTCTTGAAGTTGTTAGGCGATCCTCAGCTAGTACTATATGCAGTTAGTTTTTCCTTAATGTCACCATGCATGGTGATAGATTAGTATGATAAGAAGCTTTGTAACTGTTAAATACATCTTTAGTTCCACTTCTACTTTGTGTTATGATACAATCATGTTGAATAAATTGGTTTCATCCCTTTTGAGAAAAAGTTTTTGTTGGTGTGTTGTTTGGGATGTTGCCTTTTTATTTTTAGTAGGGAGTGGATCCCTATGGGATCCCACTCCTTACAAACCCCGTCATGGTCAGGTGGCACCTTATAGATGTGAGGTATGATAGACGTGGGATAAGAAAGGTTGAGGTCAGAGAGGGGGAGGGGGACTGTAGAAAGGTCGGTGTAGATAGCACAAGTGGATGGGAGGGTAGCATCAAAAGGTCTCAGTACTCTCGACGGTCAATGAGTGTGGTGAACTGAAGGCTAGAAGGAGGCATGAACTGGATGATGAAGTCCAATCTTTTTCAAAATAATAACAAAATGTAACCGTTTCTGTATGAAAAAAAGTCTAGGAGCATTGCTTTTTCTCCAATCCTACTAATCAAACATAAATTATGTGACACTGCATTTGTCAATACAATCTGATACACTGAGATTTATATAAATTAATGTGACCAAAGGAGACACATTTTTATAGGGTTATGGTAAAGACTTCACCTTACAATAAGTGAAAAAGTTGGACACAAAGTAATTTACCATAACCCTTAACAAGTAGGTTCTTGGCCAGGGAATGGAACAACCAGAGCCTCACTCATGTACTATCTCTCACTTTGATGGTGGGAGAACGAAGTGTTTCAAAACAACCTCACCCAATGCTTCTTTAACCCCTTCTCAACCTCCAAGTTGATTCCTTTAGTCTTTATCCACCTTCTATTTATGAAAATTAATGTCATCACCTCTTCTCCAACATCTACCTCACCAGCTCAACTATGCAAGCACACCTAGACAACGATAAAATAGTAACTTGAAGACCCTTGAGCTTTGATGTGACTCTAGAATGCTTCACAACACCTCGCCTAACCCCTAAGGTAACCCATTCTCCTTCCCTATTCTCTTTTAATAGACTTGTTGTCCATCATATCAATGCACCAAATTTAGAGCGAGTTGCACAACAAGAGCTTTCCACTTGGGAATATAAGGACATCATGAGGAATAAGCCCACCACCAATTACCATAACAAGGCCCCTACGACACCTTGTATATGTCATTGGATCTCAAAAACTACAAAAAAGGGGAGACAATTCAAGATAACTGGGAACCAGTTGCCATTGACTACATCCATTATAGTCTTTTAAGGAAAACATACTTAATAGTCTTAATTGGTTTGGTTATCAGTTAGCTATGGTTGTGACAAAAAATTGGTTTGAATATCACAACATTTTGGAGTTGTAGTTTAATAGTTAAATATGTTACAGTTGAAAAAGAATATATAGGTAAAAGAAACCTTTGTGAAGCCTCCCACGTCAGGTTCGGTTTGATTTCTCTAGTCATTATTTTTTATTTGAAGATCAATAATTGGGTATTCATGTAAGAAAATATAGGTTTTTCTTATTTTTTTTGGGGGGGGGGGCATTTAGGTGTGCCATTGATTGTCCCTCATTATCCCCCCTTCACAAGGCATGTTCTCTAGGAAAAGTTATCATGTGAGCACCAATATCATCTATCCTACACACCCCATTTTGTTCCTTATCCTCCTTTTTTTATGTCAAGGAAACCTTCCTGGGCAGAGACATATTAGGCCCACCCCAGAAGAATTAGATACGTTGTCGCAAGTCACACTCATTCCATGCCCAATAGGATGAGCTATCCTCACAAGGTTGGCCATTGTGTGCCCACATGAGACTTTTCCCTAAAATTTGTATCCAAAGGGTTTCTAACCCAGGAATTCCTTATCCTCCTCCAACACACCCCTCATCATTTTCTAATATCCTACATGTTTTGTGAAACAACAATAAAAATAGTATCCTTCTTCATGCTTCTTTTCTCCCCTAACCTTTGCTACATAAGTAATTACATGTTGCATCAACAACAATGCCCTAAGGAGAAACATGATGGCATGCATCCATCCTCCTATTCCACATACTCCTCCCCTCTTAACCCCCTCATATAGTTTGAGACCCTACTTCCTACAATGAAAATAACAACTCCTTTGGTGTAACTAGTACATAGGAATGATGATAGGTACCAAAATTGTTGACTCCTACATCGATGCCATGATATCAATAAACATGGAGTGAAGGCCTTTGACTACCATACTTTGTACATGCCTTTCCATGTATACCATCCTCCTCTCTACCACCCCTATAAAATTTCATATAACTACCTTGTAAGAAACATATATCAACAATCATGGATTTAAGCACATCATCCTATGCCCCCCTTCATTCCATTCACATATTTTGTTGGATACTTGAGCTTTTTCATGTGAAGCTTGTATGGTAGCTGGTAGGGGATCCCTGGAGGTGGGTTCCCTAGGAACATGGTCATGGTTTCATGATGATGTCACCCTTTAGTGTTGTGTAATGATGGTGACATTTATTAATGTGGTGTTCTTTGTGGATGTCTAGTCTAATTATGAGGATTGTTTTCTAGTTATTAGTTTACTCTTGTTGGTTTACTCTCCATATTAGTGATGGTTGATGCCATTTGTTTGGTGTGGTTACAACTTACATTTTTGGGTTAGTTCTCCAACATGAAACTATCAATAAGAAAGGTCTAAATGTTTAATGTGGATTCCAAATACCTTATTGTGTCATAAATAAAATCTAGGGAAAACACTTACTAATTGAAATGGTCATTTATTAGTCAATCATCCAGGATCTGACCCTTGGTGGGTATCAATGGATTATGGGTCCATACTAAAACTAAGAATGCATTTAGGACCTTATACACTATTTTGGAACTAATTTAAATAGTTGGAGTGGGAAAAAGATATATATTTGGAAATTATGAGCATGGACCCAAAATAGACCTTGGGCCACAGAGGCACATTAGGGGGTGTTTCAATCACTCAATTCACATGAATTCCTTTACAGATGTGATAGTTTTGAATTGCTATTTATTGGTATATAATGATCTCAAGATCTGGGTTTTTAATAGCACTACACCTTGCTTTGTGGACAAGATTAACTAAATGGAATCGATTAATGTTTTCTTTCCGTTGGAAAACTATGAGGTTATAATTAAAGGTACTATTTTCAAGGGAGCTATTTGAATACTAGTAAATTAAAGGTGGGGCACATTGATACTCATTTTTTCTGTTCAGATTAGATTTTAGATGCAAAAATCATGAAGAACATAAATTTAAGTGATAACTAAATTAAACAAGATATATGAAAACATTATGAGAAACAAAATTATTTTATAGATAAACCATGGCCATCAATCCAGTTATTAAATTAAGACTAAAAGGAACTAAAGGTTGCATTAAAGTATATAAACATCTCAAATCTTCTACTAATATCATGTGTTATGTTGGGAAACAAAGAGATAATTATATGCAATGCTTAACAAATCAAATATACCATAAAACTTTCGATTAGACATGATCAAATATCAAGATACTATTCCACAACAAAAAAATATAGTCACCAAGTGAATTGATTGAATAAGATGCCTAATCTCAAGATTAGACTTCATAGTCATGCAATTCAAATATAAACTCCCACCATTAGAGAGAAGCCTATTGGAATAGGAAATAAATAATTGATGATTTTTTACAATCTACTATGCTTAGATGTTGTCATCATGACCCAATCCTAATATCAGTAAGACATTCTTATCATGAAATTCTCTATCCATACACTCACAACAAACCCAAATAAATTACTTTTGTCACATTACCAACACTAACGACTAGATAAGTTCTCCCTAAACACACACCCACTATGAACTTCCTAGTCACATTTAGATTCATTTTCCACCTCAACCCTAATATTACATGGAGACTTAGGTTATGTGGGGCATATTTTAAGTGTGTGACCCACCTTCGGTGTCGAGCCCTACCATGAAATGGACAAATGATCCAAGAGTTTAAAGGCCCTATGAGAATCTAGAATGTGGGGAAGTCCTAAGTGTGTGTCCTACTTTCTCCCTCCTATGTGCCAAGTAGACATGGTCTATTATGTGGCCACATGGCACCCATGAGTTGTGTTCCTAGTCTTGTATATGTATCTTTTTTCCTCAATTGTTGTGGAAATCAAGGTTTAGTACAACCCCTACCCTAATGTAACTTCCCAACCAATATGAAAACGACCAATAGACATCATTTACAAAGTCATCACCTACCGAACCAGATTAACATGTTAAGACCGATCCCTCATTAGAAAGTACTTGAGCATCCATATTCCACTTAACAAACCCTAGCAAATCCCTTATGGTTTGGGGTCTATAGGATAGAGGAAGCTAACAAACATTTTCAGTGATTCCATCAAACTCCTTTGGTAACTAATAAAGAAAATGACCCACTTCACCTCCTAAAACCTCCAAGAAAAGTAGATTAGTTCTAACCATAATCTATACCATTTTCCACTCCCCCATTCTAATCTATGGTATGATGATATGAACACCCTAGATTTTTTATATTTTCTATTTTATTGCCATCTAACCTTCATATTAAGTAACTAACAAGCATGCACATATTCTGTTATGTTTTATTAGTCTAGACTTAGTTTATAATGAAAGAAATCTTTCTTACCTCACTAGGGACAGTGATACTGAGTTTGAGCTTCATGGAAGCACCTTACACATTCCCCATGCATAACCTAGTGGCTCACCTTTACCATTTTTTGACCTAGAATTCCTTATATACTTCCATTCTGAAGATATTTCACAGTTTTCCTCATTTTACCTTATGAACATGTGGTAAGCTCATTTCAAACCACCCACTTTTTAACTTTCAAAGTTCATCAAAACCACGTTGATGACTCTAGTAGGTAATGAGGACCAAGGTTACTGAATATTGTGGTGAACTCAATTTATAAAATAATTTCTTATGATGTTTTGATTATTCAGAAATCTAGAATCTAAAAAAATATCATCCTTAACACTATAATCTACTTAATTATGGTCATAATCATAATTCTTTTAAATGTCCAAGATACACATGACACCATTTGGGATTCACAAACCAAACAAAATATTATTTAGAATTGGAATGAAAAGCTTGATTACGTGGAATGACATATAGCCTTTGAATACCACCATATGTATAACCTAAATAGTTGCAAACCTAAATTAGAGATAAAAGATGTTTTTCAAGACACAACAAATTATAACTATAATATTGAATAAGAACTTGATTAATTATATTCATATATGATATGAAATGTGTTTGACATGATGAAGTCTAACAATTTTTCCAAAAGATACCTTTATGTTTATTTGACCAAATCTTGCAATTGGTATGATAGTTGAGTGATCTCCACACTCTAATGCTTTAGCATACTCTTTCAGGTAAAAAGTATAGATTCATAAAATATTTGTGATGATTGTAACCCAAATAAATTTGGTAATAGGTGGATGCATCATAATAGTGAGATAAAATATTTGTAAGTATATTAGCATAAGAGGACAATATCGTCCCCTAGTAATGTATTTACTTCAGAAGTGATAGATTTGGTGATTTGTTTGTTCCTTGCAATGTCTACACTTTCTCACATCATGACATATTTTTTCATGCATTAGGAATATAAAATTTTCTAATAATCATGAATATTATCTTATTAATCGTGTGTGTGACCCTTAAACCACACAAGCATCCAAAGGGTACTGGCCATAACCATGCATACATCTACCATCAAAACCATTTTAGTGTAACATGCATGACTTGCATATATATATATATCATATTAAATATAGAGAGAGAATTTATGAGACATTCCATATAGAATGTAGCATTTAATGGGATATGCACATTAACCATATAAATGTTTGTATCATGTGCAAGAAAATAAATGATATAGAAAAATAGGATCATTTTGATTTAAATCCCAATACATCGTAAATTGATGTGGCTCTGATACCATTGTTAGGAAATATGAAGACAAAGATGGTAGTGAAAACTAAAAAAGTTGTCCATATTTTCCAACCAACAAATCAAATAAAAAATGATGTATTAGGAAAGAGGGTGCAAGATAACCTTGTTTAGGAGCAAGTCTGGCGACTATCCTTGCACAATGATGTGCTCCCTTTAGAAGTATCACACGGATGACAATTGATAGCGTCCTCCTGGTGTAACAACCACATATGCTGGTTTTGGGCGTCCTCCTAGTGTTTCAACAACCACTTCCACACCTCTTGTAGTCTACGCGAACAAGAAGAAACTCCACATCGCACTTCAGAGATCGCAGGAAGGAGTTGTCCTTCCGTTTGTAAATGTGCTAGTGTTGACTTCCTTTCCCCTTGTCGCCTCTCACTTTCTTGGGTAAGACTTCTTAGGCTCTCATATTACCATAATTGTGAGAAGAGAAGTATGTCGAGAGCCTTGGCCACCCCTCCTTATATGGGTTTGAGCTTCTAAAATCCATGGGATATGAAAGGTCAAATTTCATGGTTTGATAGTTTCTATACATGAACTATTAGTCCATTGGACCATCTAGATGATACACTGGCATATGATCAGAAGTGTAACAATATTAGCATTTAATGTAATGCACATTATTACGCATATCATTAATCATTTCACCCAGTCAAACTGGTAGCTTCACATGTTTGTTTGACCCAGTCCAACTAGTCAGTTTCAAAGGCAGACTAGTCAGTCAACTAGATACTCCAGTCGATCGATTAGCACACCATTCGGTCGACAGGACACTCCAGTCAGTCAGCTGACAACAAATGTTGTTTAAGTTTATTACATAAATACTTTTAGGAATGAAATTAAATCTTATCAATCAATAAACTACTATTTCAAGTGCATCCTATGTGTGTGACCCTATGGGTCCCAATCTATGTTGATAGTGAAGTTCATAACCATTTTGACTACACAACCAATGAGTGACATCTAGAAACACACCATTTCTAACCAAGTAATCAAAAAGTTGGTGAACAACTTTAACCTACATCTATTGTAAGTGTTATCATCATCGTATAGTTCTGTTGTCTCTAATATCTAGATTGAACATGAGGCATGAAATCATCATCCTCTTAGCATTCAATCTATGTTCCTTGAACTAGAGCAAACTTTTGAGATGCACGTGAACTCACTTATCACATACTGACTCACATGAGTATGATCATACATTTCTCAATCTCTCTTATCTAGTGGACAAGATATAACTCTAGTAGGTGGGACACATCCCATATGTATCGAGTGTAGTCAAACCACATGTGTGATAACATAGAATGATGTCAAAGTTCAACAAATGACATGTGATGAGTGTATCAACTTTAGGTCTAAGAACCACAATCACCACTATCACTTTGAGAGCTGATTATGACTATCATTCAATGGTTTCAATGTATCACTCTTCGTGGGTCTCTCTGGTACACCATTCTCAAACCAGTACCTATGTCTTTGATTTGATATCCAATTTCACGACTAATGAGATTTTATCATCAGTCAATACACATTCTAGTCTTATATATTATTGTCATCTATTTTGCTTCCACAATAATACTTGACTAGGGACATAACAAGAATGTATGTGCTCATATCATACATATGATCTTATTGTTTAGGTCCTTAACTTGAAGACATATGACATCGAGTAACATCATTCTTTATATATCTATCATGTTTGTATCATCATCTCATGACTCCAAAGAACATAATATACGAAATTGTCTTTAGAATCATTAAATCAAGTACATGATGTCTCAACACAATTATCATATTATTAGATCTATAGGCATACATACCAACAAGAATAACACTAATTGTTTTATATATGAGAAGAGTCCTTGACAAACATTTGTATCTTACATGTATATTAAGTCCTAATGATTAGTCTTGTGATGAGATCAATAGGTAGAGCTAGATGGTTGGGAAGTGGAGGTACATGTGTGTGAGAGATAAAATGGTAAAAGTACTAATCCCTCAAAGCCTAAAGGCTCCAATTCTATTCCCAATATAGGCGTCTTCCCAATTTTAGTTTAGACATGAGTACCATATTGAACTTGCTCATTGGATCCATATTATATGAAATGGAAGGATTGCCATTTTCCTTTTTATTGTTTTCTTTATTGTTCTATAGAGGATTTTATACAACATATGATATTTAAATAATGAGTATTCCAAATAAGTTCTTTTTACTTTCCTAAACTCTACTAACTTGATATTCTCTACAAATCTAGATGACAAGTCTCTTTCTTCTTCTAAATTAAAGGACATTCCCCCTTTTATCCTATTAGGGATCTTGACTAAAATATTTAACACATTCCATAAGGAAGCATATCATAACCTATATTGATTAGAGAGCCATTTACAAATATTTGATTGCTTATGGTTAATAGTATCCATCATTATTTATTGTACCTTTTTTTTATATTTCTTTCTCCTTCTTTATCGTTGTAAAATTGTAAGTTTTATGATTTCTTTTTTCATATAGAGACAAAGATGTTTACACACTTGGTTTAGTCAAAAAAGAAAAAAATGCAAAGATCAGAAATTGAAAATTTTTAGTCCAATGCGCCTGGCTGGGTTTAAGATTTGTTATACCTCTTTTAACTATGTGCAACTTTCTTCAAATAGTGCCCAAGTCCTATTGATTTAATCTCGACCCATCAGTTACATCTGTAATTACACATGTAGGAGGATGCTATAAAGGTGTTGTTTCATCCACGTCCAATTATTACCACTAATCATGATATTAGCGCATAAGTAGAGGATTAAACATAATAAAAAGGTCTCCCTGAACTTTTTCTTTTGATTTCAAAGTCTTTGTTTCCTCACATTCAATCAAATAAACCAACCTTGCAAGGAAAATAAAACCTAATTTCTCTCATATGATTACAACAATAAAGATACATATTTAAACATTCATTCTATTTCTCAACCTTCCATGTACATAAGAAATTTTCTATTATTAAGGAGAGGAAGTTACACATCATACTTTATAACTCTCTCTCTCTCAACTCTATACAAGAACCTAGAGTGACAAGGACCAACTAAACATAACTAATCTCATACTTAACTACTGTGACAAATCTACTCTGATGCATTGACATCTTTAGTCCACATGTTATCCCTAAAAATTGTGAGTAGAGGAGTGAGCCTACTCACTCAGTGAATGATTACTTCAAAGAAATAGTTTAAAGAACTTAGAAATTTGGAGACATGTTATTCGAGGAACTTGATATAAAGTATAACAGTAACAAGTTATAAAGGAAATAATCTTTCACAAATATATAATCAGAAGGATTGCTCTATATAAGCAAAATGAGTAAACCAATATGGCATATACTTGAATAATCTCAAAGGTGACTAGTACATCAGAAATATACAAAGAATACTTGCACATACTGGATTAGCCTCTCATTCATTTTATTATGCCCTGAACTCACATGAGGTGTACCACAACATGTGAAAGAATCACAACAAGCTAAAATTTCATTATACAATGCTTAGAAGAATGCCTGAGTTCCTAAGCCTAGCTCTCAGTAAGACCTCATTTATAGAAGGCATTTGCACGTATGCCTCTCGACGGCTAATGAGAGCAGCCAAACATCCCAGACGCCACCTCTCAACCTGGTACTCATACAGGGAGTCAAGGCTTCAGGATATTATGCACTAGTGGACCTACCGATGATGTCCACTGATCACCACAACTCATAACTCAGGTACCATCAGAAGCCATGGTTGGTGTTGGACACCAATCATTTAAGGAGTCTGCCCACATTGGGCTAGACCCCCACAACCCCACAATGATGCTCTCCAGCTTACCATGACCTATGTGAGAACTCCCGACGAGAAGCACAATTCCTCCTCACATTGCAAGTCTCTTGTGAATGATTCTATAGTGTCCAGAGAATTTAAATGTTTAATTCTCTCTTTAAATTCATCATTCAATCATCACATCAACATTTATTACTTTAGCTTTGTAAGTAATTCATTTCATTGATCATCTGTAAAGTGTACCACAAACTGTGCTAGTGAAGATCACCACATCTCATATTGAGACAAACTGATATCACAAAACTTGATTCACTCAATACCCTATCCTTAGGGTTTCATTTGTATCATTCACATATGACATGACTCACATAAGGATTTAATATGTCATAAACATTCACTAAATAAGTATTGCTCTCAACGGTTCACATATAACTAAACATATATATGAAACCCTATAAAGAACTGAACAAAGGTTTTCACGCCATTCACTAAAATATCATGCATCAAGAATAACCTTGAACAAATGAATTTATGTAAATAAAAGAATCATATCAGTTGAATTTCATAATGTCTATTTGCAAACTTTCAACTTTCCATTCATTTAGGATTTCACCCTATTTACTAAAGAAATCACTAATAACATCAAATCAAATCTAAGATGGTATCTGATATATATGTAAAATGCATTTAGATAAAATAATCATTATAAACAAAAATATTCAAATAGGAAAACATCTTTATTCAGTTATACAACAAATCTCAGACATTGCCAAAAATCATTGATTTTAGCATGTTCTTGTAGCTTTTACAATACTTTGGAAAATCTCATTTAGATGTATTGTATCCATTTCTAATATGATTTTGTTATCTAAAATTCATTAAAACAAAGAAATAATCTATTTCATATCATCTTGCAAAAGCTAGAACAAAAAGGCACTTTAGAGTTTGTAATCGAATACAAAACAATTGAACATTATTGATGATTTAACTCATTTTCATGCAATATACCATTTAAAGGAATTACCCACTCACCCTAAGGTGTGAAAACACCTTAAAAACACAATTCATATATGAAATTCTTGAATCCATGTCAAAAACCTAGCAAATCACCCGTTTCTTTTTCCTTTCAACTCAAGAAACCTTAGGAATGGAGATTTATGGAGAAAGAGTTTGAAAAGGGAGAGATTTGATATCATTTCAAATGAAATCATAGTAGGTATGGAATCTTGACACGTGAGAGAATATTCACCATGAAAGACTATGCAAAGAAGCTAAACTTACTTGATTTTATCATATCTCGTGTAGTGAAACCCTAGGTCAACATCTCCACTACTTTCTCCTCTCAAAACCCTAGGTCTCCTCTCTCTCTAGGATTTTGTTTCTCTACAATGGATTGCAAAATATGAGAGATACTAGTGTCTTAGGTTGATCATATAGAGAAATTGAGGTGCTAAGATAATTTGCAAATTGACCCCTCACTATACTTTCTCTTATTTCAACTAAATTTTCTGTCATAGAAATGTTACTATAATTAGTCTACTGAATAGGTCTAAACTCATCCAAAAATTATGGAAACTTAACATGATGTCTGAAATCCTATTTCAGAGCTCCAGTAAAAGTTTCAGATCATTCTGAGCTACCAACATATAATTGAAAATCCAGCACGACACTGTTGAACAACACTCTATCAGCATGGTCGGTCAAAGTATCATTCGATCGAGAGACACATTCAAAGAGAATCCAAATATACTTAAATTTGGCACTAGAAAGCATGATTGAGTTATCCATTTTATTTCCAACATTCAATTAAATCCAAATTACACAAAAAATATGAAAAATTGTTTACCATATTGTTATCTTGATCAAATTCCATATTCACATCTTATATCTCAAATCTATTTCTTATCCTCTGTTCTTATTCATTTCTTTAATGTTATCTATCTTTATCATTTACAACCCATACCCCTTGGGTTACTATCATTTCTATGTTATTTCTCATATTTCTAATCACTCGATATTGTTTTATGAATTGGTAGTTCTCGAGGTCAAACACTAGTGACATCCCTTGAACTCATTAGAACTCATAAACATTTTAGGGTTTGATCCTTATCAATAACATGATGTTACTGTGACATGATTTTTACTCCCTTATTTTGATATGCAAACCTTAGCCCTCTTTAGCTTTACTAAACTACAGGAAAAGTTAACAATAACGACAGAAAAAGTTGGTTGTAAATGTGAATAAGTTTGTCATTAAAACTATTAATGATGAGAAACAAAGTTGTCGCGTCTTGTCGTTATTGGTCTTGCCGTTAATAAAGATAACGATGAATAATTTTAGTTCGTCTCTATTACAAATCACGAAGACTTATATAGTTTGTCGTTAATAGTTTTAATGACTATATAAAATGTCTAACACTGATACTAGTTGTGACCACCCAATCTTGTCGCTGATACTAGTAACAATGACTAGCAGGTTTGATCACAAAGGTTAACAACGACATTCTTTTTCCGTCGTAAATAGCTATAATGACAACAAAAAATACCAAATTGCTAAATTTGTCTATCCTATTTGCAACACACTTGGATCCTAACCTAGGAAACACGAACATGTACATGGGCATGGATTTAGCCACAGACTAAGAGGCACCACAGTTTCCAACAATGCCTGGCATGACACGACAATGGGAACAAATAACTTATTATTATACAAGTATGTATATTTATATATGAATATTTTGGCATACAATAAGATTTATGTATAAACACACAAATTGATCTAAATCAATCATCTATGACATAAATCTCCATGAAATCCAACCAACAATCAACATAAAACAATATAGCCACAAGTCAAAGTATGAATTAACTCACAACATATATCAAGATCCTTAATTATATAATTATTCCAGTCAAAATATATGGAATGATAAAATCAAGGGAAGTAAAATTTTGGAGTCATTACTTTTCTTTATTTGTGTAAGTCATATAGTCAAGGCGTGAAGGCGACATGACATTCCAGCTGAAAACCTTGTGACAAGGCACGATTAGGCATCGCTTAGGAGACCTCTAAAAATAATAGTTTATGTATATATACATGTGTCATGGTATTCCCCCACGCATATACACACATTATATAGTTATATATGTAGTTATCTGCATATTTATGGTCGATCTCCCCATATATATATATTTATGACAAAATAACTAATTACATTTCTAATATATTGCCATTGCCAATAATGTCAAGGACACGAAAAGAATTATTGTAAAAAATGTAAGAGAGTGATCAACAAATAAATATATATTTATGGTCATACATAACTACAAGTTTTGAGCAATGTAATCACTATCTTTCATAGCATAGCTACTTAATACAATCTGAATTGAAGGTGCAAACTAAGAAAAATCAAATCCGTACTAAAAGTATTAGATCCAGTCACAAAAAAGAGTATTAGATCCAGTTAAACCCAAAAAAGAGTATTAGGACCAATTAAAAGTGATATTTGGCACATAACATAGGCAACAATGCTGATTTTGAACATTAGGATAGCCAAATTAAACATTAAATACAACAATATACAACCAAACCCAAAAAACTAAGTTAGCTTGGCATTATAGAAAAAGTTGTCTCGACTAGGCACAACCTTGGGATGCCTTACCGCTTAGGCGGCCGCCTAGGCGCACACCTTGACAAGTATGGTGTAAGTAATGGTGAACATGTACCATTAGGAGGAAGAATGAGAGGGTGTAAGGAAATATGTTGGTGGTGATGGAGAAGATGAAAAATAAGGTGTCATGGAGATTGAGAGGGAAGAAAGAGAAGAGGCATACATTTAAGTGTTACTTAAGATGCATAGGAAAGAGATGAGGAGGGGAGATGGAGATGTAGAGAAGGAAGAAAAGAGGAGGCATAAGGATGACAACACTGGTGTAAGTAATGGTGAACATGTACCATTAGGAGGAAGAATGAGAGGGTGTAAGGAAATATGTTGGTGGTGATGGAGAAGATGATAAATAAGGTGCCTTGGGGATTGAGAGGGAAGAAAGAGAAGAGGCATACATTTAAGTGTTACTTAAAATGCACATGCAAGAGATAAGGAGGGGAGATGGAGATGTAGAGAAGCAAGAAAAGTGGTAGGAGGAAGAATGAGAGGGTGTAAGGAAATATGTTAGTGGTGATGGAGAAGATGAAAAATAAGGTGCCTTGGAGGTTGAGAGGGGAGAAAGAGAAGAGGCATACATTTAAGTGTTACTTAAGATGCACATGCAAGAGATAAGGAGGGGAGATGGAGATGTAGAGAAGTAAGAAAAGTGGGAGGAGGAAGAATGAGAGGGTGTAAGGAAATATGTTGGTGGTGATGGAGAAGATGAAAAATAAGGTGCCTTGGATATTGAGAGGGAAGAAAGAGAAGAGGCATACATTTAAGTGTTACTTAATATGCACAAACAAGAGATAAGGAGGGGAGATGGAGATGTAGAGAAGTAAGAAAAGAGGAGGCATAATGATGACAACACTTCACTACTTATCTTGGGAGAAGCAAATAAGGATGAAAACATTTTTTTCTACTAAGTGGACATGTCAGAGGCATGTTCTCCATGTGTCAGAAACGTGTCACACAACAAACACGGAACCCTCCGGGAGTGTTTGTGCTTCCTAGACTCTATAATTTTAAATTTTTACTATTGATCTAAAAGTATGAAAGCATGCATGTTTGTGTGATAGATTATCATAAGATTTAATCTACAAATATCTACTACATGTATGAATGATAAAGGCTAAAAAAAATTTATGTTTAAGAATCTAGTTCAATGCACCATATTTACAAATGATAAGGCTCAACATCTTCTAATTTAGTAAGCTTTGTTCTAAACATCTAAAGATGTGACTCTAATACAGTGTATACAAGTCATAAGTACAACCAAGTGTGCTCAACTTAGATTATTTGCATGTTTGAGTACTCAATATAAATTGTAAGACATAATTTATATGTTTATTTTGAATTTTCAAATATATATATATATATATATATGTATGTATGTATAGATGAAAAAAGCTTACGTTCACATATTCAATATGTATAAAAGAAGAGTACTTACTTTTTCAATGCCCATTCATGGTTTTTCTTAAACCAAAGAAATGAGGTCCTCATAGAAGTGAAGAACGTATAGAAGAAGAAAACCTTATACAGTCCAGTTCCACAACTATGTGTAACATATCATGTGAATATCAATTGTCATCAATTAATGATAAATGAGAACCTACAAGAGAAAGTTCAATGTCTTAGAAAAACAATACATGAAATGCACATATCTCCAGATGTGCGTCAGACATATAAAGTTGTATGTGCAATAGACACATATCTCCATATGTACAATGGACACATTTTCCGCATGTGCAATGGGGCATATTTCCATATGCTCACTCAAAAACCAAAACATCATATACATTGTGTGTTGAAAAACAAAATGGGAAGCATTTAGAAGTTTAGGGTATAGGGAGGGGTTTCCAAAAAATGTTTCAGTACAAGATTCCACTCAGTCTTTTTCCTTGTAAAATCTTCAAAAAAACCCTGAAAATGCAAAGAAGCATATGAACATATAGTGAAAGTAACTATGAATTTATATATATTAAAGAAAAAAATGAGTTAGTTCATGTTTGAAAACTTACTTATTTTTAATAGAAGGTTGGCCTTTCAATCAAGCATGTGTGGTATATTCATATTTATAAATTTCTCTCAAATTCATACTTTGCATAAGGAAGAATTTCTTTGATGGATGTGACATTCTTTTCTTGCATCAAAGACATTATTATGTGTTAACCGAAGAATGAATCAAGAAGAAAATAATATATAGCTCTTTATATAATGAGTGTGCACATATCATCTGAATAGAAATCATCATCACATATATAAAATTTTGTACCTACAAAAAATGATATATTACAGGCACATATCACTGAATGTGCAACAAACATTTAACTTTAGATGTGCAACGGATACATTTTCTGCATGTGCAACGGATATGAATGGCTTATACCGACACAAGAACATTTTCCTACACGAATTGATGTTTCATTTTATTGGATTAATTATAGGATGATTTATTATACCATATTTTATCTTATTGTATTATTATAGGATGTCTTCCTTTTACCCTTATTAAATGTGGTATTCTAATCCAACGAGAATGGCATCTAAGTACTAAGTATGTACCATTTTGAAAATAGTGAATAAAGAAAAGTCTACATACACAATGGCACAAGAAGTTCCCAGTGATTCTCTAAGTGTATAAAGAAAAGTCTACTCACAACAACTAAATAAGCCCATAAAACATGTACATTATTATATTGTATGACATTAATAGGGATTAAGACTATATTTAGAAACAATTGATTCATATCCTTAAGATGTCATTTTATATTAAAACCAGAAGGCATACAAATCTATACAAAATACCATTTACTTGAAAGTGCATCTACTTTATATCACCACGGTCTCATTACATTGCTGCTATTTATTTGTGGTCCATGAAAGTCGATCCATGTGAATTCATGGTTGAACAATAGAAAAATGATTTCTTGTTCTCCAACTGTTAGATATGTGTAGTTGATCAGTGATGAGTATAAAAAAGCTATGGAAAGATCTGCAAAAAGATACGTGGAAAATTAATTTCAGACGAGATGTCAATTCAATCTGAACCAAAAGATATGCATAAATAAGAACTATACCCGGTGTTTGCCCCATGGTACCCTACTACTCATGCCAATGTTGGAGAAAACACTGGAAATCATGGCACCATATACCTAGGTGAAAACCAATGATGTGGGTACCGTCGACCTGGGTGAGAACCAACAACAATCTGGGCGTCGTCGACCTGGGCAAGGATCGGTGACTAGAGCCAGTAGGTGAAGCCTTTGATCTCGGCGGCAATCTGGAGCCAGTCAAGCATCGACGAGTATGGACTAAAATATGATTACACGGTGCAGGTACGTAATGTGGGTACACGTGTGGTTCCATGGAAAAAAAATACTAAAATTGATGGCTGGACTTATTTTTAGGCCCAAATTGATATATACATTTACTAAAGTTCGAAATTTTCAGTAATGTAAGCGGCTAGAGTAACAGAAAGCTGCTGTTTTGGGGAGCTTTGTGGACTTAAAAATCATTCAAGTACTTACTTTTGGGCCAAAATCTTTAAATCATATCATCCACATATATGATTTAAGTACTAGAAGAACGTTCAAAATTTCTAGCATGTAAGCTGCTAGTGTAACACAAAGCTCCTATTTTGGGGGATTTGTAGACTTAAAAATCATTCAAGTACCTACTTTTAGCCCAAAATATTTATTAAAAAATCATATCATACACATATTTGGTTTAAGCACTAGAACAACCCAATAGAACACAAAGAAACCATTCAAATATATGAGTTGAGTGCTATAAATAGCCCAACAAAATAAGCAATATTATTCACACCATCGATTTGGAGACTAAGAAGACTTCAACAAATCACACAATACCACTCAATACATTCTAAGATAACACACACATAGCAGATATAGTCACATACCATATCAAGCTTATCAGCCAAAATTTTGTATCACAGATCAATAGCATTTAACGAATTTGAGGCAAGCAAAGCAACTGACAGAAGAGGTTTAACCATATCATAGACCAAATCAGCACACATAGTCACAGACCAAACACCAACTGACAGAAGAGGTTTAACCAAGTTTAACGGATCAAACACCAATGACAGACAAGCAAGTAAAGCAATGATAGAAGAAAATAGAAGAGGTGAGATAAACAGACAAGAAAAGCAAGGCAGTACCTTCTCCCACAACCCCACAACACTGTCGATCAATAGAACTAGAGCAGAGCTGAAATGGAAGACTGAAGAAGAAGAACGATCGCTGTAAGGATGAACTGGAGCAGGCTGAGCATATTTGTTTGTTGGTCGTTGTCCCTGGGCTGGCGGTTGGCGCACTTGGAGCTAAGGTGGACGGAGCTGAGGAAAATGTAGTAGGACTGGAGCTGAGTTGGGCATGGACGGGATGAAGGTGAGGCAGCGTCCGGTGGTGGCAGTGAGGTGGTCGAGTTGGAGATGTCGAAGCTCGGCCAAGATGGAGGTGAGGCGGGCGTCCAGCGGCGGCAACGGGTTGATGAGGGCCTGTGGCCGGCTGATGAGGGCATGCGGACGGTGTCGGGTTGATAGATATCCGGTGCACCGGTGGCATCAACGACAACCTACTTTGTGACTCTGTCGAGCAGGGTCGGCTCAGCGATTGGGGGTGTGGGGTTGCTGAGGGGCTGAAATGGGTAGCGGCTCAGGCTCTCAACGATTGGTGGGGCGCAGAGCACCAGGGGTCCAGGACATCAGCGGACTGAGGTCGGTGTGCTCAACTGAGGCAGATCGTGGCTTTATCTAGTGCCCGATAGTTGGCGGTTGTGTCAGTGTCGCTGATCGGTGTGGTCGCTGCTGCCCTAACTTCTTCATCCAAGTCTCCTGCTCCAAGCATCTAGCAGAAAGCAGCTGAATGAGACCGGGCCGAAAAGTCTGAAGCGTTAGGGCTGATGTAGTTTTGATATCTAGGTTACATTAGGTTAGAAATATCCACCATTAGATCATATGTCCAGTATCTTTTTAGCCATAGATTCTAACAAACTAATATATATATATATATAATTTATATTTATTTATTTATTTTTACGGGTACACGGGTATAGCGGGTATGGGTATAACTATACCAATTAGTAGAACTGGGACAATACGGGTACGCGGGTATGCGGGTCTAGAAAATTGGACCCATGATAGGTTTTGGTGGGTACAGTTTTGTAGGTACGTGGGTATACATGTACCCATTTACAACCCTATTTGTGGGTACATGGGTAGACCCAAACCCATTTACAACCCTAGTGAGGAGTTTTGATGACGAAAAGTTTTATAATTTATATCAGAAAGAAACTATGGTCATTATTGGGTACATCGATAATGGCCAACAAAAATTCTTGCCGCCTTTTATGTATCAATTACGTCAAGATATTAAAGTGGTCGTAAGCTTTGACGTTAATACACCAGTTTCTTGTAGTGAAAGTTTTCCTTGTCTTTTACCGTGTGAATTTTATTTTCTCATACTTGACATTTATGATAGGTTACCTTATTTATTTACCTTACTAGGGTTTGATTTTCATGTTATCATTAATACATTCAATAGACATGTCTACCATGGTGGTTATGTATAATTCAGAATTCATTCTCTTACCACATCATTCCCACATTACTCGCATTAGGGAGGTTACAAAAGAGAAGGTAACTCTAAGATTTTGAATTCCAATCTTCAAGTATTCATTTAACAAATTTCTCATATCTAGGTTTAGTTACTCACTGTCAAGGGCACTAGACTATTTAGCATATTCTAACATCTCCCAAACTCTCTTTTTTATCATCTATATTACCGCCTCATGTTTTAGTCCCTTAATTATTTTCTACCTTCGGATGGCTATTTTCTACTCTTCCCTATGTCATTATTTAATTTTACTTATTTCTTATGATCATACTTCTCACTCTTGTGTATGATTCCATATTCCATACCGTATATGCTTTCTTATCATCCTTTTACTTTTATCTAGTTGAAATTCTAAATAAATATTCTCCCTACTAGTTTCACCTTATGCGTAATAAATTACATGCTCGTCATTTTGAATCAAATGACTCATGTAGGGGTCAACCATTATTTCCTTTTCAATCAATCTTTTAGGTTTAGAATACAATTTTTTTTTATATGACTTGTTCATTTATTTATTTGCACCTTTGTTCTTCTTTTGAGAAATAGTTCCATTTCATCACTAGGAACCTAATGAATACACTTGATGTAAACTAGGTTGCTACTATATAGAGACTTTAGATCAAAAGCTAGTAAGGATGAATGTATTAAACTTTATGATATAAACACACATTCCATGCTCTCCATTATAAGATGTAACTCTCCTTTATAAATTAAATTCATCATTTCCATGATTTCCTTTTTGTTTCATCTTAGTTTCTTATCCTAGTCTTATCAATTACATGTTCATCTAGTCCTCTTCACATTCATTCTTCTAAACTTCACTTCTATGTACTAATTGTATACTTAAGTCTTTTCTCCTAATTTCCCTTTGTTGTAGAGTACATAAATGCATTTTACTCAGTTATGTGATACATTCATTCTAATTGATTCTTTCTATCTTGGCTTTACATGTAGTTTTCTCTTATCTTTCCTTGATTTTAGATGGGTAAAGTGCCTCAATTAGTTATATCGTTTAGTTCTGTTTATCCATCCTTTCTTCTTCATTGTGTATGTTGAATACTAATATATGTCTTGCATCTATATTCCCTCTTACTTCATTTCCAATTTAGGGTTTCTTACCTGAGGACTTAAAGCTAGATCTTAGATATCAGTTTTAATTGATTCTTATCTATTGCAGTCTTTCCCTTATATTTCAACATCTTATTGTATGTACGTTATGACTACAATATGAGTTTAATTAAACTAGATTATACTCTTATTACATTATTAATAGGAGTCATTAGATCTTATAATGCATCCTTCCAGCTGGACCAGGATGAACCTACAGTCCTGAATCCAAGAGATACTTAGGATTAATCGACTCCTATTTATCTCAAACATGTGGAAAGAATATCCACTCAGGTAAAACTCATTTAAAGACAACTTCTGATGTACTGGATACAAGGAATGTAAACATTAACTGAAGTAACTTCATGATATACAAAAATCAAATCCTAAAGAACCATATATATTCTATAAACTAAATATCTGAACTAAAATATATATGAGAATTTCTCTTCATATCAAGTAAAAGCAACAATATAAATAAAAACTTGTATCAAATTATATCTTTATTTTCTATTCCTTTGTTACTTTCTATTCTACTAACCCTTATATTTCTAGGGTTTCTCTCTAGCCCATTCTTCCTTTGCATACCTTGCCATGGTATCCAGAGAAGAATAGAAAGAGTAGCTTGATAATGGTCAACCTTAGTATTCAAGATACCGGGCCATGGTATCCAAATAATCAGGCTTCCTAGACCTATTAACACATCAGCTCCCAACTACCACACTTATAACTCTAACTTTCTATTCTAATGGTCCCTATAAACTCACCCTAAGCTTTGATACCAAGTTGTTACACCCACATCCCATGATTACCGTTGATCATGAAATTAGGGCATAATTAGAGGATTAAACATAATATAAAGGTCACCCATAACTTTTCCTTTTGATTTCAAACTCTTTGTTTCCTCACATTCAATCACATAACCAAACCTTGCCAGGGAAAAAACCTAATTTCTCTAATCTGATTAAAACAATAAAGATACATATTTAAACATTCATTCTATTTCTCAACCTTCCATGTACATACAACATGATAAAAAGATACATTCTCTATTATTAAGGAAACAAAGTTACACATCATCATTTACAACTCTCTCTCAACTCTATACAAGGACCTAGAGTGACCGGGAGTGATTGGCCTTAACTAATCACATACTTAATTATTATAGCAGATATACTTTGATGCTTTGACATCTTCTGTCCACGTGTTATCCTAAAAATTGTGGGTAGAGGGGTGCACCCACTTGTTCAGTAAATGAGCATTTCAAAGAAACAGTTTAAAGCACTTAGAAATTTAGAGATATGTTATTTGAGAAACTAGATATAAAGTACAACAGTAACCAGTTATAAAGGAAATAATCTTTCATAAACATGTAATTGGCATGATTGCTCTATATAAGTAAAAGGTGTTAATCAGTATTACACATACTTGAATGATCTCAAAGGTGACTAGTAAATTAGAAACATACAAATAATAATTGAATAACTAAACATACTTGATTAGCCTCTCATTTATTTGATTATACCTTAAACCTACATGAGGTGTACAACAATATGTGAAAGAATTACAGTAAGCTACGATCTCATTGTATAAGGCTTACAACCATGCCCGGGTTCCTAAGCCTATCTCTCGAGTAAGAAAGCATCTGTAGTGGGCCTCAGCACATCTGTCTCTCAAAGACTAATGGAAGCAACTAGATATCTCAAACTCCACCTCTCAACCTAGATACTTATGTAGGGAGTCAAGCCCTCAGGCTAGTTGTGCACCAGTGCACCTAGAGAAGATGTCCACTGGTCGCCACAACTCATAACTCAGGTACTATTGGAAGCCCTGGTTGGTGTTGGATACCAATCATTCAAGGATTCCACCCACACTGGTCTAGACACCCATAGCCCACAATGATGCTCTCTGACTTACCACGACCTACATGAAACCTCCCAGTGGGAAGCACATTTCCTCCTCACATTGCATGCCTCCTGTGCATGATTCTATAGTGTTTAGGGCATCTAAATGTCTAATTCTCTCTTTAAGTTTATCTTTCAATCATTACATCAACATTTCTTACATTAGCATTGTAAATAATTCATTTCATTGATCATCTGTAAAATGTTCCACAAACTGAGATACTGAACATCACCACATCTGATATTGAGACACACTGATATTAGAATACTTGATTCACTCAATACCCTATCCTTAGGGTTTCATTGGCTTCATTTACATATCACATGACTCGTATAAGGATTTAATGTGTCATAAACATTCACTAAATAAAGATTGCACTCAGTAGTTCACATATAACCAAACATATATATGAAACTCTATAATGAACAGAACTAAGGTTTCCACACCATTCACTGAAATATCATACATCAAGAATAACCTTGAACAAATGAATTTATGATGACAAAATAAATATATCAATTGAATTTCATAATGTCTATTTCCAATCTTCCAACTTTCCATTCATTTAGGATTTCACCCTCGTTATTGATAAATCAAGCAAACACTGATAACATCAAACTAAATCCAAGATAGTATCTGACATATATGTACTCCTCATTCTCTACATCACTAGATGGTTGACGAGGACTCCCGAACACTATGACTCCTTCCAGGCAGAAATGACATACTTATATGTCTTCTCATTTAACTTTTTATTGTCCTTATATGTATTCTCTTAGACCCTAATAGTTACTCTCCCTATACTCAATAATTTTCCTCTAAAATTTGGGTTAAACTTGTATATACATATATGTGAAACATATTTTAATTAATGTTTTTCCTATATAGAAAAACCCAAGAAACTTCTATGACCCTAGGATGAACTGAGATAACCTAAGTATATGCAATATAGAAGTGGATAGAAGTTAAGGAAAAAACCTTATTTGTAAATATTAATCCCCTATACCTGGTAGACAAGGATGAACAAAAATAAATTTAACCTTGTAGTCATGACCATCAGTGAATGAAGTAAGGATGGTACATAAATACATACCAACAACAACAATGAATAAATACAAATATAGGTATGCCACCTCGGGTATCAGGAAAACACAAGATCCTTTCGTCTAACAAACCCTAGAATGATACCTTCCAAATATGTGACCCTATATTTACGGAGTGTGCTTAAGATCATGGATACACTTGAGTGGAGTGGAGCAAATGGTTTCACCTTCAAGCAACAAGGAGTAGTTGATCATATTACTCTTCTCAAACACCACTTAATTGGAGTAAATGGCTTAATCTAGTATATATATATTGGCATGTATTTAAAACCTACGCGGGTAGCTACCTACCCCCTATTTCGGTTACTTTTTTTGGATTTTCTTACTTTTGACATGTAGAGTGTTAATTTACCTTACAAATAGTTACTTTTCATGCATATAAAGTTACATTTGCAACAACTACAACAAATATACAATTATATATATAAATATAAATATATATATATATATAAATATATATATATATATGGTGTTCATTCAATACCCATGTAGGTAGCCTGGATTTCACTACTCATCAAACCAAAAAGTAAATATATGATCAAAAAAGTGACTCACTGGACAAAAAAGTAACTACAATGATAAAAAAGTAACTATAAAACGAAAAATGTAAATCTAAGAAAAATCCATAGAATATATATCTGTGTGTGTGTGTCCTATTTGCATGGACATGAATAAAACTAGAATTGAATGAACTCGTCTATGGGTGACAAATACATGGCAATCAAAATATATAAGTAGTGATTTGTAGAGGTCATTATAACCAAGAAGAAGAAAGTGTGGTTGATTAAAGCATCTTTTATGACCCTAAGTCCCTAGACACAACTAATAGATCTCACTATTGTGATAGGCATATAACATGTCACTGTAGTAAAAGCACAACTAGGGCTACAAAAGGAAAATGTGATAGGATAGTCAGGGTTTGTTGAGGGATTGACAAGGAAGAAGAATCTGAAGGAGTCCAACAACAATACTCATGTTGAAGTTGAGAGTAAAATGACATGCTTAAGGAGGGTGTAATAAAGATCTAGGATCTTATTTATTACAATTTTGGAACTAAATGATATGGGCAGTCAGTGTGCTTCAACTCTAGAAAAAGGATATGTTGTGACAAAATTCCCTAAGTTTTCAAGAGTACCCTAACAGGAAGGTACCTGACCTAAAACAAAAAGAAAAATTATGTATCCTTCTATATTTTGGAATACTACATTGTACGATGTGTGTATGGAAGTGTTTGACCTTGATATCATTGATATTGATGGAGTTATATGTGGTTGAGTAGGATTATACCTAGATAATGGATGCCTAGAACTAGAATGTTATGACCCCACCTCCCGATAACCCCCAATTAAGGAAGATCAAGAGGTTGAAGCCGCACCCATGAATTCCGGATCAAAGGTTTGACATATAACCAAAAAAAATTATTAAATTCTAACAGACTATACTGAAAAATGGTAATAAAATTTTTCTTTGCATACCTTTGAAAAGTTTGGAACAAACTAAACTTCTAACCTCAGCTGAACTATTCTAACTAATTCCTCCTTGTTCTTTAATTCTTGAATTCACAATGTGTCACTTTACTGTTTGTTCTTTTGAGATTTGTACCTAAATCGCCGACAAACAAAATGACGGTCATCCGAAGCTGGTATGTGGGGAAAACCAATAATGTTCAAATATGTTAACAACATAATCATTCAATTAATCATTTAACAATCAAGATTACATTTTAAGCCAAAATACTCCATCCATACCTATCCTCAACTATGTGTTGTCCCTGTAAGGACTTATATGGTACCTCTGTAAAGGTGACTTGATGGACCTACCCTCTAGGCAGCCATATACTAAGTCATTCATGACCTGATGGACCTACCCTCTAGGTAGTCATATACCAGGTCAGCCATTACGACACAGAGGGGACCAGAATCTGAGCTAGAAGGCATATACATTATATGATAGTCATAGTCACTTTATAATTGCAGTATGAACATCCAAACAGTTTAGTTGATTCAATGTGATTAAACATTCGGGAATCCATCGGAAAACCTAAGCAGTTATTCATAATTAACCACATACATGTTCAATAGATTTCTCAAGCTAATATCAATTCCAACCAAGAAAGCAATCCAAGGAAGTAATTCAACCACATAATCAGGAATCCTGAAAAACACATGTATTCCATTTACTAGACACTTTATCAAAATTCTTTCTATTCAACTTGAAATCGCTTCCTAAGGTTTCTGTATCCATTTTAGGGTTTCATTTTGCAATTAGGGTCTTCCTTCATCTTTTACCATATTAAACCCTAATTTTATTTCATTACTCATAAACCCTAATTATCTCATCTATTCTTCAATATTAAGGTTATCTTAACAACATATAATCCTATTTTCATATTACAGGCACCTTAATCATCAATTAAGCTTCTTTTTCATTAAAGCTACTATTTTATCCTTTTAATTCATAACAAGATCATTATCCGCATTAATCATCAATTTCCAAGTTCATTAGGGTCTAATTAACGTATGAAGTCATTTTCCATAACTCTACCTTTTATTCATGAGAAAACCCTAATTACTACATTTAGGGTTTTTATCCATAATAAGGAACTTTTATATTCAAATTAGTTTTAGAACAACATAACTCTATCCTATTCATGGATTTGCACAATTAAAACCATTAAAAGGCATATTTTCCCAAATTAGGGTTTCTAAGCCCATTTATGTAAACATAGGCATATGAAACTCTAAATTAAGACAATTATGTACAAAGATCATTCTTTTAGATCTAAATGTATCTTTTTACAATTAACAGGTTAATATCAACTTTTATTGCCCACATAACCCCTTTCAAATTCATTAATTATCAAAGGTTAGGGGTTTTCCATTGATTAAACTATTCAAAATGGCACTTCTATACATTTTCTAAATTGCAAGCATAATTAGGTTTCAATTACATTTTCATTGCATTCCTTGCATTTTTTGATAAAAAAGCACTAATTACTCATAATTTTCGGCCAAAGGATCTATTTTTAGTGAATTATGCAAGATTCATCAGCTTTCTTGAATATTGGATAAAAAAACTATTTACCTGATTTTTTGGGCCATTCATCGGATAGTCCGATGATCCCTCTGTGGATCAGATGTCTTGCTTCGCTCACCCTCCACTTATTAGATAAGTTTAGTTGGCCAAAACCAGAGCCTTTGGATCTGCTCCGCGAGACCACAATGGTCTTCCATCCGATGGCTACTGCTCGCGTCTTCTTCTTTCCACCTAGCGCATCCCTACGACGGTCCTGCGGCGGCGCCGCGGTGGAGGCTCACCAGAGCTTCATGATTTCGTCGACTCGGGGCATGAGAGAACTAGATAAGAGGCCGATAGAGCTCGTGAGGGTTCGCCCGAGCTGAGGAGAGTCCTATTTATAGGATCTAGAACCCTTTTTAGGGTTTTCCAAACCCACCGCCATCCCTGCTTTTAGCCCAGTTGGGCATTTCTTCTAGATGCATCTACAACACGGGAAAGTAGGGTATATCCAACTCAGAATTCCATCCCGAATCCAACAAATAGGTTTCCAAGATGGAAGATGAATTGGTTTGTGAGAAAAATCGAGGGAAATATCCCTCTGTTCTTGCGGTTTCGTCCTCCTCGGACTCAAGGAAAGTGATGCACAGCTTGCCTCAGATCTCGATCTGACAGCTGACATTGTTCTCTCTATTTCCATTTAAATCAGAGAAAATCGTGACATTTATTATAAACCCAACACTTTAGGGAATCTTGTAAAAGCTATAACTTCCAAACCAAGTATCCAATTAATCCAAATTTTGGAGGGAAAGTCCATAATAACTTAATATACCTTTGTACCAAAATTTGGCTCATTATCTCAAAGAAAACGTTCCTTTTCTTTAAGTGCAATATATCTCTTAAATATATATATATTTCTCACTTATTTTCTCTTTCATTTGCTATCAAATTATCATTTTGAGTTCCTTGAACCTCAAGGAACCTTAATAGCTCGAAATCCCTTTTTGAGAATATTTCCTAGACTCTTTCCTTATCTTTCATCCATTTTCTCATTATCTTACTTTTTCTTTATTAAAATATCTCTTTTTGAGGATTTCTTTTTATTTCTCTTTTATTTTCCTCATTGGTATTCCTTTTATCATTAGTAATCCTTGGGATACGAAATTCCACCAAGGATGACTCAATTATACCTCTTTTCACTTATTTTCCACATTTTCTAATTGTTTTCAATTTCTTTCTTAATAAAGAAATACATTATTAATCTTTTCTTTTCTTATTGCTTTCTTTATGCAACTTTGGACTCCTTGGAACCCAAGGAACCCAAGAGGCACGAAATCCTATTTGGATGTGCCTTCTAGAGGTTTCTACATATTTCTTTTCTTAAGAATTCAATTATCCATTTACTAATTGAATTTCCTTATTATTTGGGCCCAATAGCCAATAAGGCCCACAATACAAACATCAAGGCTATTGTAAATGACATCCATTTATTTGAAGAAAATTATATCATTCTTTGTTCAAATATCTTTAATATGAGAAATTACATTTCTCACCAAATGAACACAGAAATTGGGGTTGTAACATCCTTCCCCTCTTATAGGAATTTTGTCCTCAAAATTCAAACAAGCAAACAAACAATTCAGGATAAGACTTTTCCATGTCAATCATTGGCCCCTATGTGGCTTTGCCGTACTCATGGCATTTTTTCCAAAGAACCGTTATTATCACATATTATTTTCTCTGAGTTCTTTCATCCTGGCGTCTATAAACTGCATAGGTGACTCAGGCCATGTCAGCCTCCCTTGGGGCTTACTAGGTTCATGGCTCAACACATGGTCGGGTACCTCACATAGTGCTCTAAAACGGACACAAGGAACTCATCGAACATTACTTTATCCCGAGGGGTAAGGTTAATCTTAACCTTCTCCACCAAGCCATATCAAAAGAACCCATGCATCGGGGACTCAACTCTCTTAGCTATAACTTAGAGGGGTCGGATTTTCACATATTCTTCCACAGTAACTTGTATGTCAATCTACTTTGCATCTGCTCACGACTCTCATCGTCTCTAGGCTCCTTTCAGCCCTTACACAAACAAAGTGACTTCATCTACACACACTGTGGTCCCTTAACATAACTCTTTCTTTCTCATGTCATCTAGGCAAGGTGACCTACCATAACCCATATTGCATTTTGACCTTTCTTGGTCAAGGGGAGACTTATCACATCATCCATAGTGATGAACTCCCATTCCCTCTCAGGGACTCTTTTGTCCTCTATATCGATACAATGGGTTACTGGGGTTCGTCCTTTACCCCCTGTCTTGCATGGTCATAAACCACATGCAACTTCATCTTACGCATCCAAAGTGCTATTTCCATTTACCACAGTGTATGGGGATCTTAAAATCATGATCTCCTGTATGTCATTATTCTTCAAGATCAATTCCTCAGAAACCCTAAACCACTCTAGTCGGGGTTTCATCACCTTCTTTTCCAAAGAAGTGCATATGTGGTTCTACCACCATCCTTTCATTGCATCAAAAACTAGACTGGCTAACCAAACAACCATTAACTTTCCCAGGTATCTTGTTACATCTGAGTGTTATCCAAACACCTCTCCTTTTCGAACTTAGGTTTAGCAAAACAACCTCTTCTAGCTTATAGTCAAACAAGTCCTAACCAGAACATTCATTACCACCTCAAACTCTATGTCTATCTTCATTAAGAACACTCTCTGCTTTCATCATCATGGTGATCAAACTCAATCTGCTATAACTTGTAAGTTCCACATAGCTCATGATAAAAACATCCTCATAAGGGGACTACCTCTTTCCTCTTAGTGTTTACAAAACATCCATGTATCATTCACTTTACCAGGGTAGATTATATTCTCTACCCCCATTTCTCGTGGCAACGTTCCAACCTACATCATCTCTTATCCTTGGTGTATGGCATGCGTAATGTCCTATCTCTCACTCCCATAATAAGAGGAAATAAGCATTTGGCTGCAGTCCAAATATAGAGTTCTTCCTGTTCCAAGAGTAGAGATGGTACATCCCACCTTGCCAATACACCTTTACATCTAAGTTGCAACGTTCCACATATGTCTCTTCATCACAAACATTTCGATATCAAAGTTACCTCCATGGAAAACTAGTCTTGAGCCTACTGAGGTTTATATCCTTGGTCATCTCCTCTAGGTCTATAGGGTACCGACTCTTTTGGGGTCATCCCTCTTCCCTTATGCATTAAGAGAGTGCCCTACTCATCTGCCCTTTGGGTCCCATGAGTTCATGAAGGTGATCAATCTCCTAACCCATGGCCCTCAGACAATGATAGTTGTTACCTCCCGACCCTATGGTCATGTGCAACTGGGGAATTAGGCAACTCCTACTTTCATCGGTCTTATCCCTACCTGACCCTAGGATAGACTTAGGATTCACCATTATAGTGCATGTTCACTTAGAACCTTACTCAAGTCTTCATCATCTCTCTTTCTGCATTCATGGGTTGGCTTTCATCCTTTCATAGGGATCATGGCAGCCTGCCTACCTTGGTCAATCTCCATATTGGTTACTTCCATGGTAACACATTCATATGAAATTAGAGATGGATATCTATGGGTCTACATGTTCATTCTCATACTGTGTACTTTTCATTTAGCTTCTCAAGATCCTATGAGACCTCTTTAGGTTACCTTGAACCAACAAAACTGTTATATACCCTACAAAAGGGGTCCCTCTCCTAGGATGGGAGGAAAACTACCTCTTGACAACAAGGTCACAAAAGCTCTTAGGTCTAGGGTTTACATCCACATGAGCCTGCGTAACCCTACCAGGCTATTAAGGCACAAGCAGATCACTTACTGAACCATTCTAGGTCATACTTGTCCTCTTTCCTCAATGTTGGATCAGATCATACCTTTCTTTATCATCAACCTAGCTGTGAGGGGTTCATCAAACACACCTTAAACTTAAGGGGCTTCTCTATCCTATATACATGAGGAGTACCATGCTCGCTTCTATAGGAACTCAACTTCTCATCATGAGCCTTAGGTACACCACTTCCCCTCTTAGGCCTAGGAACCCTAGGTTCACTGCATGCTCTGTCTCCTAACTACGAACCAAGCATGAAAAAGGCATGACATGCACTCCTTGTCATCCCTCAACTCAAGCAACACTTAGAGTTGGGTCCTCCATAAGGATAACCAACAAGGTATAAGGCCTCATAACCTACTACTAAACCTTTCTAAGTCTAAGGAACTCTTCTTCCTACCTCGGAAGGTAAACACCTATACCATAGGCATGTAGTTACCAGAAGCTTCATCTTCTCTCTCTAGGGTTTGGTCCAAGGTATCATCAACTTCCAGGGATCGATCATGAGGCAACCATTATCATCCATTATTTAGGGTTTTAGGCTTCCAACCTTCTTGCTGGGTTTCCCTCTCTCTCTAGAGCTAACCCCACATCCAACCCCACCATTAGAGGTCCTTTCTTCATGAAGGATCAACCTCAAAAGCATGCTCTACATGGGTGAAGCCTAGGTTCGAACTTATGGCTGCTCAAGATCATCCATAACCCTTTATGCTCCATCATAATTCCTTATCCAGGGTTTCATCTTACTGTCAGTACTATGACGTGCCCTAGGTGCCAGCTATGCCCTACTTGCACAAGCCCATAGGGTTTCTATGGTCCTTCACTAACATCATCATCTAAGGAGGTATCCTTTACCCTAACATGCACGACCCTTCCCAGGGTTGGGTTGCCAAAGGTGCTAAGTCACCCACGGATCATATGGCATCCCAAAGGCATGTCCTTTTAAACACCTAGTCCAACTCATCTCTCTCTAACCTTCACTTAGGGTTAGGGTTAGCATCATCCTATGAGGATGTGCCAGGTTTCTACTTGAAATGGAGATCTTTATCTCCAAGACTAACCTATCCTCCTATCAAGAAGGTCTAGCCTCAGGACTCTTCTGAGGACATGACAACTTATGTCATACGACCTAAGCATGTATCTATTCTTTAGTTTGCGCTTAATCTATTAAGCTTATGTCCATGACATCTTATTTACATGCCTTTCATTAATTTGGTGGAGGATTCCTTAAACCTTATTAACCCATACCTCAAGAGGGTGAGGATAAGAAAGAAAACCCTAATCATTCAGGTCCTTAATAGAATTTTGTGATGAGAAGGGATGAATAAGATGAGAAAGTCCTAAAGGTATCTTATTTCGATTCATACCCTAAGAATTTGGCCAGACAGTCACACAGATCTGGGAGTCCTCATATTCCGACTAGCGGTGCGGAGGAAAATATTGCCATCCCCCAGTCGTGATCCTTTTCTAGACACCTCCGTCTTTCGGATAATCCTCTAATAACTCCCTTGGGTTCTATAGAGTTTGTAAAATTTAATAATTATTAATGGTTAAATGAGGAACCTACGCTCTGATACCAAATGTTACGACCCAACCTCCCGATAACCCCCAATTAAGGGAGATCAAGAGGTTGAAGATGCACCCATGAATTCCGGATCAAAGGTTCAACATATAACCAAAAACAATTATTAAATTCTAACAGACTATACTGAAAAATGGTAATAAAATTTTTCTTTGCATACCTTTGAAAAGTTTGGAACAAACTAAACTTCTAACCTCAACTGGACTATTCTAACTAATTCCTCCTTGTTCTTTAATTCTTGAATTCACAATGTGTCGCTTTACTGTTTGTTCTTTTGAGATTTGTACCTAAATCGCCGACAAACAAAACGACGGTCAGCCGAAGCTGGTATGTGGGGAAAACCAATAATGTTCAACTATGTTAACAACATAATCATTCAATTAATCATTTAACAATCAAGATTACATTTTAAGCCAAACTACTCCATCCATACCTATCCACAACTCTGTGTTGTCCCTGTAAGGACTTATATGGTACCTCTGTAAAGGTGACTTGATGGACCTACCCTCTAGGCAGCCATATACTAAGTCATTCTAGACTTGATGGACCTACCCTCTAGGTAGCCATATACCAGGTCAGCCATTACGACACAGAGGGGACCAGTATCTGAGCTAGAAGGCATATACATTATATGATAGTCATAGTCACTTTATAATTGTAGTATGAACATACAAACAGTTTAGTTGCATTCAATGCGATTAAACATTCGGGAATCCATCGAAAAACCTAAGCGGTTATTCATAATTAACCACATACCTGTTCAGTAGATTTCTCAAGCTAATATCAATTCCAACCAAGAAAACAATCCAAGGAAGTAATTCAACCACATAATCAAGAATCCTGAAAAACACATGTATTCCATTTACTACACACTTTATCAAAAAAAATTCTATTCAACTTGAAATCGCTTCCTAAGGTTTCTGTATCCATTTTAGGATTTCGTTTTGCAATTAGGGTCTTCCTTCATCTTTTACCATATTAAACCCTAATTTTATGCCATTACTCATAAACCCTAATGATCTCATCTATTCTTCAATATTAAGGTTATCTTAACAACATATAATCCTATTTTCATATTACATGCACCTTAATCATCAATTAAACTTCTTTTTCATTAAAGCTACTATTTTATCCTTTTAATTCATAACAAAATCATTATCCACATTAATCATCAATTTCCAAGTTCATTAGGGTCTAATTAACGTATGAACTCATTTGCCATAACTCTACCTTTTATTCATGAGAAAACCCTAATTACTACATTTAGGGTTTTTATCCATAATTAGGAACTTTTATATTCAAATTGGTTTTAGAACAACATAATTCTATCCTATTCATGGATTTGCACAATTAAAACCATTAAAAGGCATATTTTCCCAAATTAGGGTTTCTAAGCCCATTTATGTAAACATAGGTATATGAAACTATAAATTAAGACAATTATGTACAAAGATCATTCTTTTAGATCTAAATGTACCTTTTTACAATTAACAGGTTAATATCAACTTTTATTGCCCATATAACCCCTTTCAAATTCATTAATTATCAAAGGTTAGGGGTTTTCCATTGATTAAACTATTCAAGATGGCACTTCTATACATTTTCTGAATTGCAAGCATAATTAGGTTTCAATTACATTTTCATTGCATTCCTTGCATTTTTCTGATAAAAACGCACTACTTACTCATAATTTTCGGCCAAAGGATCTATTTTTAGTGAATTATGCAAGATTCATCAGCTTTCTTGAATATTGGATAAAAAAACTATTTATCGGATTTTCTGGGCCATTCATCGGATAGTCCGCTGATCCCTCTGAGGATCGGACGTCTTGCGTCGCTCGCCCTCCACTTATTAGATAAGTTTAGTTGGCCAAAACCAGAGCCTTTGGATCTGCTCCGCGAGACCACAATGGTCTTCCATCCGACGACTGCTGCTCGCGTCTTCTTCCTTCCACCTAGCGCATCCCTACGACAGTCCTGCGGTGGCGCCGCGGTGGAGGCTCACCGGAGCTTCATGATTTCGTCGACTCGGGGCATGAGAGAACTAGATAAGAGGCCGATAGAGCTCGTGAGGGTTCGCCCGAGCTGAGGAGAGTCCTATTTATAGGATCTAGAGCCCTTTTTAGGGTTTTCCAAACCCACCGCCATCCCTGCTTTTAGCCCAGTTGGGAGTTTCTTCTAGATGCATCCACAACACGGGAAAGTAAGGTATATCCAACTCGGAATTCCATCCCGAATCCAACAAAGAGGTTTCCAAGTTGGCACATGAATTGGTTTGCGAGAAAAATTGAGGGAAATATCCCTCTGTTCTTGCTGTTTAGTCCTCCTCAGACTCAAGGAAAGCGATGCACAGCTTGCCTCGGATCTCGATCCGACGACTGACATCGTTCTTTCTATTTCCATTTAAATCAGAGAAAATCGTGACATTTATTATAAACCCAACACTTTAGGGAATCTTGTAAAAGCTATAACTTCCAAACCAAGTATCTAATTAATCCCAAATTTGGAGGGAAAGTCCATAATAACTGAATCTACCTTTCTACCAAAATTTGGCTCATTATCTCAAAGAAAACGTTCCTTTTATTTAAGTACAAGATATCTCTTAAATATATATATTTCTCACTTATTTTCTCTTTCCTTTGCTATCAAATTATCATTTTGAGTTCCTTGAACCTCAAGGAACCTTAATAGCTCGAAATCCCTTTTTGAGAATATTTCCTTAGCCTCTTTCCTTATCTTTCATCCATTTTCTCATTATCTTACTTTTTCTTTATTAAAATATCTCTTTTTGAGGATTTCTTTTTATTTCTCTTTTATTTTCCTCATTGGTATTCCTTTTATCATTAGTAATCCTTGGGATACGAAATTCCACCAAGGATGACTCAATTATACCTCTTTTCACTTATTTTCCACATTTTCTCATTGTTTTTAATTTCTTTCTTAATAAATAAATACATTATTAATCTTTTCTTTTCTTATTGCTTTCTTTATGCAACTTTAGACTCCTTGGAACCCAAGGAACGCAAGAGGCACGAAATCCTCTTTGGATGTGCCTTCTAGAGGTTTCTACATATTTCTTTTCTTAAGAATTCAATTATCCATTTACTAATTTAATTTCATTGTTATTTGGGCCCAATAGCCAATAAGGCCCACAATACAAACATCAAGGCTATTGTAAATGAAATCCATTTATTTGAAGCAAATTATATCATTCTTTTTTCAAATATCTTTAATATGAGAAATTACATTTCTCACAAAATGAACCCAGAAATTGGGGTTGTAACATAGAATGTAGGTCTACCCAATAAAATACCAAGACAAACCAATATTGAAATATAAAGATGTTTCAAATGATCTCTACCTAAAACCATCTCAACCTAACTAAACAAATCAACTCTAGCACATGATGATTTTCCTGGTAGATAAGTGCATGAAACTTGTGCATTATGAAAGCCAAACCAAGTTTGATGGCCTGGCTAAGGAAAAATTTCTACAAACCAATGGTTTTCATGCACAAAAGTATGTAATATACATGTGAGTGTTCCATCAAAAGACAAGTGAGGTACCGGACAAGTTTGTAATCCATGAAAGTACATGGGATACACATAAGTTAATATGCAAGTACACATAACACAAAACCTTTGATATACAATGAAATACACATAACTCAACTCTCTGATAGGGAGTGGTATTAAAAAATGTTGTTTGTCATCCTAAAGCAAGGGGAATCAATAAAATATGGAAGAATAATGTGAATTCCTATACAGTCATGATATATGTCTATAAAGCCTAATCTCCCAATATTATGAGAAACTAGAGAACACCCTGAAGTGGAATCCACCTATTTAATGAGTAGCCACCTTGTTATTATAGGTAATTCGTTGACATTCTAGAAAGTACATAGCCCTAAAAAGATGAGATGGACAAAAAGTATATGAAGTATGAAGGCCCTCAAAACAACATCGTTTAAGAATTTTTTTTCAAAAAAGTTGTTATGTTTTAGTTCCTTGAAAAGTATTTGCAGATCCATATATTTATGTGAAACCTTTATGGATAATTTCAGATAAATATGTTATGTAAAATAAATATATTAATAGAAGTTATGCAATAGTAAATGTGATCTTAAGGGATAACCTATTTGAGATGAGGCATTGAGACATGAAATGCTAACAATGTTTGGGACTCTTATTTTAAAATAAAGCATAAATGATGATGTATGTGAGAGTACTAGTTTACCCTATAGAGGGTAGAGCCTAGGAAAACCCTAGCATCAAGTATGGAAGCTCTAGAGGTACATGAGGCTTGAGTATTTAAGAATAGATTGCTTCATAGGTACTGTTACCCCCAAGGAGCTTAATATAATAGAAGGCAATTGATAGATGAGAAATATATATATAGAGTGAAACATTTATCTAATAGTGGTTTTTACATATAACAAGAATGAAACCCCAAGAGTGGTTTTCATGAATACAAGAGCCCTAAACAAACACTTCTCCCTAGTTCAATAATATATAAAAATGATCGAAAACAATCCAAGAAATGTGGATCACTTGTTGAACTTGACTTAACCTAATTATAGAAATATAAGATGGAACTTGGATTCAAAATATCTACATGTGAAATGAGGTATTATCAATTCTAGTGTGACAGATTGGGTTGTTACACATATTACACACAAGTTCTATATATGTTGAGATATAAACATTTATGATATATGTAGAGGTATTGCCTCAGTATTTTATGGATATTGTTAAAAGGGTAATCCTTGAGCCTAAGAAAAACCTACATGGAAATGTAAACACATAGTGATGATAGAAAGAAATGAAGCAACAAAAAATATTCTTCGTATATGGGCCTTTTTTAGTTTTTTATTCCTAAGTATAGCTTTAGCTTTTTCAGTCAATTTATCTATTCAGCAATTAAGTGGAAGGATGTGGTACCATACTTAAATTAAGTTTTGGTTCCAATAGTAGATTGTATTGGTATGGCCGACTTAAAAGAATGATATATTGTGGGTTATATAGAACCCTTTCAAGGAAGATTATGAGCCTCTATATTACATAATAAACCCCTTAATATGTTGGGTAGCCTTAGAAACATGTATAACATAATCTAAAGGTTTAGTGTTGGAGGTAATTTGACTTTCCCATTCAATAAATGTATTCTTAAACATATATCAATACAAAGGATATAAGTAAGATGTCAGGACCAACTTGAGACATGAACTCTCTATAAGAATGTCATCTAGAGTTAGCACTTGTTGTTAATCATCCCAAAACATAGACAAACCTTGAGAAGAAAAACTCCAATCCTAAAAGGCCAAAGGTTGTGGATTGAGAATATAAACTTAAATAATAATTTGAAATACGGTGGAAGTCCTAAGCTAAGATACTCCATAAGTGAAGATTTATACCACCTAATGTTTGATCATAATTTTATTAGTAATCATGGATGTGTTATGGGGACTAACCATTGTATATATGTTCTGATAGAATTTCTATGATTTTAATTTATGATGAACCTTACATCTGGGTGAGGGAATAATCCCAATACCTTGGAGAGAGAATGCATAAAGAATCTAACATATGGGTGAGTGAAGAGTCTTGTGAGTCTCAAGAGTTTAGAGGAGGTATGTCTACAAAGTCTTATGCTTGGGTTAGTGGTCCTCGATATAGGAATCTAGTGGGTTTTCCACTAGATAGCATAAAATGAAAGCCAGATAATGTGTACATGGTGTCTTGACTTGCTTAGACCCTAAATTGTATGGATTGAGCCTTGAGAGCATGTCCTAAGGTTCTTGTGGATCAACCTCATATTGATAAGAAGTTGAGGAAGAATTATTTTGCTTTCAAATATTGATTGATGATATAAGAGAATTTTTTTGCTTAAACTAGCCCTAAAATTTGTGACAGGAATTAGAACTTACTACATAATAGTACCATACATCCACCTTGGATATGCCTTGATTTCAACTTTGATGATGAAAAGTTGAAAAAAAAATCCACCACAAGCAATTAAAATTCCCTCTAATTAATTGTGTCTGGCTTGTCCTGTCAAAAGAATCATGAAGAGTTAATGCCATTCTTGTGGGGTCTATATGAAATTTTAAAATGGTCTAGTGAGACTACCTATCATACAACCCTACCACCTCAAACTTGGTGCATGATGTGTTACATGGGTCCAAGCTAAATAAGTAGGGATAAGATCACGCTCATGTGTGATACGTTGAACATTTTGATCTCCAAGGTAGCTTGACCTACATAGAATCACCCATAAGAATCATGGATTCAAGGGCGTGGGAGCTCTAAAATTAAGGAAACATATAATTTTAAGGTTCTCTGGAAACATCATGGAGAGGAGGATGCCATATGGAAGTAAAGAATTGACATGGAAAAGGATCACATACACAACATTTTTGGTTCAGCTGAATTTTTTGGGAAAAGTTTCATTTAAGGAGGGAAGAATGTGAGGACCTAGAATTTCCCACTTCATGTAAATGTTGTAATTAAAAAGGATTATTATATTTCATCCTATAAAATAAATAGGGTGGTTGATTGTGATTTTTCTTAAATCATTTGAGACACCAATTAAGATCTAGTAGTTCAACAATATAAATATTAATTACTTGTGATTCTTTTTGGTTGATACCTTGGAAGGTTATATTAAGTTTTTAACAATTTGTTAGTTTATATGTTATGTTGGAGACTTTTAATTGAACATAATATATGATTGACTGGAAGACCAAGAAAAGGACATCAAAGTCAATAATTTCATTTCCATATTTTTGTAGCAAGATGAAGATAATAAAAATGTTATCCTAAAATTTCAAGTCAAAATTATAATCCTAGAGGACAGTCGAATTTTTAGAAATTGTGAAGCTTTTATTTAAGTGAGATAAGAAACATTGGTAAGTTATGAATATGTATTGTCACATTTATAGTGATAAAGACTAGGGCAGATCCAATTTCAAACAAATGGATATGTTGTGAGGCCTAGGTTTTGTCCAATTCTAAATCAAAAATACTGTAATTGTCTTCCTCCCCATACATGGAAAGGAAATGAGACGAATATGTGAGCCACCTTCCATTCACTTTACCTTCTTACCTAATTGATATGAAATAACTAAATCATCACATCAACTTTGGTAAATCCTAACATATTCAATAAGTCCTAAAATGGAAACCATATGGAAAGGGAAAAAAGCCTAATTCCCACTCTCTTTGTCAGCAACCATAGATCACCCAAACCTAAATATGGACCCCTGAGCCCTATAAAAGCTTCCTCTAGCTTCATCTCTCCCCGACTAACATTGTCCCTTGTTTCCAACAATGATATGGCCCTGAAGACCTCCATTTGGTCGCTATCCCTACAACTTCATTGGTGACACTACAACGATCATTTTGGGCATTTCCACCCTAGACCTCCTCGACATAGGGATATGATAGGAAAAAAACATGTAGGATTGCTCTAATTTTGACCAGAAACTCCATGTGTTCCAACATAGCCCCTTACTCCTCAAATCCTTCTCACAGTTATGAAAAGTCATCACGACCAATGGTTTACGAGGGATGAGTCTGAGGGATAAGATGCACCTTGGTCATCATATCGAGATTCAAATCAAAGTTATCATGATCTTGTACACATGTAATTCATGGATTATGTCTCTCCTTTACATATTCAGATGGTGAAGGAAGTTTTCCTCACCCACAATGATCAAGGGTTGACTCGACATAGATCTAGCGGCCCAACTTTTCACAAAAAAAGGAATTTTTGTCTCTCTTCCCAATATTACAGATAAAAGCCTAATATTCTAAAAATTCTAATAAATGCATAATTTGACCAAATAATACATATAAATAGTAACAATTGATGAGAAAATCCAGTGAAAATTCCAACCACTTTTAAGGCATAAATCTAATTAATTTTCCTATCATTTCTTACCAAATATCATCTTCTTTAATGTTTGACTTGGATTAGTGATCTAATACTAATGACTATGCTCTTTTGAGTAACTCTAATGTCTTGTAACTTTCTTTGAAATCCTATCTCAAACCTGGTGATACTTTGAATTTTGATAATGCATGTAGCTTAGGTTAATTACTTGTTATGTGTTATTATGTGCAAAACCCTAGTTTGGTAAACAATAAAATTTTGGTTACATCCTTGAAAAGTAGGACTCATCATTTGATTGAATAAAGATAGTAATCTATGTTTTTCATAATATGAATAATTAAAATACGAATAAAGAGACTTAAGATTCAACATGATGATTTGGGGTTTCGAACCCCAAAATAAGGATCCATGGAACCAAACCCTAATTGACAATCCAAACTCTAAAAGATATTTTAAAATCCTAGACAAGGACTTTTTATAGTTATTAATACATGTGGTGTTAATACATGTTTGGACATAAGTATTTAGTTGATTGGATGTCATAGTTATTTTGAATAAGGTACATTGGTTATTTATAAATACTCGATCCAATCATGCTTTTTAGATTCTTTAAATTCTCTGAATGGCGGATCATTGTGATGAATGAGTGTGAATTGCTTTTATTTTATAAATATTATAAGGCCCTATGTGTATCACTAATTTTTTATAATAGAAACTAGTAATGGATCCTCATGAGGGTGTTTAAAGGAGAAACTCTGTTACAACCCCAATTTTTGGGTTCTTTTGGTGAGAAATGTAATTTCTCCTATTAAATATATTTGAAAAAATAATGATATAATTTGTTTTGAATAAAAGGACTTCATTTACAATAGCCTTGTTGGTTGTTTTGTGGGCTTTATTGGCTATTGGGCCCAATAACAAGGAAAAGACAAAGGAAACACGATTAATAAATGAGTAAATAAGAAAATGGAGAAAACAAAGATGTAGAAACCTCTAGAAGGCAAAAGAATGTAATCCAAAGGTGGATTTCGTGCCTTTTGGGTTCCTTGGGTCCCAAGGAGTCCAAAGTTGCACAGATAATGAAACAAGAAAAGAATAGAGCAATTAAATATTTCTTTATTAAGAAAGAAATTGAAAATAATGATAAAATGTGGGAAATAAGTGAAAAGAGGTATAATTGAGTTACCCTTGGTGGATTTTCATATCCAAACGATTCCTAATGTAAAAATGAATGCCAATGAGGAAAATAAAAAGAAAGTAAAAGAGAAATCCTCAAAAAGAGATATTTTAATAAGAAATAAACAAAATAATGAGAAATAATGAATATAGATGCATCTAGAAGGATAATAAGTATCCTTAAAAAAAGAATTTTAAAATATTAGAGTTTCTTGGGATCCAAGGAGTCCCAATGAAGAAAAAGAAAGGGAAAAGGCAAATAAAACAAAATAAGAAGATAATGTGATACATCATTAATGACTTTTTGATATTATAAAAAAGAGATATGATTTTCTTTAAGAAATAAGAATTTTGTGGCCAATGGATTAAAAGGAAAGTATAAAGAGAATGAAAGAGGTGATTTTCAAAATTCTAATATATAAAGAATAAAGAATATTAAAGAAATAATTAGGAGAGAGAAGCTTGCTTACTAATGAAGGAATTGTATTCCTATTGGGAAAAGGCCTTGTATCCTTGTGGATGAACATGATAGGGCGTGGATACCCTCCCCAATATAAGGGGTAGACCCTCTGGTTCGAGTTTAAAAAGGATCCCAGTCCCCCCTCTTTCTTCTTCTTGTTCTTTGCCTGCAAAACCCTAGCAAAGAGGGTAGCTCAAAACCTGAAGCAACGAGAATCTGTGAGTAGTCATGAAGGGAGCATGATGCCCCATGATGTTGGGGAGAGGCTTTTCCACCATGACCCTTCCCTAACTCAGGCACAATAACAGTCGCACAGCTGCAACACCGGCCGTGGGTTACAGGCTTGCCCAGCTGATCCCAGCCACCTCAGCAGCATCATGGAGCCCCTACAGGTGTGGCGGAGGTCGATGGGAAGAAAGAAACCCTTGTCAGTGCCTTTTGGTCTAGGGATGGAGGGAGGAAACCCTCCCCCGAGCCGCTGGAGGCGGCAGCAATAGGGTATCGCGAGGAAGAAGAAGCCCGGGTGTGCATTTGACGTTTTTGCTCCTCTGCGTACTAAAGAGCCAGTCCCTTAATGGAGGGCATCATCGTCTTTTCAAAATGTTTTGAGTGGGCCGCATGCGTTGGACGAAATTGCATGGAAACGGTGATGTGGCAGCTTCCGATTGGTCCAAGTTAGATTTTATTGCAAAATTCATGACTAAATATTGGTAGCTTCGATGGGAACATGCAAAATATGAATTTTGATTAGGAGAACTCAAGCAATGCATTACAAATATAACTGAATGCATTTTCTAATTGTAGTTTGAAAAGTAGTGGAAGTTATGGACTTTAATGCTTTAATGTTTAAGAAACCCTATTTTGAGATAATTAATGTATTTAGTAGGGTTTAAGGGATGATTAAAGTTGATATTAACCTGTTAATTGTAAAAACGTACATGAAGAACAAAAAGGGTGAACTTTGCATGTAATTGGTTTAATTTAGAGTTTCATGCGCATAAATATGCTTTAATGGGCCTTGAAACCCTAATTGTGACTCTTAATAGCTTTATTTGTTCAATTTCATGATTAAAGTTGAGATATGATGATTCTAAGCTATGTCGAGTATAAAAGTTCCTAATTGTGGATATATACCCTTAATGTAGTAATTAGAGTTTTCTAATGGGTAAAGGTATAATTAATGATAAATAGAGTTCATATGTGAATTAGACCATAATGAACTATGAATTGATGATAAATGGGCATAATGATCTTGTCATGGATTAAAAGGATAAAAATGGTAGCTTTAATGTAAAAGAGGCATAATGGACATAATTGTGATCTTTCTAAAATTAGGGTCATATGTTGTTAAAAGATAACCTTAATATTTTTTGTGAAGAATAGATGGGATAATTAGGGTTTGTGAGTAATTGTATAAAATTAGGGTTTAAAATAGTAAAAGATGAAGGGAAACCCTAATTGCAATGGAAACCCTGAAAGTGGACTAGAAACCCTAGGAAGCGAGCTAGGTTTAATAGATCTTGATGACATGATTAATAATAGGAAATTGTATGCATATTTCAGGATCTCATAATGTGCTTGCTTTCCTATTTGGATTTCTTGATTGATTGGATTATTCTATCTCAAATCAGCCTGACAGGTATGTGGTTATGCTTATGGATAATTGCTTTAGTTTCACGTCGATTCCCGAACATTTTTATCGGTTTCCTGAAAATAACTGCTTGGATGACTTTTATTTTATGCAACTATAAAGTCACTATGATTATCACTATATATATATATATATATATATATATATATATATATATATATATACCTGGCTTAGATCTGGGTCCTCCTGTGTGGCTTTGCAAAGGCTAAAAAGGGTAACCTAGAGCATTGCCCAGGCTATCATGAGTTAGAAATTGGGTTACCCACATGTAGTGCCATGAGACTCTTTCGCACACCATGAGTTAAGGAGTGAACTACCTACGGGTAGTGCCATGTGACTCAACCCTAGAAATTGATTCACCTGTTAGGTAGGATCATGAGGGGTTTAATGGGGATCTACCATAAGGAAGGTAGCATCCAGATCCACTACAGGGACATCGTAGAGGATAGGGTATGTATGGATCGCGCAATTATATTTAAAATGTAAAGTTATTTGTTAAATTGTAATTGACTGCAATATGTTGTTATGGTTAATTGCACGATTAATGTTTCCCCCACATACCAGCTTTATGCTGACCGACATTTTTTTTTTCGGTGTTTTAGGGACAAGTGAAAAGAACAAATAGTAAAGTGGCATATGTGGTATTGAATAAGAATTAAAGTACAAAGGAGGATTAGTTAGAATAGACTCGATATGTGGATAGAAGTAGATATCCAAGTTTTTGAAAAAGGTATGCAAAGTTTAATTTTATACCATTTTTTAGTTTAGTTGGTAGAATTTGATAATTGTTATTGATTATTTTTCGAACCTTTGATCATGTTAATTGGGATAATGGCTCTGACCTTCGGGTCTCCCTTAATTCAGGGTTACCGGGAGGTGGGGTCGTTACATTTGGTATCAGAGCGTAGGTTCCTAATTTAATCTTTAATAATTATTAAATTTTACAAACTCTGTAGAACCCAACAGAGTTATTAGTGGAATTTTCGAAAGACAGAGGTGTCTGGAAAAGGATCATTTCTGGGCGCTGGCAAGATTTTCCTCCACACTGCTAGTCAGAATACGAGGACTCCCAGATTAGTGTGAGTTCCTAGCCAATGTCTCAGGATTGGACTCGAAATAAGATACCTTTAGGCATCTCTCATCTTTTTCATCCCTTCTCAACTCAATTGTTATTAAGGATTATAAGGATTAGGGTTTTCTCTCTTTTCCTCTCCCTCTTAAGGTATGGGTAAGGTTGATAAGGTTTAAGGAATCCTCCACCAAATTAATAAAAAGCATGTAAATAAGATGTCATGGACATAAGCTTAATAGATTAAGCGTAAAAGAATAGATACATGCTTAGGTCGTATGACATAAGTTGTCATTCCCTCAGGAGAGACCTAAGGCTAGACCTTATTGTCAATAGGATAAGTAAAGAGAGTTAGTCTTAGAGGTAGAGACCTCCATTAAAAGTAGAGACCTGGCACATCCTCTAAGGATGATGCTAACCCAAACCCTATGTGGTGGTTAGAGAGAGAGATAGCATGATGAGTTAGATGTCATGATAGACCAGGTGGGTGGGCATGCTTTTGGATGCCCATGACGTTATGAGCCATGAGAGGTTTGATGACCTAGTGTCTTTGGCGACCCAACCTTGAGAAGGGTCGTGCATGTTAGAGAGAAGGATATCTCCTTCAATGATGAGGTTAGAGAAGAACCTATAGAAACCCTATGGGATTATATGAGCATGGCATAGTAGGAATGCATAATACGTCAGTAGTGCGAGAAGTAGGTTGAAACCCTAGCCAAGGGAGTATATTGGATAGCTGATGAGATAAGCATAAATTGCTAGGGATAACCTTGAGCAAACATAATTTTGAACATAGGCTTCACCCACGTTGAGGTATTCTTGTGAGCTTGATCCATCTTCATGGAGAGAGGACCTTTAGTATAAGGCTAGTTGTGGAGTTAGCTCTAGAGAGAGAGAGCAGGACACAAGCAAGAAGGTTGGAAGCCTAGACTTCGAGACATGAGGAAAAGTGGGGAGTTGAGGATGATGTGACCTAAGTGGATGATAGTGGTTTCCTCATGCTTGATCCCTGGAGGTTGATGATATCTTGGTTTCCATTAGAGGAACCAAACCCTAGAGAGAGGATGAGGCTTTTGGTACCTATGTGCCCATGGGGTAGGTGTTTACCTTCTGAGATAGGAAGAAGAGTTCCTTAGACCTGGAGAGGTTTAGTAACAGGTTGTGAGGTCTTATACCTTGTTGGTTGTCCTTGAGGAGGACTCAACTCTGATGTGTTTTTCAAGTAGGAGGATCATGGGATGTGCATGTCATACCCTATACATGCTCGGCTCGTGGTTAAAAGTTGAGCAGGTAGTTGGTCATCAGAAAGGTGAACCTAGGGTTCCTAGGCCTAAGAGGGGAAGTGATGTACCCGATGCTCATGATGAGTTTTGAGTTCGAGCATGATACTCCTCATGTTTAGAGGAAAAGGAAACCCCTTAAGTTTAAGGTATGTTTGATGAACCCCTCACAGCTAAGTTGATGACATTGGAAAGTATGTTCTTATCCTAATGTTGAGGAATGAGAACAAGTATGACCTAGCATGGTTTAGTAGATGGTTTTCTTGTGCCTTAGTAGCTTTCTAGGGTTAAGCATACTCATGTGGATGTAAACCCTAGACGTAAGGACATTTGTGACCTTTTTTATCAAGATGTAGTTTCCTCCCATCCTGGGAGAGGGACCCTTTGGTAGGGTGTGTACCAGCTTTTATGGGTTTTGAGGAAACCTAATGTGGTATCATAGGATCTTGAGAAGTTAAGTGAATAGTACATGGTAAGAGAATGAACCTGTAGACCCATAGTTAACCATCTCTAAGTGCATGTGGATGTGTTACCATGAAGGTAACCGGTGTGGGGCCTGACCAAGGTAGGCAGGTCGCCATGACCCCTGTGAATGGATGAAAGTCAACCCATGAATGCAGAGAGAGATGATGAAGGCTTGGGTAAGGTTATAAGTTGGACATGTACTATGTTAGAATCCTAAGTCTATCCTAGGGTTAGGTAGGGATACGATCGATGGAAGTAGGGGTTATCTAATTCCCTAGTTGCACATGACCATAGGGTCGGGAGGTAACAACTATCATTGTCTGAGGGCCATGGGTTATGAGATTGATCACCTTCATGAACTCATGGGACCCAAAGGGCAAATGAGTAGGGCACTCTGTGGATGCATAAGGGAAGAGGGATGACCCCAAAAGTACCGGCACCCTACAGACCTAGAAGAGATGACAAGGATTGTGTGGTAATCCAAGTAAGTTAGAGACCCATTTTCCATGGAAGTAACTTTGATATCGAGATGATTGTGATGTTGAGGCATAAGTTGCACGTTTCAACTTATATTTGAAGGTGTAATGGCAAGGTGGGATGTACCATCTCTACTCTTGGAATAGGAAGAACTTTGTATTTGGACTGCAACCAAATGCTTATTTCCTCTTGTTATGGGAGTGAGAGATAGGACAGTACGTGTGCCATACACCAAGGATAAAAGTTGATGTGAGTTGGAACGTTGCTATGATGTATGAGGACAGAGATGATAACATGCCCTTATGGGTTGAACGATATGTAAATGGTTTACAAACATCAAGAGAAATAAGGTAGTCATCTTATGAGGATATTTTTATCATAAGCTATGTGGAATTTGCAAGTTATACAAGGTTGAGTTTGATAAAGAGGATGATCTCAGAGTGTTCTTGATGAAGATAGACACAGAGTCTGAGATGAGATGATAAGTGAAATACATGAAGGTGTATGTCTTCAGCATTACCTTACACAGAAGGATGTGAGGTGGTAATGGATGCTCTGGTTGAGGTGCAGTTGCCTAGTTTAGCTAGAGGCTAGAAGAGGTTATTACGTCAACCCTAAGTTTGTGAGATATGTTTGGCTAACACTTAGATGTAACGATATATGTTGATCAAGTTACTGGTTGTTTGGTTAGCCATCCTAGGCCTTGACGCAATGAAAGGATGGTTGTAGAACCTCAGATGCACTTCTCTAAAAAGGAAGGTGATGAAACCCCGATTAGAGTGGTTTAGGGTTTCTAAGGAATCGATCTTAAGGAATCATGACAATACAGGAGATCATGATTTTTAAGATCACCATACACTGTGGTACTACAAAGATAGTAAGTGATAATAGTACTTTGGATGCCTAAGATGAAGTTGCATGTGGTATGTTGCCATGCATGACATGAGGTGAAGGATGAACACCAGTAACCCAGTGTTTTGGTATGGAGGATAAAGAGAGTTCCCGAGAGGGAATGGGAATTCATCACTATGGATGTTGTGGTAAGTCTCCCCTAGACCAAGGGAGGTCAAGATGCAATATGGGTTATGGTAGATCGCCTTACCTAGATGACATGAGAAAGAAGGAAACTATCAAGGGATGAGTCCGGTTGAACTACATATGAGAAAGAGATGGTTAAACTACACCATGATGCGAGTTCAAAAGTTCTTGAGTATAACCTAAAGATTCACTTCCAGGGGGTGGAAGTAGATACATGAAGAACTCGATGTTAGTATAGTTTATCACCCTAGCTAATGGATTGTACGATCCAGACTAGAGGGTTTGATGAGAGCATGTGTGCTCGTTCAGGGTGATACATAGAGACAATTCTTGTCCTTTGTAAGATGCGATGATAACCACCATAACCAGTATCGAGATGTAAAGAAGCTTTGTAAGGGAGGTTATGTCAGCCACCACTTCATTAAGATGATGTCAGTGAAGGGACCTCGTGAAGGTCAAGAAAGGACCACAATGTGTGCAGATGAAGTCGCTTTGATCGTGCAATGTCTGAAAGGATCCTAGGGACGACATGAGTTGTAAGCTGATGCAAAGTAGACTGACATGCAGTTCATTGTGGGGGAATATGTGACATGAAAATCCGACCTCTCTAAGTTATAGCAAAGAGATCTGAGTCCCCGATGCATGGGTTCTTTTGATATGGTTTGGTGGAGAAGGTTAAGTTTGCCCTTACCCCTCAGGATAATGTGATGTGTGATGAGTTCCATGTGTCCAATTTAGAGCACTATGTGAGGTACCTGGACCATGTGCGGAGCAATGAACCTAGTGAGCCCCAAGGGAGGATGAAATGACCTCAGTCACCTATGAGGTTTATAGATGCCAAGGTGAAAGAACTCAGAGAAAGGAATATGTAGAAGGTTCTTTAGAAGCGCCATGGATAGGGCAACGCCACATAGGGGCCAATGATGGTCATGTAACCCTCTTTCTTTGTATAAATTCAACTCATTTAGAAGAAAAGAACATAAAATGAAAAAAAAATGGAAGTTACTAATATTTAAATATTACTTTATAAAGTCTTATCTTGAATTGTTTGTTTTCTTGATGGAAATTTTGAGGGCAAAATTCCTATAAGAGGGGAAGGATGTTACAACCCAATTTTTGGGTTCTTTTGGTGAGAAATGTAATTTCTTCTATTAGAGATATTTGAACAAATAATGATATAATTTGTTTTGAATAAAAGGATTTCGTTTACACTAGCCTTGTTGGTTGTTTTGTGGGCTTTATTGGCTATGGGGCCCAATAACAAGGAAAAGACAAAGGAAACTCCATTAATAAATGAGTAAATAAGAAAATGGAGAAAAGAAAGATGTAGAAACCTCTAGAAGGCAAAAGAATGTAATCCAAAGGTGGATTTCGTGCCTCTTGGGTTCCTTGGGTCCCAAGGAGTCCAAAGTTGCAAAGATAATGCAATAAGAAAAGAAAAGAACAAATAAATATTTCTTTATTAAGAAAGAAATTGAAAACAATGATAAAATGTGGGAAATAAGTGAAAAGAGGTATAATTGAGTTACCCTTGGTGGATTTTCACATACAAAGGATTCCTAATGTAAAAAGGAATGCCAATGAGGAAAATAAAAAGAAAGATAAAGAGAAATCCTCAAAAAGAGATATTTTAATAAGAAATAAACAAGATAATGAGAAATAATGAGTATAGATGCATCTAGAAGGATAATAAGTATCCTTAAAAAAAGGAATTTCAAAATATTAGAGTTTCTTGGGATCCAAGGAGTCCCAATGAAGAAATAGAAAGGGAAAAGGCAAATCAAACAAAATAAGAAGATAATGTGATACATCATTAATAACTTTTTGATATTAACAAAAAGAGATATTATTTTCTTTAAGAAATAAGAATTTCGTTGCCAATGGATTAAAAGGCAAGTATAAAGAGAATAAAAGAGGTGATTTTCGAAATTCTAATATCTAAAGAATAAAGAATATTAAAGAAATAATTAGGAGAGAGAAGCTTTCTTCCTAATGAAGGAATTGGATTCCTATTGGGAAAAGGCCTTGTATCATTGTGGATGAACACGATAGGGCGTGGATACCCTCCACTATATAAGGGGTAGACCCTCTGGTTTGAGTTCAAAAAGGATCCCGCGCACCCCCCTCTTTCTTCTTCTTGTTCTTTGCATGCAAAACCCTAGAAAAGAGGCTAGCTCAAAGCCTGAAGCAACGAGAAGTCGTGAGTAGTCACGATGGGAGCATGATGCCCCATGATGCCGGGGAGAGGCTTTTCCACTATGACCTTACCCTAACTCAGGCACAGCAACAGCCGCATGGCTGCAACACCAACCGTGGGTTGCAGGCATGCCCAGTCGATCCCAGCCACCTAGGCAACAACATGGAGCCCTTGCAGGTGCGGCAGAGGGTGATGGGAAGAAAGGAACCCTCACTGATGCCTTTTGGTCCAGGGATGGAGGGAAGAAACCCTCCCCTGAGCCGCTGCAGGCAACATCAATAGGGTATCACTAGGAAGAAGAAGTTCGGGTGTGCATTTGACAATTCTACCCCTCCACGTACTAATGAGTCAGTCACTTAATCGAGGACATCATCATCTTTTTGAAATGTTTTGAGTGGGCCACGTGTGCTGGACGACATTGCATGGAAACAACGACGTGGCAGCTTCTGATTGCTCCAAGTAAGATTTTATTGCAAAATTCATAACTAAATATTAGTAGCTCTGATGGGAACATGAAAAATATGAATTTTGATCAAGAGAACTCAAGGAATGCAACAAAAATATAATTGAAGCCTTTTTCTGATTGCAGTTCGAAAAGTAGTGGAAGTTATCAACTTTAATGCTTTAATGTTTAAGAAACCCTATTTTGAGATAATTAATGTATTTAGTAGGGTTTAAGGGATGATTAAAGTTGATATTAACCTATTAATTGTAAAAAGGTACATTAAGAACAAAAAGGATGGACTTTGCACATAATTGGTTTAATTTAGAGTTCCATGCGCATAAATATACTTTCATGGGCCTTGAAACCCTAATTGTGACTCTTAATAGCTTTAATTGTTCAATTTCATGATTAAAGTTGAGATATGATAATTCTAAATTTTTTCGAGTATAAAAGTTCCTAACTGTGGATAAATATCCTCAATGTAGTAATTAGGGTTTTCTAATAGATAAAGGTAGAATTAATGACAAATAGAGTTCATATGTGAATTAGACCATAATGAACTATGAATTGATGATAAATGGGCATAATGGTCTTGTCATGGATTAAAAGGATACAAATGGTAGCTTTAATGTAAAAGAGGCTTAATGGACTTAATTGTGCTTTTTTTTTAATTAGGGTTATATGTTGTTAAAAGATAACCTTAATATTTTTCGTGAAGAATAGATGAGATAATTAGGGTTTGTGAGTAATTGTATAAAATTAGGGTTTAAAATAGTAAAAGATGAAGAGAAACCCTAATTGCAATGGAAACCCTAAAATGGACTAGAAACCCTAGGAAGCGAGCTAGGTTTAATAGATCTTGATGGCATGATTAATAATAGGAAATTGTATGCATATTTCAGGATCTCATAATGTGCTTGCTTTCCTATTTGGATTTCTCGATTGATTGGATTATTCTATCTCAAATTAGCCTGATAGGTATGTGGTTACGCTTATGGATAATCTCTTTAGTTTCACGACGATTCCCGAACGTTTTTATCAGTTGCTTGAAAATAACTGCTTGGATGACTTTTATTTCATGCAACTATAAAGTCACTATGATAATCACTATATATATATATATATATATATATATATATATATATATATATATATATATATATATATATATATATATATATATATATATAACTGGCTTAGATCTGGGTCCTCCTCTATGGATTTTCAAAGGCTAAAAAGGGTAACCTAGAGCAAGGTCTAGGCTATCATGAGTTAGAAATTGGGCTACCCACGTGTAGTTTCATTAGACTCTTTAGTACACCATGAGTTAAGGAGTGGGCTACCTAAGGGTAGTACCATGTGACTCATCCCTAGAAATTGATTCACCTGTTAGGTAGGATCATGAGGGGTTTAATGGGGATCTACCATAAGGAAGGTAGCATCTAGGTCCACTGCAGGGATAGCACAGAGGATAGGGTATGTATGCATCGCACATTTATATTTAAAACATAAAGTTGTTTGTTAAACTGTAATTGACTGCAATATGTTGTTATGGTTAATTGCACGATTATTGTTTTCCCCACATACTAGCTTTATGCTGACTGACATTTTGTTTGTCAACGTTTTAGGTACAAGTGAAAAGAACAAACAGTAAAGTGGCATATGCGGTATTTAATAAGAATTAAAGTACAAAGGAGGATTAGTTAGAATAGACTCCAAATGTGGATAGAAGTAGATATCCAAGTTTTTGAAAAAGGTATGCAAAGTTTAATTTTATACCAGTTTTCAGTTTGGTTGGTAGAATTTGATAATTGTTATTGATTATTTGTTGAACCTTTGATCATGTTAATTGGGATAACGGCTCTGACCTTCGGGTCTCCCTTAATTGGGGGTTACCGGGAGGTGGGGTCATTACAAACTCATACCTAGATATAATATAGAAGAATCACCAAGAGGGTATCCAAAAACCAATATGAAGTGAGGTGAAAGAGTCAAAACATAGATATATACACCAAGAAGCCTATTGACATGAATTACACTTTGGTTTCCATTTATGAATCACCCATTTGATCACCAAGTGAGTTGAGAAATATTATTTGTTGATACAATATGATAATGTAAAAAAATTCTATTTATAATTACTTGAATTTTTATTCCATATATATTATTAAAAATATAGCAGGAAATTTGGTTACACCCATGAACACAATATAAAAATTATTGATTGTGTTTGCTTGTCAACATTTTAGGTTGGGAAATGCGTACATCAAGCTAGTGGAAAACATTGAATGGAAAACAGAGAATGTTCAAGATAAACAAGGTTTAGCAGGTTTAATTTTTGTCTATAGTTTCATGAACTTCGGTCTTTCCCAAAATCCTAGATTCTTGTAACTCCTTCTAGAAGATGTAACTTCACTTTTTTATTAACAATGTTGCAGTTTGACATCATTAATTGTTATGATTTTTTTTAAAATTTGCATCTTTGGAAACATATAGATAACGGCTCTTGCCTCCCTAGTCGACCTTTAATGTGGAAAACTAGAGGAGGTGATCGTAGCACCTACTATTGTCTGAATGATGACCTCATATCATAGCACTCAAGGTATCGACATCAAGGAATCAAACCTATACGTATATCCCAAATCCAAGATACATGTTATGATGTCACATTTAACACACATTTAGAAACTCCCTTTATATTATAGAAAGAGGAGAGATGGAAGAAATACTTATAAATTAAGAAAGAGAATTATTACATTAACATTCTTAATTACTAAAACTCTTTCATCATTTGATAAAACTCAACTTTGATTAAGAAACCATAAAGTTACTTCTTATCCACTTTGCTGAATTACCATTATGATAACATCATGCACGTTCATACTTTTAGCTTCACTAATAACTCAATTGAGTGTGTACAACTTCTGTAGATAAGATATTTTGAATTATAATTCAATGTAGTCATTATGTGCCAATGTAGTGGCACCCCAGTGGTAAATTTGATGTTGTATGACTGAGAGGTCACAAGTTTGAAACCCCCTGGCAACAAGATGAATGAATTACCTTTTTTTTAAATATAGTCATTAGGCAACAAACCATCAATGGTAGCAATGAAAATGCCAATTTCACCATATTAAGACATAGCAAGGACAAGACCTTGTGGGAATATAATAACCACCTAAAATTCCTATCACATTTCATATGAATAACATATCACCATACAAAATTTCATCTTCGAATTCAAAATCACGTGGAAGTTGCAATACTTACAAGAATGCACATTGAAAGAATCTATATATGCATCAATGAGTTACTTTGATTCAGTAGGTCTAATACAAATGAATTTATAGAAGCTTAATAGTTATTAAAAGGCTTAAAATTAGCCTAGATCAACTTCTAATCAGTTATAATGACATTGAATTCACTCATCATATGGTACCATAACACCATAAAGATGTCATTTTAATGAAATTTTTTACATATAAATCAAAATTTAACCCATTCATGGTTAGGTGATCACAATATTTTACATAAGAGGGCACTTTCACAAGTTTAAGAAGAACATAAAATTTTGTATCCATATTACCCATTCAAAATAGTTTACAAGAAATGTTCTTTTGCCTTATTAGGGAATTATAGGGAAAAATTACATCATTTTGGAACACTAATGTACAAATTTCAAACATATGGTCCATATGTATTTTATAGATAAGTCTTTTATGATCAAGAATGTTAATTAAGGGGTTATGAAAGACAAACATTCATAATCACATCATATTGAAACAAAATAGCCCTAAAAATTCAGCTTTTGGACATAGTAATGAAGTTTAAAGCAAGTTTAGGGATTTGAATGACAAAAGAAGGAAACCAATTCCATATCACTTGCATCATAGGGTTATGATCATGAGTTCCACATAGTAGAGCCATGAACAACCTCCAAGATCTTGTATCATCCCTCTCGATGCTCTAAAACCAAAGCATCTAGCAAGATCTAATTTTCACTAGGACAAACACATGGAATAGGAGGGTTCATTAGATATATGGGGTAGGTTCCACCATGGAGTGCCATCTGGCTCAGCCAAAGGAAGAATAAGAAATGAGAAATAACAAAAAAAAGAAAGGTTAAAAGATGGATCAAACATGGGTAGCGTTGGAAATGAAGATCGCTAAGCTTGGAAACACATTAGAGAAACTTGATCAAAAACATGTAATAAGAGAACGTAGGAATTGTAGAAACCAAATGAAATCTAGTGCCAATTCCAAATGAATAAACTATATGGGGTGTGGTTCCAACATTGGAAGTTCATGTCTTTCTAGACACATAGTTGTAGAATTTTTTGAGGATTTTGAGTCAATTGATCATATGTTCAAGGAATGACTAAATTTATTTAATTAGATAAACAATTGTCTTTTATAATTATTTTTATATAGAATTAGGTGTATTAATTAGTAAGAAAGTTTAACGTAACATAAGTATGTAGAGGCTAAGAACCATACACTTGACATATTAGTTTAACCTTCAATTATAAAACTCCTATAACAAAGAAAGAATTTAAAATGTAGTATAATATTGAAATTAGATGAGGAATGAAAATTAGATGTTGGATTTGGTTCTAATATATTTAATTGTAAGAGAAACAAATAAAATATTATCACTACTTTTAATTTGTAATAGATAAACCATGTAGAAGAATATCCTTAGAACTTATTATTGAAGAAAAAAAATATGCAGAATAGTTAAACATATTATCCTACAAGCTCTTCATTCTTAGTCCTTTATGATGATCACAACATGTTTAATATGTATACTTTATTTCTTCTAAACAATCATTATATATTTAACATTATTTTGACATAATTTTCTAAAAAAATCAGTCCATTCTTTTCATTCCATGTATGTTTCTATTTATTCCACAACACTCAAAGTATCCCATAGTAGTAAAAATCATAGCTACTTTTTTTCAAGACCGTGTACCTTTTAATTATATTAATTATACAACACCTTTCCACATAACTGATTATTGATACATGAGAATCATGTGTGCACTTCAATTTGGTATATTTGTACAAGTTACCTATTGTACTTACACTTACATACTATGTGTTTATTTGATTCATCAGCTCCATGGGAGAGAATTCAGATGCTCTTTGTTTCAATACTTCATATGATCATTCTACCATTGGTAGAAATGTGAGGCATGAAACCTTGTACAACATGGTGTTTCATCTTGTTACCACTAGTTTACCACACAATAGTTTATCCCTACACTCTTAAAAGGACAACAATCCAATTAGAAAATATTTGTAATTTAGATGCTAACTAGAAAAAGATATTTTATATTAATACTAATTTAGTACACTTAACTGATTTAGAATGTTAGAGCTACCAAAAAATATCATATGTCATTTTAACAATAACTTTTATAATAAGTAATGTTGATTATTGAATTTATTGAAATATTTGGCTTTGTCTATGTTCTCAACGTAACTAGAAAAGAAATTATGAACAAGTCCCTTTTTCATAGTTTTTAAGTAAATGTTGACATTCCCAAATAATGTTGGTTATTGGATCCCACACATGCAACTCAGATTTGAGGTACATGTTTTTCGTTATAGATTATGTTGACCTTGGTGTCCTATCTAGGTTTTACTCTATCCATTTTATCTATAGGGGTGCATCGTCATCCACCTCTAGACTCCTCACACAATATTGGTTAATGAACTCATTTTTTAAATGAAAAATATATCATGTCTCTCAACCTATTAGTATGATTTTCTTTTTATATTTTATACATAGTTCCAAGCACTTCTAAATCACAAATATATAACATCTCTCAACCTATTAATATGATTTTTATTTTTCATATTTGATACATAATTCTAAGCACTTCAAGACATCTTGGACACATGTTGTTACCTAAATAAACAAATTCTTAAAGTAGTGTGATATGCATTAGTTTGAAATACTAAGACCCATCATCTCTAGTCAATCCCATTCAAAAAAGTTAAAGACCCTCACAACTGTCCTCTCATAGTCTTAATCATCATTTATCTGCCTATATGGGTATGAATTACAAACACATTCTTCGACCACGTTTTTCAACCTTGATGAATACATAACACAACCAACTGAGTGTGTTTTCCACATTGGGTTGGTATTATTCCCCCTGCCCCCCACATTATCAGAGATATATTATAAATTAGGAATTCACAAGGAAAGCATGGAATCATCTGTAGCATGTACAAATTGGCCAAATCACACCATAGTGCTTTCAAAATCTAACCAACCTCCAATTTCTCCCTAGAAAGAGAAAACATTATGCCCAATTCAACCACGTTTAAGTGGTTGTACTTTATTAAACACACACACATATATATACACACATGCGTGCACACACACACACATATATATATATATATATATATATATATATATATATATATATATATATAGAGAGAGAGAGAGAGAGAGAGAGAGAGAGAGAGAGTCAGGATAGAATACACTCGAGTGTATCCGGAGCAGAATACACTCAAGTAGTTTTCTATGATACAATAGTTTTTTTTTTAAATCTAATCCGTTGATCTTCTTAAACATCTTGTGAACAACTCATACGCAAAATTTGAGCACATTTGGATATGTATAGCTCATGCTATGAAGACCGCAAAAGTTATGCATTTCAAATTAGTTTCGCACGTCGAATTTAATGCCCTTGGATGAGTGACTTACACTCATCCAAATGGGCTCAAAATTTGTATGTAGCCTAGTTATAGTATGACAGTGAAGATCAACGGTTTACATTTTGCAAAAAATGGTCTTGATATGCAAACACACTTGAGTGTATTCGTGCGATCCGTACACTCGAGTGTATTCTAGCCTGACTCTCTCTCTCTCTATATATATATATATATATATATATATATATATATATATATATATATATATATATATATATATATATATGTGTGTGTGTGTGTGTATGTGTATGTGTGTGTATGTCTGACTTTAGTAATGAATGGCATTTTATTGCAATAGTGATGAATTGGAGGTTTATGAAATAACTTCCTTATATGGTTTTTCATCTTTTGACACTCCTCATCTTCCTCATATCTTCCTCATCCAACATTTTCTTCTCGAATTACATACCATGTTGAGAATCTTCAAGATCATATCGTTACTGGGTGTACATGGAGGGGGAATATGATAATGACGCCAACAATTTAGCTTGGTTTCTTTTCATAAGATAGAAACCATTTCTTATGTGAATGCCTAACTTTCTATCTGACTAAATATTAGGCAGTCTTAATCAATCTTCGTTTATTGAAAATTTAGTTCATAATACTTCCTATGCCCTATTATATTGTACTTGTTGATCCAAGTTCTATGCTTTAGCTAGATTTTATGCTTGTGAATATATAATAAGTGTAGTTAGTTTTTAATCTCCGATCTAGATGAATACAAAGTACTTTCATGTAAAAATTATGAGAGTTGATTTGTGTGGAACCAAAAATACTTCCCCATTGATAGTTGGGGCTTATAAAGTCTAATTCATCCTTCAAATAGAGAGACTCAATGTGCAGTATTCAACACATGTAATTTCCACCTTCATGGTACATCCATTGTTTCTATATTACATAAGAGATCTTGCTTCACAAGTGCACACCTTGAGTGACCTTAGTGATCACTCTCAACCTCAACATCAACAAGCACATCATGTTCCAACCAAGCACGTCGTGCCTCACACCAAGGGAATTTGATCAAGTCTATCACACCATTACATGATAAGTCTGATCTATGACACAACATGATGCTCAACAAAACCTTTGATATGGCATGCCAATCTCATATTGTTATGGATCCCTAATCTTGGTACCTACCAATAGACATGTCATGTCTCATCTCAGACATGTCATGTCTTAATAATGTTTTGAAAAACTATAAAGTTTAATAGTGTATTTACGAGGAGGTGTCACATTTTTGGACTAGAACTTTAGGAAATAGGAGTACACTGACCTAGAGGGTGAGTCCGCTCTATAAGAGGCTAAAGGAAATAAGAAGGTCAAGGGGGTTATTTCCATTTCATCATTCTTGAGACGCTTTTCATGTACCTCTATGGTAGAGGATTTATTCTCTTCCACTCTATTTCTCTCCATTTACTCCATGGAACTAGTTAGAATCATGGTTTACAACCTTTTATGTGAATAACCTTTAATTTGAGTAGTTTTCCTTGTGTTTGGTGACTTCTTGTTAACTGCTAGTCATGTGATGAGAAACTACTTTTAATAATATGAATTTCCATCTTTGTTTCTCTATTTATTGAGAATTGTTTATAAGAATCTATGGTTACAGTTTCTAACATCCCCAAACTTGTCAAGCTCGAAAGAGAGATGAATTTTATGGAGGATAATTGGAGATGCAACCACCTATTACATTGGATTGACTAGGGGGTATTGCACTAATAGTCTTCTTGTGTATTTTACACATGTTGATTTATGATTCTCTTTAGAATTTAGGATAAATTTTTATTGTATGCTAAATTATTATTTGAAAGACAACAACTTAGTTACCTAGTGGCTAATAGACATGAGTCATTAATCATAATGTGGTGTTAGACATGGAAATATATGGAAATAGATATGCATTTTATGAATGTTGTGATTAATAGGTGTTATGACATCAAAAATAATTCCTCAAATTGATAACTGAAGAAATATATGATGTCAAGCTTTTTGTTAACTTAGATTTTGATCAACCCAATCATATTTATTCTTAAATTCTTGGTTAACTGAACTGTTTATGTGTTTTAATATCATTTACATCTTTTGAAGATGGGCTTAATTTATGTGACTATTAACTAATCTTATTGCAGGCCTCTAGTATGTAGTTTAGGTTTTTTTTATTGCATACACACTTTTCATGAGGAAACATCAATTTCTAGCACTTTTGGCGATGATTCAACCTTTTGTGAATTTTAAAATAAGCTATTTGAGTTGATTATGTGATTATTTAGGATTATCCTCTTAATCTTTAATTCTAGCATTTTATAAATGTTCTTTGATGAATAAAATCATTTTCTTTTTTCAAATAGGAACCATGCATCGTTGACTCCTGATATAGATGGGACTCATTTTATGAGATCCTTGGCAACCCCAATTTTGTGCTAACCAATAGGTGATCATAAGAAAGGAGAAATAAACAAAACAAAGCAATGTAGATGTCATTTCTACGACAGCTATGGATTCCAAAAGAGCATTGCTTGACTACGCCTTTCCTCATACTAAGAAATGTGTAGTCTAGAAATCACAGACTAGTTGTGGATGCTACACAATTCTAGTTGAACCTTGATTCTAATTGCTTTGATGCAGCAAATTAATTCTTATACATGAAGACAAAATCTTCATGTGAAAAAAATTTCTTGGATCTTATTATCATGGTCAATAGTAATGGAATGACTAATGATGCCATATGACTCTGACTTTTCACATCCACATTAAGGTGAAAGAAAATCTGTGGGTATTAAGAATGGATAAAGGATACATTAGAACATGGAATTTTCTCTTTATAGAATTTTGGCTGAAACATTTTCCACCAAGAGCAATTTTGAAAAAAAAATGAATAGTTATTCTCAACGGAATGGAGAGACACTAGTCAAATCTTGGGAAATATGTAAAAAACTCCTCCAGATGATTACACGCCATAACTTGTTTTAATAGATGCAAGTCAACACCTTCTATGGTAGTCTATTCCATGATATCACCACCATTGATGCAACCACCAGAGGAAATTCTTGATCAAGGATGTGAGAAAGGGAAGGAAGATGGTGGAAAATATGTCTATGAACCAAAAAATAATAGCTAATGGGAGAATGGGGCTTCCATAATATTGAGACAATTTTATTTATCAATGCAAGATTGAGTAAAACACCAAGCATGTCAAGGAAATAAGTGTTAATCAAGTCAAACACACGATGAGTGTAACGACCCCGCCTCCCAGTAACCCCCACTTAAGGGAGACCAAGAGGTCAGAGCTGTTATCCCAATAAACCAGATCAAAGGTTTGACAATTAATCAGTAATAATTATGAAATTCTACCAACTAAACCGAAATATGGTATAAAATAAAACTTTGCATAGCTTTTTTAAAAGCTTTGGAAATCTACTTCTATCCACAACTTGAATCTATTCTATCTAATCTTCCTTGCACTTTATTTATTATTTTCATAATGTGTCACTTTACTATTTATTCTTTTTAGGGTTGCACCTAAAACGCCGACAAACAAAACATCGGCCAGCATAAATCAATATGCCGGTATGTGAGGGAAACCATAATCGTGCAATTAACTGTAACAACATATTGCAGTCAATTATGATTTAACAACAACTTTTACATATTAAGCATAACTACTCAATCCATACATACCCTAGCCTCTACTTTGTGCCTACAGTGGACCTGGATTCTACCTTCCTCACGATAGATCCCCATTAAACCCAGTATGATCCTACCTAACAGGTAGATCAATATATAGGGTTGATTCGCATGGCACTATCCATAGGTAGCCCAATCCCTAACTCATGGTCTGCTAAAGAGTAGCATGACACTACCCATAGGTAACCCAATCCCTAACTCTTAATAACATGATGGTCCCACTTAACAAGTAGACCCTTTACCAGGTTACCCTTTTCATCATTAGCAAAGTCATAGAGGAGGACCAGGGTATGAACCAGTCATGTATACATACTTATGGTGATAATCATAGTCACTTTATAGTTGCATGAAATAAAATTCATCCAAGTAGTTATTTTTAGGCAATCGTTAAAACAATTGGGAATCACTGTGAAACTAAAGCGATTAACCATAAGCGTAACCACATACCTGTCAGGCTGACCTGGGACAGAATTAATCCAATCAATGCAAGAAATCCAATAGGCAAGCAAGCACACAAAGAGATCCTAAAATATGCATATAATTTCCTATCATTGATCATGCCATAAAGATCTATAAAACCTAGCTCACTTCCTAGGGTTTCTAGTCCACATTTAGGGTTTCCATTACAATTAGGGTTTCACTTCATTTTTACTATTTTAAACCCTAATTTTATATAATTACTCACAAACCCTAATTATCTCATCTATCCTTCACGAAAGATATTAATGTTACTTTTTAACAACATATAACCCTAATTTCATATTAAAGGCACAATTAAATGTCCATTATGTCTATTATGCCCCTTTTCATTAAAGCTACCATTTTTATCCTTTTATTTCATGACAATATCATTAGACCCAATTATCATCTTTGGTTCCTTCCGGGTTAACAACTCATAGTACATTATGGTCTAATTCACATATGAACTCTTTTATCATTAATTCCATCTTTATCCATTAGAAAACCCTAATTACTATATTAAGGGTATTTATCCACAATTAGGAAATTTTATAGTCGAATTAGCTTAGAACCATCATATCTGAGCTTATTCATGAATTTGAACAATTAAAGCCATTAAGAGTCATAATTACTAACATTAGGGTTTCAAGGCCCATTAAAGCATACTCATGTACATGGAATCCTAAATAAATTAAACTACACATAAAGACCATCTTTTTAGATCTAATGTGCCCTTTTATAAACAACAGGTTAATATCAACTTTAAACATTCAAATAACCCTTCCTAATTCATTAATCATTATTGATTAGGGTTTCTCATGAATTAAACCATTAAAGCTAGCATCTTTACGTACTTTTTGAATTGTAACTATAATTAGTACATATATCTATTTTCAATGGATTCCTCACATTTTTCTGAGCAAAATCCATATATTATATGCATCCATTCAAGCTACCATTAATTAGATACGATTTTTGTAAGAAATTACTTACCAAAGCCAATGAGAGGCTGCCATGTCAGCCAAAGCATGCCTTGCTCTCCAGCGTTAGCTGATCCAACTCAAAACATAATGAAAGGTCAATTTTGCCCCTCGCACGATGTCCTACCTCATTACGCTTTGGAGGGTATTTTTGTCTAAACTTCACATGTTCGTCTCCTACCCGCGAACCCTCACGCTGTCGTCGACTGCAGCTGACCGCGGGGGTTTATCTCCTCCTCCCCAAGGACTGGAGGTCACCGAGAACCACCGCCATACCTCCGCCGCCCACTAACGCACCCGCCAAGGCCTTGTCCCGTGGCCGAGATGACCGAGTGCAAGGGTGTTGGGCCTGCAACCCACAGTGAGGGTGCAGACCTCGTGGCAGGTGCTGCGTGAAGGTGAGAGCAGAGAGACGACGATCGAGCCTCTCCCCGGTGGCATGGGAGTGTCCTTCCTCCTTCTTACTCCCTTCCACTGCTCCATGTTTCTTGAGGGGTCGCACTCATTCTTCCAACCACATGGATGGTAACTCACAAAGACCAAGCTTTGCAGCATAGTTTATTGTGAGATCCAAGTTTCTAGGCAGGCTCCCCCTGAGTCCGAAGACATTGGGAATGCCGCCTCGAGGGTGAAAGCAACTTCCTATATATATATATATACATACATATATATATATATATATATATATATATATATATATATATATATATATATATATAACTCCCTAGGAGTTGTGATCCCTATACCATGAGGAGAAGGATATATAACGAGATAGGGAACCTATTATTACATGTTTCCTTCCTTGATCGTGAAGTAATCCATTACTTAACAATATTAAATCATATTAGTCAATATTGATCCTACTGCATGGCCTATTGATATCCACTCCAAAGTTAACCACTTAGATGCCAATTTTAGAGTCATAATATAAAAGGAAAGTGACTTTTCTTTATGAATAAATTATCACTTATACATGCATATTTTATGCATTTTACTCTCTTAATCTTTTATTTTCTTTATTTTGATGCCTTTTACCATTAGAAACCATGTGGAGTCGAAATCTCATGCATAATGATTCCATTATCCATATTTCCACATAATTCTTATAATTTCATTTTAAAGAAATATTTAATTGATCTTTTCTCTTTCTTGTTACATTATCTTTGCAACTTGGACTGGCTGGAACCCAAGAAATCCTAAGATTTCGAAATTCCTTTTTAAGGATGCTTATTATCCTTCTAGATGCATCTACATCCATTATTTCACATTATCTTACCTATTCTTTTTATTAAAAGATTTCTTTTCAAGAATTTTTCTTTATCTTTCCTTTCCTTTTTCCTCTTTTCATATTTCTTTTATTAGAAATCATATGTAAACGAATTTTACTCAATTGTGGCCATTAATGCCACTTTCTAGATATTTCCAAGTATTTCTTATAAATACTTTGCTTAATATTCATTATCTTGTATCTTTTTCTAATATCTGGACTTTTCTCCTTTTCTTCTCTTTTATATCCATTATTGGATTAATATAATAGTAGGAATCACAAAATTCCTATCCAAAGGAATGTTTGCAAAGAAACCCATCCTTTGAAGCAAAGCATACAACCTTTTCAATTAAGTCCATATTCATGAAATTATTCCATTTCAATTATGAAAACATATGCAAAATTGAGGTTGTAACATCCTTCCCCTCTTATAGGAATTTTTTCCTCAAAATTCAATTAAGCAAACAAACAATTCAGGATAAGACTTTTCCATGTCCATCATTGACCCCTATGTGGCTTTACCCTATCCGTGGCGCTTCCAAAGAACCTTTATCATCACTTATTCTTTTCTCTGAGTTCTTTCACCTTGGCCTCTATAAACCCCACAGGTGACTCAGGTCATTTCAGCCTCCCTTGGGCTCATTAGGTTCATTGCTTAGCACATGGCCCGGTTACCTCACATAGTGCTCTAAATTGGACACATGGAACTCATCACACATTACTTTATCCTGAGGGGTAAGGTCAAACATACCATTACATCTCAAATGAACCCATGTATCGGGGACTCAACTCTCTTAGCTATAACTTAGAGGGGTTGGATTTTCTCATCACATACTCTCCCATAGGGAACTGCATGTCAGTCTGATTTGCATCAGCTCGCAACACATGTCACCCCTAGGCTCTCTTTAAGCCATTGCACGATCAAAGCGACTTCATCTACACACACTGTGGTCCTTTTCTGACCTTCGGGAGGTCCCTTCACCAACATTATCTTAATGAAGTGGTGATCGACACAACCTTCCTTACAGAGCTTCTTTACATCCCGATACTGGCTATGGTGGTTATCATTAAATCTTACAGAGGACAATAATTGTCTCTAGATATCACCCTGAATGAGCACACATGCTCTCATCAGACCCTCTTGTCTGGATCAAACTAACCATTATTTAGGGAGATAAACTGTACTAATATCGAGTTCTTCATGTACCGACAACTTGGATCTATTCTATTTGATCCTCCTTGCATTTTATTTCTTATTTTTACAATGTGTCACTTTACTGTTTGTGCTTTTCAGGGTTTCACCTAAAACACCGACCAACAAAACGTCAGTCAACATAAATGAATATGTTGGTATGTGGGGGAAACCATAATTATGCAATTAACTGTAACAGCATATTGCAATCAATTATGATTTAACAAACAACTTTTACGTTTTTAGCATAACCGCTCAATCCATACATACCCTAGCCTCTGTGTTGTCCCTACACTGGACCTGGATGCTACCTTCCTCATGGTAGATCCCCATTAAACCCTGCATGATCCTACCTAATAGGTAGATCAATATCTAGGGTTGAGTGGCATGGCACTACCCATTGGTAGTGCAATCCCTAACTCATGGTGTGCTATAAAGTCGCATGGCATTACCCATAGGTACCCCAATCCCTAACTCTGAATAACCTAATGGTCCCACTTAACAAGTAGTCCCTTTACCGGGTTACCCTTTTCATCATTAGCAAAGCCATAGAGGAGGACCAGGATCTGAGCAAGTCATGTATACATACTTATGGTGATAATCATAGTCACTTTATAGTTGCATGAAATAAAAGACATCCAAGCAGTTATTTTCAGGCAACCAATAAAACAACCAGGAATCGCCGTGAAAGTAAAGCGATTAACCATAAGCGTAACCACATACCTGTCAGCATGACTTGAGACAGAATTAATCCAATCAATGTAAGAAATCCAATAGGCAAGCAAGACCACAAAGAGATCCTAAAATATGCATATAATTTCCTATCCTTGATCATGTTATCAAGATCTATTAAACCTAGCTCACTTCCTAGGGTTTCTAGTCAACATTTAGGGTTTCCATTGCAATTAGGGTTGCACTTCATTTTTACTATTTTAAACCCTAATTTTATACAATTACTCACAAACCCTAATTATCTCATCTATCCTTCACGAAAGATATTAAGGTTACCTTTTAACAACATATAACCCTAATTTCGAATTAAAGGCACAATTAAATGTCCATTAAGTCTATTATGCCCCTTTTCATTAAAGCTACCATTTTTATCCTTTAATTCATAACAAGATCATTAGGCCCAATTATCATCTTTGGTTCCTTCTGGATTAACAACTCATAGTACATTATGGTCTTATTCACATATGAACTCTTTTATCATTAATTCCACCTTTATCCATTAGAAAACCCTAGTTACTATATTAAGGGTATTTATTCACACTTAGGAACTTTTATACTCAAATTATCTTAAAACCATCATATCTCAGCTTATTCATGAATTTGAACAGTTAAATCCATTAAGAGTCATAATTACTAACATTAGGGTTTCAAGGCCCATTAAAGCATACTCATGTACATGGAACCCTAAATAAATTAAACTACACATAAAGATCATCTTTTTAGATCTAATATGCCCTTTTATAAATAGCAGATTAATATCAACTTCAAACATTCACATAACCCTTCCTAATTCATTAATCATTATTGATTAGGGTTTCTCATGAATTAAACCATTAAAGCTAGCATCTTTACGTACTTTTTAAATTGCAAGCAGAATTAGGATCTAAATCTATTTTTAATGGATTCCTCGCATTTTTATGAGAAAAATCCATATATTATACGCATCCATCCAAGCTACCATTAATTAGATACGATTTATGTAAGAATTACTTACCAAAGCCAATGAGAGGCTGACATGTCAGCCAAAGCATGCCTTGCTCTCCAGTGCTAGTCGAGCCAACTCAAAACATAATGAAAGGTCAACTTTTCCCCTCATTCGATGTCCTACCTCATTACTCTTCAGAGGGTATTTTTGTCCAAACTTCACCTGTTCATCTCCTACCCGCGAACCCTCACGCTGCCATCGACTGTAGCCAACCGTGGGGGTTTATCTCCTCCTCCCCAAGGACTCGAGGTCACCAAGAACCACCGCCATACCTCTGCCACCCTCTGACGTGCCCGCCAAGGCCTTGACCCATGGCCGAGATGACCGGGTGCAAGGGCGTTGGGCCTGCAGCCCACAACGAGGGTGCAGACCTCTTGCAGGTGCTGCGTGTAGGTGAGAGCAGAGAGAAGATGACCGAGCCTCTCCCCGATGGCATGGGAGTGTTCGGAATCCTTTGTACTCCCTTATGTGGATCCATGTTGCTCGAGGGGTCGCACTCGTTCTTCCAACCACATGGATGGTAACTCACAAAGACCAAGCTTTCCGACAGATTTCATTGCGAGATCCAAGTGTCCAGGCAGGCTCCCCCTAGTCCGAGGGTGTTGGGAACGTCGTCTCGAGGGTGAAAGTAGCACCCTATATATATATATACATATATATATAATTCCTTAGGAGTTGCGATCCCTATACCATGAGGAGAAGGAGATATAACGAGATAGGGAACATATTATTACATGTTTCCTTCCTTGATCGTGAAGTAATCCATTACTTAACAATGTTGAATCATATTAGTCAATATTGGTCCAACTGCGTGGCCTATTGATATCCTCTCCAAAGTTAACCACTTAGATGCCAATTTTAGAGTCATTATATAAAAGGAAAGTGACTTTTCTTTATGAATCAGTTATCACTTATCCATGCATATTTTACAAATTTTACTCTCTTAATCTTTTATTTTCTTTATTTTGATCCCTTTTACCAAAGGAACCATGTAGAGTCGAAATCTCATGCATAATGATTCCATTATCCATATTTCCACATATTTCTTGTAATTTCATTTTAAATCAATATTCAATTGATCTTTTCTCTTTCTTGTTGCATTATCTTTGCAACTTGGACTCCTTGGAACCTAAGAAATCCTAAGATTTCGAAATTTCTTTTTAAGGATGCTTATTATCCTTTTTTTTATATAGAGACTATTTATTCACCCCACTATCTAGTGCTGGAGAAGATAAAATGAGTTTTGTAAAGTCTTCCTGGCTTGTTTCGCAAGCGCATCAGCAACAATGTTGACCTCCCTTGAGATGTATCTAATATGTGCACCTTCGCAGTTGCATAAAAGGTCTTTGATTCTTTTGTTGTAAGGCTGAAACATGCCAGTAGAACCATCACCAGAAGTGGCAAGGTTCACTGCTTGGATGGAATCTGACAGGATGAGGAAACTCCTCCAATTCCTCTCCATGCAGGTCTCGATGCCATGGATGATCGCCTAAAGCTCTGCCTCAATGGCACAAGTACTTTGAAGATGGACACCAGACCCATAACAACATGTCCCTGCCTCATCAACAATGTGAATACCAATGTCATTTCTCTCAGAGTGTGTGGCAAAGGAGGCATCCACTAGGGCATAATGTTTGAATTTCGGAGCTCGCTCCTCCACCAGGGCAGCAAATATGTCATGCATAAGGGCTTTGTGATGTACCTTGCAATTCTCCTAAATTGAAGATGCACGGGCTAGAATGAAATCGGCTTTAATAGAAGATGACTTAATGAGTCCGGTATGGACTTGTTCATTACGACACTGCCAGAGGAACCAACAAGCGACTTGAAGAATCAGAGCTGCTTTGCTGAATTCAGGAGCCACCCTACAAATAGTTGAGATCCAATCATCTTCGTTGAGAGAGAAGAAGCTATCCTCCATCTTCAGAGCTATCCAGACTGGTTTGCTATAGTTACAATCTCGAAGACTGTTAATAATAGACTCATCTGCGTTGCTATAGCGATGGAAGATGGTGCTGATATCGATGTGTCGACGTTGCTTTTCCATGTTAGTGAGTATCAATTTATGTTTAAGCAACCACAGGAAGACTTTCAGTCTTGATGGAAGAGAAGAACCCCAAATTTCTTTCCATCTCCTTAGGACGGAGCAGTCCTTATGTTCACATAGCCATCTGTAGGCCAATCTAGAGGATAGAGTACCAAGTTGTTCCATAGGCCAGCCCCAGGTGTCTTGCTCGTTATTGGCATGAGGAGCGGGAATGGATTTGATATAATTCCAAGTAGAAGTAGGTAGATAATGGTGAATGAACTCCCAGTCCCACTCACCTTCATGGAATTGCATGAAACTAACTTTTAAGTTGTCAAGTTTAGCAGGAGCTTGAAAGTCGGGCTGAAGATCTTGGATGGAATGACCCATTATCCAGCAATCCGTCCATACATTCATGTCACTACCATCATTAACCACTTTGTAGCTAATACCTTGTAGCAGAGGAATATTTTTCTTGATGAAGCTCCATGCTGAAGATCCATGTTTTTTGGTGATGACGCTATTGCGAACATACTTTTCCTTCATTATCTTGACCCAAAGCTTGTTCGTCTCATTGAGAAAAGACCACACATTCTTGAGCATAAGGGCTTGGTTCTGGTCCCATGCATCCTTGATGTCAAGGCCACCCAAATCTTTATTAGATGTGACTTTTTTCCAGGAGACAAGGGACATCCTATTTTGCTCCCAAGTGCCTGACCAAATGAATTTTCTAACATGGTTGTTCAGTTCATCACACAAAGATGGGGACAACTGCATTGTCTGCATTGTATGCGTCGGGATTGCTTGCAGGGTGGATCGTAAAAGTGTGTTACGCCCTGCCAGTGACAGGTGCTTTGAGGACCAGCTGTTCATACGACTACATAGAGAGGCAGTGAGATCAGCATGAGTAGCTTTGTTAACCCAATGGTGCAGCGTTGGCATGCCTAGATACTTGCCCAAGTCCAGAGTCCAGGGGATATTGAGCTTCCTAATGATTGCCCAGATAATAGGTCTAGGTGTATTAATGCTAAAGACACACTTCGACTTCTCAGGTGAGATAACCTGTCCAGAAACTTTTAAAAAATTGGCAAGGGTATACATGACCGCGGTTACCTGGGAGATAGAAGCTTCTCCCATGAGAAGGATATCATATGCAAAAAGGATATGAGAGATTTTTGTGCCCCCTCTCATGAGGATCATAGGTTTCCACTTTTTATTTCCCACAACATTGTTAATTTCTTGACTCAGACGCTCCATGCAGAGAACAAATAGGTAAGGGTTGATGGGGTCGCCCTGCCGAACACCTTGTGTTGCTTTAAACGGTGGAAGGGGTTTTCCTTCCCAAAGCACAGAAGTAGAGCCTTTAGTAATAATTTGCATGATGATGTTATAGATATTGGCTGGGATGCTAGTCCTTTGTAAAGTATCCCTGATGAAATCCCAATTCATACGGTCAAAAGCTTTTGATAGATCTAGATTGATACACATCCAGTTCTTTCTGGACGACTATGATCTCATAGAATGAATAACTTCTTGGAGTAACAGGATGTTATCGCTCATCCGACGTCTGAGAATGAAGGCTGATTGGGATGGAGAAATCCATTCCTTAAGAAAGGGCTTGATACGCTCGACTAAGACTTTGGAGAGGATCTTGAGGCAGCCATTGTTCAGAGAAATGGGATGAGGGCTGTTGCAGCTTTGGGGGGACTTGACTTTGGGAATCAACACCATGTGTGAGTCCGCCAAACTCCCCTTGATGGTTTGTGAGGTGAAGATATTTCTGATGGTGTGCATAATGGATCCTCCCACAACGTTCCAGTTGTTTTGCAGGAACTCGTTATAAACACCATCGGGGCCAGGTGCTTTAGACGGTGACATAAAAAAAATCATACGTCTAACTTCTTCAGTAGTAGGAGGAGCAGATAGAGCATCACAGCATGCATGGGTGAGAGGGCGGAAGACACTTGTGTACTTAGCCAGATTCCTTGGGTCAGGCCTGAAATCGGAAGTGAGCAAATTAGTGAAGAACTCGACTATTAATGATTGGATTCCATGTGGCGTGGAAACCCAGACGCCCACCGTGTTCTTGAGGCTGGTGACCTTGTTGAAGTGTCACCGAGAATTGACATAAGATTGAAAGAACTTAGTATTATTATCACCCAAAGTCAGCCAGTTGATATGGGCCCTTTGCTGCCAATCAACCTCCTCCTCAAGAAGTAATTGCATGTATCGTTCCTGCAGATAGATAGACTTATCAGATAGATCAACACCTTTGGAGTGTTGGAACGAAACCTGGATGGTGTTGATGCGCTTTAGCAGCTCACACTTCTCCTTATGGTGTTTATCAAGTCTTTTACGGTCCCATTTCTGAGCAATAGGCGTGAATCCATGTAAAGCGTCATTAAAGGGGACATTCTTGTTCTAGGCTGGGAGGACGTCAGAGCAGAAAGACGGGTCGAGGCGCCATCTACCTTTGGTTCTGAAAGTGTGGGGCATCCGCGAAGGGGCATATTTGCTAGAGAGAAGAAGAGGATTATGGTCCGAGTTAACCCACGGTAGAACAGTAATGGTGGCGTTAGCATGTGCTTGCAGCCAGTCATCGTTAATGATAGTGTGATCTAGGCATTCCTTCACGCCACCATTATGGAAGGTGAAGAGTTGTCCCCGACTCTTAGCATCAAAGAGGCCAGTATTAAGAAGGCATTCCCTGAAGCGTTTGGATGCCGACTTATCAAAATAAGATGCACCCATCTTATCAGATACATCAAGCATTGTGTTTACATCTCCCATGATGATTCAGACTGAGCTGATCGATGCCGAGATTTCCTCCAAGCACTTCCAGAGGAATCTGTGCTTCATAGGATTTGGGCTAGCATAAGCCACTATCAGAAACCAGTCATTGTTATTTTTTACAGTGAATGAACTATCGATGACTGCACAAGTTCTCAATATTTATACGTGCATTGTCCCAGAGGAGCCGGATGCCACCGGAGAAACCAATTGTTTCAACGCGATGAGAGGATGTGAACCCAACCTTTTTGATGATCTTTGATGCGATGATTTTGAGTTGCATTTATGGACTTGTTTTGCTCGTGTTTTATGCATTTATTGGTCATTTTAGTGGTTAATATTGCATAATTCATTTACTTTAGTCTATGATCCTTCTCAGTGTCAAATATCCCTTATTTTATTGTTTTGAGAATAAATGATTATAATAATATGTTTTATTTTGGCTTATGTGGTTTTGTGTTGCAATTTTAGGAAAAATGCATATCTGTAGCTGTCGATACCATCGACGGCAGTCGATACTATCAACACAGCCACAGGTTGCCAGCCGCAAGGAGCATCACAGAGTCGATACCATCGACAGGGAAGTCGATGGTAGCGACATTCCATCAGGTTGCTGGCGAGTAGATAGTCGATACTATCGACCCTAAAGTTGATACTATCGACACCTGAAGATTCAGTGATGGAAAAGGGATAAAACCGACGCCTAAGGATGTCGATACCATCGACCCTCGTCGATGGTATCGAGTCAGCATCAGGCGCAATGAAGAAAAGAAAAGAAGACTTGCCAATATCACGTAGGATCGATACCATCGACCCGCGTCGATGGTATCGACACCGTCAGAAGCAAGTTTGTTTCAGATCGATCTAAATCCGACAGTTGTGATATTTTTGCAACCTAACTCGGTGATTATACCTAATGACGGCGGCCAAGAGAAGGGTATCACATCATTAGCTGCTGCACGCGTCCCGAAAAGGTGTGGAGAGAAGAACGGAGCCCAGAAGCACGCCCCAGCCGTTCCCGAAGCCGAAGAAGACGTTTTCCACTGCTGAATGGCTGTAGATCGCGCATTCTACGTCAAGGAACGTTTGGATCTTCTCTGTTCAGGGGTTTCATTACTTCTTCACGTTTTTCTCCATGTTTCCCCTTTTCTCAACCATGTTTTGCTCTAAGATGAACATGTGGGTCTAATCCCCTTCATCTTTAGGACCAGGAGTAGCCCAGGGAAGCTTTGTAAGACATTTTTATCATAGTAATTCATATTTTATCTCTTAAATCCGTGGTATGATTTTGTTTTCTCAATTATATTGTTATGCTTGATCACCATAATGATAATCTAATGCCTTTAATTACTTTGAAAGAAGAATTAACGATTGAAAAGAGACGAAATTCACATTAATTAACAAATCCCTTGAACAAGGTGATGTAAGGTTAATGGTGGAAACCCAGAGGTCGATTATAATGCACCTAGTTTAGGGTATAGGTTACTACGACGGTGGAACTGACCTAAACATAGGTAGTGAATTGTACCACGACAGTGGGCAATTCTGACTACAAGCCACTATCCAGATTGAGAGATGAACCTGAATTATTATATGGAAATTCATACAATGAAAATCCGTGGTTAAACCGCAATCCTAAAGATCTCCACTTGAATTGATTAAACTAAACCCTTAATCAATTTCTTTGTTTTATTTTATTTTATTTTTACAACAACTCTCAAACTCTTTTAATAGGTTTAGCTGATCACAACCAGTTAGTAGTAGTCTACCGATAATTTAGTGTCCATGAGTTCGACTCGGGCCTCATAAGGGCCTATACTACATTGACGCGTGCACTTGCGTTCTACGCACGATTAATCCGTTTCATGTTTTTGGCACCGTTGCCGGGGATACGACAATGGTCGGCACTACGAGTGCTGCAAGCGGCCATTCTAGGCCACTTTTTAATTTTTATTATTCTGAAATCATTTTTAAAATTCATAGTTTATCTTTCACATTTTGTAATCGGCTAGCACGGTACTGAACTGAAATCACCATTTTGCATGTACTGGTGCATAGTGAGGATGCGTAGCACTGACTACACGCAGTAATAACCAGAGGTTCCACTGTCGGGACCAGACGAAGAGGAGAATAACATTCAAAACTGACCTGAAGATAAATATTCAGACTCTGAACCTGAAGCTATGGCTGAGGAACAGACGATATGGGAGAAGATAAAAGCTTCTTCGTCATCAGCATCAAAGGGGCCGATTAAAAAGAAGGCAGTCAATATTCCGACTTATAAGATTGACCCGACACTGATAAATTTGGTCAATCGAATGCATTTCACAGACTTAAAAATGAAGATCCGGTGACTCATATAAGCCAATTCGTGGAGAACTGTGACATGATCAAAATAAACAGGTTCCCGCAGGAGACACTTTACCTAAAGTTGTTCCCCAGCTCTCTGGCGGGAAATGCGTGAGAATGGCTACATAATCTTGATGATGAGTATGTGAAATCATGGAACCACATGGTTGAAGTGTTCTTTGAAAAATTCTTTCCGCCCGAAAAGACAAATGATCTTATCAGAAAAATACATAATTTCAGTCAGAAAGCGGGTGAAACTTATTCTGAGACTTGGGAGCGTTTTCAGATAATGCTGAGGAGGTGCCCACACCATGGTTTGGACAAGGAGAAATAGGTTAAAATTTTCTATTTTTCTCTTTCTGAGCATGATAGAAGTAACATGGATTCAGCAGGTTCAAGATTGTTCTTGAACAACACTGGCACAAGGTGTTGGGAGAGTCTGAAAAACATGGCAAAGACGCAATCTTGGGGTGATAGGGATGCACTAGAACAAGTCAAAGTTGCAGGTGAGTCCAAGGCCATCAAGGAGCTGAATGACAAATTAGACCTTCTAGCCAAGAAATTGCTTGCCAAAGAAGATGCAGAATCTGATGTGGAAGTCCAGGTCAAATTTATGCAACAACAGGGCTTTAGAAACAATGATTATGCTTGGAGGAAGGATAGAAAATTCTCATGGAAGGATCCAAACAGCTTCCTACAAGATCCAGATGCAAAGCCACAACCAAGGGCTAAAGACAAAAGCACCGAGTTGCTTAGTCATGTGGTGCAGCAAAATCAGGAGATGATGAGCATGTTTAGTAAGCAGTTGCAGTCCCAAGGTGAGATTTTGACTAAATTTGGGCAGACATTGCAAAGCCATGGAGCACAGATGAGGGCACTAGAGATGACTGTGACCCAAATTTCCAATGAGGTGGCGGCCATGAAGCTTACAAATCAACAAAGATAGGCTGGGAATGCAGATGTTGTTCAAGCACATCATCAAGTGAAATATATATTTGTTATCACTGAGACAGAGGCCCCGGTGGTGGAGGTCCAGGTGAAAGACAAGATGATTTTTGATACGGAGGCTACACCAAAAATACCATATCCGCACAGTCATTATGGACTACCTGGCGGATATTTTCCAGTTAGAAAAACCCGGAGCCCAACACAGTCATGCCCACACCTAGGCAATAAGAGCAGGTGAAGGCCATACTTCATGGTGAAGCTACAACCACTGAGAAAGATGAGAAGACACAAGTCACACCAGTTATAAATGATGTGCCAAAGCCTACGCCAGAGGGTGACCTTGAAGCAATCTTAGGGGAGTTTGCCCCGAAAAGCCCATATGTGCCACCTCATAAGCGTCTAAATGAGGCAGTTGTGTCTTTTTCGGATAACCTGGGGCCGAAGAAAGTACATAGACATTACAGGAGGTTCTTAGAGATGTTCAGGAAACTCCATATCAATATTCCGTTAGTAGAAATGATAGAACGGATTCCCTCATATGGGAAATTTATCAAGGATATCATCACCAAGAAGAGGCAGATCAAAGATACAAATGTTTGTCGGGTGAATGAGATGGTGAGGTCAATCATCCATAGGATTTTCCCACAAAAGAGGAAAGATCCAGGAGGCTTCTACATCCCATGCTCCATAGGTGATCAGCATTTTCCACAAGCACAGTGTGATTCAGGGGCCAATATTAATCTTATGCCACTGTCCACGTTTCAAAAGCTTGGGTTGAAGAAATTAAATAAATCTGCTGCGACTATTGAATTGGCGGATGGGTCCATTGTTAAGACATACGAAGTGTGTGAGGATGTACTTGTCAAAGTAGACATGTTTATCTTTCCGCTGGATTTCATTGTTATGGACATGTCGCAACTCAAAGGTTGTGAAATGCTCTTAGGAAGGCTGTTCCAAGTGACGGCCAATGTTGTCACTGCCATTGGAAGAGGTACTTTGACATTGAGAATTGGCCAGGATCGAGTTGAGTTCAAACTACCGAGTGATCTCTAAGGAACACTTTCGAAAGCCCCAAGCTAAGGAGATTTATTTCGTCTATCCTAAGACGTTAAATAAGGGCGCTTGTTGGGAGGCAACCCAGCCATTGGTAGCTTCGTTTAGTTTCTTTCACATTTGTACTTTGGTTTGATTTGATTTTGTTTTTAGTGTAAAAATGATACCTTGATCATTTGTTCAATGTGTAGGACTGAGGCAGGGTCGATACCATCGACCCTTCTGTCGATGGTATGGAGATGGGCACAATTAGGCGACTGCAAAAATCTCACTGAGTTGATACTATCGACGACCTCGTCGATGGTATCGACACACCATCAGGTTGATCACAAAAATGAGGTCGATAGTATCGACAACGGTGTCAATGCTCGCGAGATATCTGGAGATATTCAGACAAATTTGTCTCAGTGAAGTCGATACCATCAACGGGCCTGTCGATGGTATCGACCCAGTTACAGGCAGAAAGCGGCGGCCGGCCCTCGAGTCGATACTATCGACTTGCGTTGATAGTATGGATGCGACACATCACCAATCCGCAAGAGGAAATCAACAGTGATCGCTACATCAAGAGAGTCGATCTATGGGATGGGTCGATACCATCGACCCCCATCGATGGTATCGACGTGTCATCGATCTGGGCCCCCACATCGGGCTATCGACAACCATCGATACTAGCAAATTATAGGATTGTGCTACAGGTGTCGATACCATCGACTTGCATCGATGGTATCGACGGGAACACAACAACGACGACCACTGTTATAAAAGGGATGGATTGTTGCCATATGATGTCACACCTTCAGAGCTTTGCTCCTCCACTTGTTCCGTGCATCTTGTTGAGCAATTGGAGCCCGGCTACGAGCATCCAAGGAGCGCATTCTTCCCCAAGCCTTCACTGAGCGGAGATTGTCTTCTCTGACCTTCATCGAGCTCTGTCTTCTATTCCTTCTTATTTCTCGACGATGGTGCGTATAACCGGTGCATCCTCTTCATGGTCGAATCCTATGGAGATTCCCGAGTTCATTCCTCCACCCATTGCATCTATTCCGCACCCGTAGATCGTCCATCCTTCCGTGGAGGTCCGGAAGGTCTACGAGGAACTTATGAAAAGAATGATCGAGCCCACGCGCTATGTTGATTGGACAATGGTCCGTGATCTGGGGTTCGAGGCCAATATTGCCTACGTTCTTAAGGGGTAGGCAAGGCATACGGGCATGAGGCCCGATGAGATGGAATTCCACTGACGGCCAGCCATTCTTCAGTGAATGGACAACATACAAGGAGCTAGTGGCAGAGTTCATGGCGTTGCTGAACATATGCATCATGCCAAACGACGTTATCGCCACTCATCGGGAATGGATCAAGGGCCGCATTTCTTTCCGACTTTACAACAACGATTACACTCTCACCCTCAGGAAGTTCAATTCCATCTACAACTGGAATCATGGGAGAGACCAACAGCATAGGCCAGACAATCAGACAGACTATGATGCTATTTTCGCTGAGCTAGCGACTGCGCCACCCGGCAAATATGTGAGCTACCACAATGCGGTGGTTGTGTATTTCAAGCATCCATTTGTGCAACTTCTTCACCGCATGCTCTACAACACCCTGTTCACGTGTGGCGACCTGTCTCTCAGCAAGTTTCAAGAGACAGACTTGTTCTTCCTACACAAATTGCTGAAGCGTGAGGAGTGCAATTGGGGCGTGTTTTTCTTAACGCGCGTGTTGGCTGTAAAGAGGAGCATGCGGAAGGCTCTGATCCATTTTGTAGGGCTCATCACACCGCTGGCCCACTATCTTGGGTTAAATTTCTCCCAGCTTACTCCGCTCTCTAACAGGAGCAAGGTAAACCTACAACATTTGCACTGCACCAACCTCATCCTGCTTTGTGATGGCTTGGCATATGCACACTGCCATGTCAATCAAGCATATCAACAGTGTTCACTTCCAGACCCCGTCTTCCACATCGAGGGCGCTCATCATTTCCGATGGCCTGTTATCGCCATCGAGGACTCGGATGAAGATGGTGGCAATGATGATAACGACAATGACGGCGACGAGCATGAAGAGGAAGAGGAGGCTTTCACTCCTCTTCGGGAATGAGTAGCACCCCGGAAGCATCCCCGCATGCATTTAGGTGCATCTTCATCTTCACAGCCTCCGCCACCACAACCCTCACAGCAAGGCAAGGATGTCTACTCCATGCAGGGGATGTGTATGATGCTGTAAGAGATCAAGCACACCCAGCTGCAGCATACAACTTCATATGCCGGTATTCAGGATACGACGAACCGGCTGCTAGATAACCAGAGGGCTATTTTCAAGAATGAGCGCCTCCTCCTTGACAACCAACAACACATCCACGACAGGTTGCATAGGATGGAGATGCAGCAGCAGCCCTTCTACGATCATTACTAGAGCCAGAATTATTTCGGGGGGTTATCCACAACCTCCGCCCATGCCCCAGTACGATCTAAGCTTTCAGGGGCAATACCCATCTTGGGACCCCACGGCTCCGCAGTACCCGCCTCCTCCAGAAGAATGATCGGTATCACTGTTCCACCTTTTAAGGTTGTTTTTGACTATGAGGCCATAGTCGAATTCAAGCTTAGGCGGGGAGTTGGAACAACTTTATCCTTTAGTTTTTAGTTTTATTGTTTTGTCTTTTGTTATTTGTTTCTCTTAGTTTTTAGTTTGCTTGTAGGATCAACACTCTATCTAGTGTAATTGTGGATGTCTTAAGTCATGTGTCATCTCGTTGCTTGTACATGGGAATCAGGGTCAAATTAAAAAAAATTTAGTGCTTTGCAAGTTTGTGTTGTTTAACTTTGAGCACATAACTTAAGTAAATGATTGGGTTGGTCAAATCTAAAATAGGACATCACAACTGGACATTCCTATGATTCATGAAGAGTGGACGGAATTGGTTTTTTGATCCTAAAATGATCAAATGATAATGAGACATTAATTTGAAATAAGAGAGAGAAACCTCTTAATTACCACACAGGTCAGTAAGGAGGGACACATAATAATTTTCAAAGGTTCAGTCAATTAGTCTTGTGATCTATCCACCCCATTGTTGTCATACTCCACCTCAAGAACTGGATGTACATTATGGTTTTAATCTCTTTGATTGCATTCCATGTAGATAGATCTTGCATTTTAACTATTTTCACATATTTTGCATGAAAATGAAAAAAATAGATTAGTTATACATGCACATCATCCTTAAGTGCATGTCATTTATTTGCATAATTATCATGTTGTAGATGCATTTACATTTTTGTGCATAGAGTACATCATGCATCTTATATCTTCTGAACATTAAGGGTGATTAACTTGTTCCATACCTTCTGGATGCTTCAAGTGTATAAGTTATGTAGCAATAAGTGAGCCCGACAAATAATTCGTTGTCAGCTATGAAAATAAGGGCTTGAAAAAAAAATAATAAGAAATTTTGAAAAAATTTTGAAAAAAAAATAAAAAAGATAAGAGAATTGGGATGTAAGTAAGATTGAGAGGGAGAAAGGAACATAGTCTCACCTGCATTTTAAAGAAGAATAAGTACATGATGTAGTTCTCCTAGATATTCCATCTCACCTTGAGACAGGATGTTAGTGCATGCATCATTCCACCCATATGTAGGCATTAGGGCATTTTCAATTACATTTGCATCATTTAGGTCATTAATGTTTTGTACATGTTAAAATAGTATAATGCTTCCATTTCTTCCATGAGCCACCCATTCCATCCACCCGTTGCTCGAATTGGTAGGCCACCATGATTTTCTCCTCACTTGTTAATATCGGGAGAGCTGCTTCCATGTAGATGGTAGTTAGGGCGAGCAACGTAGAATAGGAGATCACAAGATGCACTAAGTCTGAACTGGAGAATTTTATTATGTTAACTTCCTTATGTGATAGTGTTCATCAATTTTGAGGTAGATATCTTTTATGGATGATTACTGTCACCTTTAGGGTAATTATCATTCCTTGGTTAGTGAGGGCCGAAATGTGAATGTCCGACGGGGATCATGTGGTGATGTTTGTTGTGATAATCTGTTCTATAGTTGAGTCTCACAATTCTATGCTAAAGTTTTGTTGCTCGAGGGTGAGCAATGTTCAAGCTTAGGGGAGTTTGATGCGATGATTTTGAGTCGCATTTATGGACTTGTTTTGCTTGTGTTTTATACATTTATTGGTCATTTTAGTGGATAATATTGCATAATTCATTTACTTTAGTCTATGATCCTTCTCAGTGTCAAATCTCCCTTATTTTATTGTTTTGAGCATAAATGATTATAATAATATGTTTTATTTCGGCTTATGTGGTTTTGTGTTGCAATTTCAGGAAAAACACATATCTACAGCTGTAGATACCATCAACGGTTGTCGATACTATTGACACAGCCACAGGTTGCCAGCCGCAAGGAGCAGCGCAGAGTCGATAACATCGACAGGGAAGTCGATGGTAGAGACATTCCATCAGGTTGCTGGTGAGTAGATAGTCGATACTATCGACCCTAACATTGATACTATCGACACCTGAAGATTCAACGACGGAAAAGGGATAAAATCGACACCTAAGGGTGTCGATACCATTGACCCTCGTCGATGGTATCGAGTCAGCATCAGGCGCAATGAAGAAAAGAAAAGAAGACTTGTCGGTATCGCACAGGGTCGATACCATCGACCCACGTCGATGGTATCGACACCGTCAGATGCAAGTTTGTTTTAGATCAATCTAAATATGATGGTTGCGATATTTTTGCAACCTAACTCAGTGATTATACCTAATGACGGAGGCCAAGAGTAGGGTATCACATCATTAGCTATTGCACACTTCCCGAGAAGGTGTGGAGAGAAGAATAGAGCCCAGAAGCACACCCCAGCCATTCCAGAAGCCGAAGAAGACGTTTTCCACCTCCGAAAGGCTATAGATTGCGCATTCTACGCCAAGGAACGCTTGGATCTTCTCCATTCAGGGGTTTCATTACTTATTTACATTTTTCTCCATGTTTCCCCTTTTCTCAACCATGTTTTGCTCTGAGATGAACATGCGGGGCTAATCCCCTTCATCTTTAGGACCGGGAGTAGCCCGAGGAAGCATTGTATTACATTTTTATCATAGTAATTCATATTTTATCTCTTAAATCCATGGTATGATTTCATTTTCTCAATTATATTGTTATGCTTGATCACCATAATGATAATCTAATGCCTTTAATTACTTTGAAAGAAGAATTAACGGTTGAAAAGAGACGAAATTCACATTAATTAACAAATCCCTTGAACAAGGTGATGTAATGTTAATGGTGGAAACCCAGAGGTCGATTATAATGCACCTAGTTTAGGGTATAGGTTACTATGATGGTGCAACCGACCTAAGAATAGGTAGTGAATTGTACCACGACAGTGGGCAATTCTGACTACAAGTCACTATCCGGATTGAAAGGTGAACCTGAATTATTATATGGAAATTCATACAATGAAAACCCGTGGTGAAACCACAATCCTAAAGATCTCCACTTGAATTGATTAAACTAAACCCTTAATCGATTACTTTGTTTTATTTTATTTTTACCACAACTCTCAAACTCTTTCAATCAGTTTAGCTGATCACAACCAGTTAGTAGTAGTCTACCAATAATTTAGTGTCCCTGAGTTCGACTCGGGCCTCACAAGGGCCTATACTACATTGACGCGTGCACTTGCATTCTACGCACGGTTAAATTGTGTCAATCTTGCTTGCGATTTGGCCACTGCAGTGTGGTTCTAATATAGCTAGAGCCTGGAGTTTGTGATTGAATTTAAGATCTTTCAATATGCTAGTCTTACCTTTCTTAGTCGCTCCGTGTATATTCCAGCTACAAAAAATTATGGAGGAGATGAGGAGAAAACGGTGAGGTTTAGGCAGTGCCGGTGCACAGGCTCTCCGCATGTGTATCGCTTATAACAATATCTTCTTCACCCATGCTGGTGTCAATCTGGGAGGGGTCCTCATCATCCAAGAAATTGAGGGTGCGAGTAGCACCATTATTTTCTGTTGAAGGGGTTGCATTCGGTGGGGTGTCCAGAGTGTGTCCTTTCTTCCTCACCCGGTCTGGGCTTTGGGTTGACTGGTACACTATATTGCGGTTTCAAAGCATCACGAAGTCATTACCTCCTTGTCATTGACAAAGTAGGGTATTCTTGGGTGGTGCACCGCCGCTCACTTTGGCGGCCTGGAACTGAAAAGATTCCCCTTGCTCCCTGGAGGGCGAACGCCCTTTGTAGAGTTCATCTTCACCAAGTGTGACTGCAATGTCATCCTTTCCGAACTCCTTGTTCTTCTCTTTGACGATTGTGGACGTTTTAGCCGCCGTAGATGACGAAGCTTGCTTCTTAGCGTGCTTCTTTTTCTTCTTGCTCTTGACTGTCTCCCATTTCCCTTCCGATTCGTCATTGTTTGAGACTGGAATTGGGACATCTTCTCCCTACTTTTTGTTTGGCGGTTACTTAACTGCATTATGGGGAGGCTTGGTTTGTGTTTGCGTCTTGTGCCTTTCCGGTTTTTGGGCATGGATGGCCATGGTGTATGTGACACCAGGTAGGGGGACAGAGGTAGATGTAGAGGCGGCTATCACATATTGTATTTGTGGAAGAAATTTACACTCAACATCGGAATGGCCCACGCATCCGCATCTCATGAAAACAGAAGGCCGATTTTCGTACTGGAACTTGAAGTTCTCATTGTTGATAAATACCGCGGGAAGCAGCGGTTTAGAGGTGTCGACCTCCACCACAATTCTGTCGAACTTCCTACGGTTTCCTTGCGATGTGGTGGAGTCTATTTTAATGGTTTTCTTGACTGGGTTTCCCATGCTTCACAACAACTGATTCAGGTACAAGAACACCGGTAGGTCAGTGACCTGGACCCAAATTCTCATCTTCCTTGGAATTGGATCAGATGGCCGGAACATGGGGGACCATGATTGCACAGAAAGGTAATTGTCGAAGATCATCCACGGGCCTCCAGTCATGCGGCTATGTAGTCATCTTCATTGGCAAGTTGGACAACATAATAACCATGTTCTAGGTCAATGACCCTGAATGGTTCTCTCAGCCGCCAAAGGGTTTGGATCTTGTTAACCAGGATTTGGAAGCCAACGCTGATCCCTATGGCCTTCACGATAACTGCAAAATGCCATGGCTCCAAGAGTGGTTGGATGACCGCTTGGCGGATTGTGATGGAGGGTAGGATGCCAGAGACATCAATGGAGATGTCTGTGTCCTTAACCAAATCTGGTGATGTTGGGTTCAAATACGTGAGCATGCCCTCGACGCCACCTGTGGTGGCGTCTCTGTAAGAAATTTTTGCGGTGTCACCGTTCTGGAGGGGACCTTCCTAGTTGGTTATAGATTGTGGAACCTCCCCGGTGGTGCTGTGATCTGTGTGTATCATCGTTGTTTCCTGTTCCACTGTGAGTGATTGGTTCTTCGGTGGGTGGTAAACATGCACGTAGCCACAGCCGCCCCGACGTCTACCGCGGCCGCCAATGCTCCTGCAGCTGCCACTGCTCCCACGGCCAAACCCTAAGTCCATCGTAAGCCCAAATTAGATCAAGCTGCTTATTATCCTTCTAGATGCATCTACATCCATTATTTCACATTATCTTACTTATTCTTTTTATTAAAAGATTTCTTTTCAAGAATTTCTCTTTATCTTTCCTTTCCTTTTTCCTCTTTGCATATTTCTTTTATTAGAAATCATATGTAAATGAATTTTACTCAATGGTGGCCATTAATTCCACTTTCTAGATATTTCCAAGTATTTCTTATAAATACTTTGCTTAATATTCATTATCTTGTATCTTTTTCTAATTTCTAGACTTTTCTCCTTTTCTTCACTTTTATATCCATTATTGGATTAATATAATAGTAGGAATCACAAAATTCCTATCCAAAAGTATGTTTGCAAAGAGACCCATCCTTTGAAGCAAAGCATACAACCTTTTCAATTAAGTCCATGTTCAATAAATTATTCCATTTCAATTATGAAAACATATGCAAAATTGAGGTTGTAACAATGAGGCATGATTTTTTTTTCATGACCCACACAAAATATGATATTGCATCGTGGAAATTCAACCTGAAGGTGGTGAACATAAGGTAAATTATATATTGAGAAAAATCAAAAGAACAACCAATATTTGAATTCATATGATCAAGGTTATAGGATCCATCTGAACTTTACTTAGAGAGGCAAGGACCAACGTCCCTATGACAAACACCGCATGGACAATCAACTAGTGTTGAAAGACATGCACAATGATCATGAAGGTAGATTATCTAAATTTATGCCAAAGTTTTCTATACTCAGATGGACCCAAGTCGAACCTGTCAAAGGGATGGAGACACAAATTGGACAACTCACTAATTCCATGCATGACGGGAGAAAGGAGAAAAGAACCCCCTAGAAATACTGGTGCGAATCAAAGGGAGGGTGTAAAATAAGTACTTCTTAGGAACAGAAGAGAGGTGGAGATGCCACCCAAAGTTTAACTCATGAAAGACTAAGATATCATGACCACTGAGGAGGATAAGTCAGTCAAGGTCACCAACATTGCAGGAGATTTACCATACATGGTTTAGGAGCATCAATGAAAATATAGTGAATATAATCCACAACTTTTATTGAAAAGTATGTAGAAGTTCCTTAGCTACATAGGTTGAGACAAGAGAAAGTTGACAAAAAAATTAAAAGCTTCATCAAATAACTCAAGTAGCTCCACAAAAACAACCATTTGTTGAATCTCTTGAGCAAATGCCTGTCTATCCAAAACTTTTCAAGCATGTGCTCTCCAATAAGTGAAGTCTAGATTGCAATATATTCATCACATTAAACCAAATTTAAGTGTTATTATTCAAATTAATCTTCTTCTTAAAAAAGATCTTGGTGTATATTATTTTGTTATAAAATAGGAAATCTGATTTTAATAGTCCATTTTGATCATGGAGTGAACACAAATTTAGTTCTACTTACAATTTAGAAAAGGTCGGGTCTAGGAAAGTATAAGCCACTTTCCATGTATTTTTGGATGTCAAATCTATTATTTAGGTACCCTGAAGGAATAGTAGAAGACATCTTGGAGAACGTAGACTACCACCTACATATTTTTTGGTGCTTGTGTAACAACCCCGCCTCCCGATAACCCCCAATTAAGGGAGACCCGAAGGTCAGAATCGTTAATCAATTTACAGGATCAAAGGTTCAACATATAATCAACAATAATTATAAAATTCTACTAACTAAACTGGAATTGGGTACAAAAATTAAAACTTTTACTTACCTTTATAAAACTGGGAAATCTAACTATCCACAACTTGAAGTACTCTATCTAATCCTCCTTGCACTTTATTTCTTCATTTCAGGATGTGCCACTTTTCTGTTTGTGATTTTCAGGATGTTACCTAAAACGCCGACAAACAAAACATCGGTCAGTATATCGAAATATACTGGTATGTGGGAACAACCAAAAGTTTGCACATATGGTTAACAATTTAATAATCACAATCAAATTATTTAACAAGCCACTTTACATTTTCAATGTGTCATTCTCCACCGCTTTTTCCCTAACCCTGGCATACCCCTCTAGGGTTTCTCTTTTGCCATTGACTTTAAGGCCACCTTCTCAATCCCGAGCTTGGTGCCTGGGAGTCACCTCTCATGGTGCTCCATAGTCATGCATCATAGACCACCTTCTCATTCCCGAGCTTGGTGTCTGGGGTCACCTCTCATGGTGCCCATCGGTCTACCCTTCTGGGCCTGACCTTTATGGCATCTTCCATCAGGGTGGCATGTAGGTGCAAGAATTCACATGTATATATAACTGTGATAGCCATAGTGACTTTATAATTGCAGTATGAACATCCAAATAGTTTAGATTGCATTCAATGCAAAGAAACATCTGAGAATCCTTTGAGAAAACTAAAGCGGTTATTCATAATTAACCACATACCTGATCTGATGAGTTGAATAGAAATATCCATGCACATAAGAATTCAAGCAAGCAAGCATTTTCAACAATATCCTAAAATAATAATGTAATTGCCTTTTTACTACTCATGTCATCAAGATCTATTAAATCTAGCTTGCTTCCTAGGGTTTCTAGTCCACTTTCAGGGTTTCCATTGCAATTAGGGTTTCCCTTTCTTATTTTATTATTTTAAACCCTAATTACTCATAAACCCTAACTATTCATCTAGTCATCACAAAAGATGTTAAGGTTATTCTTTAACAACATTTAATCTTGTTTTCAGATTAACAACACCATTATCTATCAATTAAGTCCATCAAGCTTCTTTTCATTAAAGCTACTATTTTAATCCTTTTAATCCATGGAAAAATTATTATAAGCATTTATCATCAATTCATAGACCATTATGATCTAAGTCGCATATGAATTCATTTTATCATAATTTTACCCTTTTATTCCTGAGAAAAGCCTAGTTACTACCTTTTGGGTATTTATCCAGAATAAAAGACTTTTGTACTCTAATAGCTTAGATTCCACATATTTCAACTCCCATCATCAAAATGGTCAATTAAAGCCATTAATAATCTCATTCACTAACATTAGGGTTTCAAGGCCCATTAGAGTATTATTCATGCACATGAAACTCGAAATTAATCTAATTATATGCAAAGTTCATCCTTTTTGTTCCTAATGTGCCTTTTCATCATTAACAGGTTAAGCTCAACTTTAATCATCTATTAAACCCTACTAATCACTTTACTCATATCAAAATAGGGTTCTTTAAACATTAATACATTAAAGTTGATATCTTCCATTACTTCTCGAATTGCATAAGGAATGAGGATTCATTTATATTTTATTTAGATTCCTCTCGATTTTCTGAGCAACTTTCATGTATTAAGCACATCTATCCGAGCTACGGTTCAGGAGATACGAATTTAAAAAGAATCACTTACTCGGGACCAATAGGGAAGTGCCACGTCATCAACCCATACAATCTTGGCGCGGCCTCTTTCATTGGAAACATAATGCATTTACTGATGTACCCCCATGTAAGTCGCTTCTTCTTCTGCTCGCGGAGGGGCAAAATCGTCCACGACCCCAAGGGTCGTCTTCCTCCTCTAGTTCGCCCTAGCGGCCGCCCACAGCAGCCATGCGCGGGCCGGTTCTCCCTCCATGGTCCACGGAATTCAATGAAATTTGTTGCCCTGGCTGCACCGCCCTCTTGCGCTCTTGATCATGGCCAATATGGCCATTCTTCATGCATGATCGCTCCATGGTTGCAGCCGCAATGAGACCATTTCTACAGATCTTTGGACGGTGCAGCGCGAAGACCAGGGCAAAGTTAGCTTGCCCACTAGTCAAGTGTTGTCGTGGGAGTATCTCGCACCCATCGAGACTATTTAACAACTCCTCATGGCACCAGGGTCGTGCTTCCCTTCATGATTAGGGTTGATGGTCAAAAATAAAAGAAAAGAGAGAGAGGAGAGTGCATGGATCTCTTTGATCTCGGCCAAGGGCTCCACCCCTTATATAGGGGTGGGCAACCACGCCTCAAAACGTTCTTTCAAGGGGAAACAAGTCCCTTCCCTACTAGGAAACACTTTGCATCATTGAGAAACAAGTTTCTCTCTCTTAGAAGTCCTCATTATCCTTTTGATACTTTTCTTTTTCTTTAAACACTAAGATTTCGAAAATTACTTCCTTCCTATTCTTTGTACTTGTCTTTTAATGTATTGGCACAAAATTATGCTTTCCCTTTTTAATAGAAAATACTTTCCCTTTTCAATGCCACCAAAAATTAGTAATAATGTATTATATTACTTTCTCATTTTTCTTTATTGGTATTTTATCTTTCCTCTTTCTTCATTGGGGCTCCTTGAACCCCAAGAAATTCCAAGATCTCGAAATTCCTTCATAAGGATACTTATTATCCTTCTAGATGCATCTAAACACATTATTCTTCATTATCATGTGTATTTCTTATTAAAATATTTCTTTTTGAGGATTTCTCTTTATTTCTCTTTTATTTTCCTCATTAGTATTCATGTTATCATTAGGAATCCTTGGGATACGAAATTCCACTAAGGATTACCCAATTATACCTCTTTTCACATATTTTCCACATTTCATCAATGTTTTCAATTTCTTTATTAACAAGGAAATACTTAATTGATATTTTCTTTTCTTATTGCTTTCTTTTTGCAAATTTGGGCTCCTTGGAACCCAAGCACTCTAAAAGGCACGAGATCCTATTTGGATTTGCCTTCTAGAGGTTTCCACACCTTTCTTATCTCAAATTCTCATTTATTCATTAATTAATCGAATATCCTTGTTATTGGGCCCAATAGCCAATAAAGCCCACAAATCAAACAACAAGGCTATTTTAAACGAAATCCATTTATTCACAACAAATTATATCATTATTTGTCCAAATATCTTTAATATGAGAAATTACCTTTCTTGCCAAAGGAACCCAAAATTTGGGGTTGTAACATCCTTCCCTTCTTATAAGAATTTTGTCCTCAAAATTCCATCAAGCAAACAAACAAACAGGATAAGTCATCTTATGTCCATCAGGACTCCCATGTGGCTTCACCCTTTCCATGGTGTTTCCCAAGAACCTTCATTATCTCATTTTCTTCCATCTGAGTTCTTTCTTACCTTGGTATATCATACCCTCATAGGTGACTCAGGACATTTCAATCTCTCAAAAGCTGAATAGGTTTAAGACTCAACACATGGCTTGGGTACCTCACGTAGTGCTCTAGATCAAACTTATGTAACACATTATACATCATGTTATCCTGAGGGGCAAGGCTAAACACAACCATATCCACCAATCCATATCAAATGGACCCATATATCGGGGACTCAGTTTTCTCAGTTGTAGCTCAGAGGGGTCATATTTTTACATCACATATTCTCCCACAGTGAATTGCATGTCAGTCTGCTTTGTATCAACTCGTGACTTATGTCACCACTGGCTCTCTCTCTCAGCCATTGCACGATCAAAGCGACTTCATCTGCACACACTGTGATTCTTTTCTGACCTTCGTGAGGCCTCCTTTACCAACATCATCGTAATGAAGTGGTGACCGACACAACCTCTCTATAAGACTTCTTGCATCCCGATAAAGGCTATGGTGGTTAACATCACATCTTAAGAATTGTCTCTATGTATCACCCTGACTGAGCACACATGCTCTCATCAGACCCTCTAGTCTGGATCATACTGTCCATTAGTATGGGGTGATAAACTGTTCTATTATCGAGTTCTTCATGTATCCACTTCCACCTCATGGAAGTGAACCTTGGTCATACCCAAGAACTTTTGAACTTGCATCATGGTGTAGTTGAACCATCTCTCTCTCTTATGTAGTTCAACGAAATCTATCTCTTGACAATACTCCTTTCTTTCTCATGTTATCTAGGTAGGGCGATCTACCATAACCCATATTGCATCTTGACCTTCTGGGTTTAAGGGAAACTTACCACAACATCCATAGTGATGAACTCCCATTCCCCCTCAGGGACTCTTTTATCCTCTATATTGATACACTGGGTTACTGGTGTTCTTCCTTCACCTCCTGTCTTGCATGGCCACATGCTACATGCAACTTTGTTTTAAGAATCCAGAGTGCTACCATCACTTACTATCTTTGTAGTACCAAGGTATATCATGACCTCCTGTATTGTTATGATTCCTCAAGCTTGATACCTCGGAAACCCTAAACCACTCTCAAAAGGGTTTTATTACCTTCCTATCCAAAGAAGTGTATCTGAGGTTCTATCACCATCCTTTTACTACATTAAGGACTAAACTGGCTACCCAAACAACCATTAACTTGTTCAACATATCTTATTACATCTGAGTGTTAGCCAAAACACATCTTCTTCTCAACTTAGGGTTAGCCAAACAACCTCAACTTCTTCTAGCCTCTAACTGAATTAGGCAGCTAGATCTCAACCAGAGCATTCATTACCACCTCTCATCCTTAAGTGTTAGGTAGCATACACCTTCATGTATTATATTTATCATCTCATCTCAAACTCTAAGTCTATCTTCATCAAGAAGCTCTGAGCTCATCCTCACTGTGATCGAACTCGGCTTTGGTTAACTTGCAAATTCCACATAGTTCCTGATAAAACATCCTCATAGGCTGACTACACTACCTCTCTTAGTGTTTGCGAACCATCCATGTATCATTCACTTTACCAGGGTATGTTATCATCTCTATCATCATACCTTGTAGCTACGTTCCAACTTACATCATCTTTATCCTTGGTGTAAGGCATGTGTACTGTCCTACCTCTCACTCCCATAACAAGAGGAAATAAGCATTTGGCTGCAGTCCAAATACAGAGTTCTTCCTATTCCAAGAGTAGAGATGGCACAACCCACCTTGCCAGTACACTCTCAAAACTAAGTTGAAACGTGCCACCTATGTCTCTTCATCACAAACATCATGATATCAGAATTACTTCCATGGAAAACTAGTCTCAAACCTACTTAGTCCAAACACAATCCTTGGTCGTCTCCTCTAGGTCTATAGGGTGCCAGCACTTTTGGGGTCATCCTTCTTCCTTATGCATCTAGAGAGTGCCCTACTCATCCGTGCTTTGGGTCCCATGAGTTCATGAAGGTGATCAATCTCCTAACCCATGGCCCTCAGACAATGTTAGTTGTTACCTCCCGACCCTATGGTCATGTGCAACTAGGGAATTAGGCAACTCCTTCTTCCATCGGTCTTATCCCTACCTGACCCTAGGATAGACTTGGGATTCTATTATAGTACATGTCCAACACAGAACCTTACTCAATCCTTCATCATCTCTATCTGCATACATGACTGACTTTTGTCCCTTCATTGGGGTCATGGCAACCTGCCTACCTTGGTTAGGCCCCATACCAGTTACCTTCAAGGTAACACATCCACATGCACTTAGAGATGGTTGTCTATGGGTCTATAGGTTCATTCTCATACCATGTACTTTTCACTTAGCTTCTCAAGATCCTACGAGACCTCTTTAGGTTACCTCAAAACCAACCAAACTGGTAAACTCCCTACCAAAGGGTCGCTCTCCCAGGATGGGAGGAACTACTCCTTTATAACAAAGGTCACAAGCCTTCTTAGGGTTTACATCCATATGAGCATGCTTAAACCAACAACTACTAAGGCACAAGCATACCTACAAAACCCTGCTAGGTCACACTTGTTCTCATCCTCAACATTAGACCCACTTAGTGGTGAGGGGTTCGTCAAACATACCCTTACCTTCAGGGGTTTCCTTTACCTTTACACATGAGGAGTACCATGCTTGAAACTATAGAGACTCAAATCTCATCATGAGCATCGGATACACTGCTTCCCCTCTTAGGCCTAGGAACCCTAGGCTCTCCTTTGGGTATCCAACTTCATGCTCAACCTCTTAGCCATGAATCAAGCATGTCCAAGGTATGTCATGTACCTCCATCATCTTTCTACTCGAGCAACGCTTCAGGGTTGAGTCCTCTTCCAGGACAACCAACTAGGTATAAAACCTCACAACAGGTTACTTAAACCTCCTCAGGGTCTAAGGCATTCTTTATCTCATCCAGCAGGTAACCACTTATACCATGGGTACTAGAAGCATCATCCTCTCTCTAGGGTTTGGTTCCTCTAAAGGCAACCAAGATATCATCAGTCTCCAGAAATCAAGCATAAAGCAACCACTATCATCCACGCAGGTCGCATCATCCTTAACTCCCCACTATTCCTCAAGTTTTGGGGTTTTAGACTTCCAACCTCCTTGTTGGGGTCCTGCTTCCTCTCTCTAGTGCTAAAACCACCTCCAACCATACCTACTAGAGGTCCCTTCTCCATGAAGGCTCGTATTCTCAAGCAAACCCCTATGTGGTTGAAGCCTATGCTCAACTCATGTTTGGCTCAAGATTATTCATATCCCTTTATGCTTATCTCATAAGCCATCCATCATGCCCTTCTGGCCAGGGTTTCATCCTACTACCGTACCAATAACGTAATCTGAGTGCATGCTATCCCCTACTTGCATAATCCATAGGGTTTCTATAGGTCCTTCACTAACCTCATCAATGAAGGAGCTATCCTTCACTCTAACATGCCCGACCCTTTCCAGGGTTGGGTCGTCAAAGGTACTAGGTCATCTAACCTCTCCTAGCTCGTATGGCAAACCAAAGGTATATCTATCCAAACACCCAGTCTACCATGACATCTAACTCATCATGTCATCTCTCTCTAACCTTCACTTAGGGTTAACATCATCCCCAAAGGATATGCTAGGTCTCTACCTTCAATGGAGGTCTCTACCTCCAAGACTAACTCTCTCTACTCATCCTCCTGACAAGGAGGTCTGTCCTCATGTCTCTCCTCAGGGCAATGACAACTCGTGTCATCCGACCTAAGCATGTATCTATTCTTTGCACTTTATCTATTAAGCTTATGTCCATGACATCTTATTTACATGCTTTTCATTAATTTGGTGGAGGATTCCTTAGACCTTGTTATCTATACCCATACCTCAAGAGGGTGAGGAGAAGAGAGAAAACCCTAATCCTTAAGGTCCTTAATAGAATTTGAGTTGCAAAGGGATGAACGAGATGAGAGAGTCCTAAAGGTATCTTATTTCGATTTATACCCTAAGACTTTGGCCAGGCAGTCACACAATCTGGGAGTCCTCATATTCTGACTAGCGGTGCGGAGGAAAATCTTGCCAGCCCCCAGAAGTGATCCTTTTCTAGACACCTCAGTCTTTCGGACACTCCTCTAATAACTCCCTCGGTTCTATGGAATTTGTAAAATTTAATAATTATTGATGATTAGATGGAGAACCTACGCTCTGATACCAATTGTAACAACCCCACCTCCCGATAACCCCCAATAAGGGAGACCCGAAGGTCGGAATCGTTAATCAATTTATAGGATCAAAGGTTCAGCATATAATCAACAATAATTATAAAATTCTACTAACTAAACTGGAATTGGGTACAAAAATTAAAACTTTTACTTACCTTTATAAAACTGGGAAATCTAACTATCCACAGCTTGAAGTACTCTATCTAATCCTCCTTGCACTTTATTTCTTAATTTCACGATGTGCCACTTTTCTGTTTGTGATTTTCAGGATGTTACCTAAAACGCCGACAAACAAAACGTCGGTCAGTATATCGAAATATACTGGTATGTGGGAACAACCAAAAGTTTGCACATATGGTTAACAATTTAATAATCACAATCAAATTATTTAACAATCCACTTTACATTTTCAATGTGTCATTCTCCACCGCTTTTGCCCTAACCCTGGCATACCCCTCTAGGGTTTCTCTTTTATCATTGACTTTAAGGCCACCTTCTCAATCCCGAGCTTGGTGCCTGGGAGTCACCTCTCATGGTGCTCCATAGTCATGCATCATAGACCACCTTCTCATTACCGAGCTTGGTGTCTGGGGTCACCTCTCATGGTGCCCATCGGTCTACCCTTCTGGGCCTGATCTTTATGGCAACTTCCATCAGGGTGGCATGTAGGTGCGAGAATTCACATGTATATATAACTGTGATAGCCATAGTGACTTTATAATTGCACTATGAACATCCAAACAGTTTAGATTGCATTCAATGCGAAGAAACATCCGAGAATCCTTCGAGAAAACTAAAGCGGTTATTCATAATTAACCACATACCTGATCTGATGAGTTGAATAGAAATATCCATGCACATAAGAATTCAAGCAAGCAAGCATTTTCAACAATATCCTAAAATAATAATGTAATTGCCTTTTTACTACTCATGTCATCAAGATCTATTAAATCTAGCTCGCTTCCTAGGGTTTCTAGTCCACTTTTAGGGTTTCCATTACAATTAGGGTTTCCCTTTCTTATTTTATTATTTTAAACCCTAATTACTCATAAACCCTAACTATTCATCTAGTCGTCACAAAAGATGTTAAGGTTATTCTTTAACAACATTTAATCTTGTTTTCGGATTAACAACACCATTATCTATCAATTAATTCCACCAAGCCTCTTTTCATTAAAGCTACTATTTTAATCCTTTTAATCCATGGCAAAATTATTATAAGCATTTATCATCAATTCATAGCCCATTATGATCTAAGTCGCATATGAATTCATTTTATCATAATTTTACCCTTTTATTCCTGAGAAAACCCTAATTACTACCTTTTGGGTATTTATCCAGAATTAAGGACTTTTGTACTCTAACAGCTTAGATTCCACATATTTCAACTCCCATCATCAAAATGGTCAATGAAAACCATTAATAATCTCATTCACTATCATTAGGGTTTCAAGGCCCATTAGAGTATTATTCATGCACATGAAACTTGAAATTAATCTAATTATATGCAAAGTTCATCCTTTTTGTTCCTAATGTGCCTTTTCATCATTAATAGGTTAAGATCAACTTTAATCATCTATTAAACCCTACTAATCGCTTTAATCATATCAAAATAGGGTTCTTTAAACATTAATACATTAAAGTTGATATCTTCCATTACTTCTTGAATTGCATAAGGAATCAGGATTCATTTATATTTTATTTAGATTCCTCTCAATTTTCTGAGCAACTTTCATGTATTAAGCGCATCTATCCAAGCTACGGTTGAGGACATATGAATTTAATAAGAATCACTTACTCGGGACCAATAGGGAAGTGCCACGTCATCAACCCATACAATCTTGGCGCGGCCGCTTTCATTGGAAACATAATGCATATACTGATGTACCCCCGTGTAAGTTGCTTTTTCTTCAGCTCGCAGAGGGGCAAAATCATCCACGACCCCAAGGGTTGTCTTCCTCCTCCAGTTCGCCCTAGCGGCCGCCCACAGCAGCCATGCGCGGGCCGGTTCTCCCTCCATGGTCCACGGAATTCGATGAAATTTGTTGCCCTGGCTGCGCCGCCCTCTTGCGCTCCTAATCATGGCCAATATGGCCATTCTTCATGCATGATCGCTCCATGGTTACAACCGCAATGAGACCATTTCTACAGATCTTCGGACGGTGCAGCGCGAAGACCAGGGCAAAGTTAGCTTGCCCACTAGTCAAGTGTTGTCGTGGGAGTATCTCGCACCCATCGAGACTGTTTAACAGCTCCTCATGGCACCAGGGTCGTGCTTCCCTTCATGATTAGGGTTGATGGTCAAAAACAAAAGAAAAGAGAGAGAGGAGAGTGCGTGGATCTCTTTGATCTCGGCCAAGGGCTCCACCCCTTATATAGGGGTGGGCAACCATGCCTCAAAATGTTCTTTCAAGGGGAAACAAGTCCCTTCCCTACTAGGAAACACTTTGCATCATTGAGAAACAAGTTTCTCTCTCTTAGAAGTCCTCATTATCCTTTTGATACTTTTCTTTTTCTTTAAACACTAAGATTTCGAAAATTACTTCCTTCCTATTCTTTGTACTTGTCTTTTAATGTATTGGCACAAAATTATGCTTTCCCTTTTTAATAGAAAATACTTTCCTTTTTCAATGCCACCAAAAATTAGTAATAATGTATTATATTACTTTCTCATTTTTATTTATTGGTATTTTCTCTTTCCTCTTTCTTCATTGGGGCTCCTTGAACCCTAAGAAATTCCAAGATCTCGAAATTCCTTCATAAGGATACTTATTATCCTTCTAGATGCATCTAAACACATTATTATTCATTATCATGTGTATTTCTTATTAAAATATTTATTTTTGAGGATTTCTCTTTATTTCTCTTTTATTTTCCTCATTAGTATTCCTTTTATCATTAGGAATCCTTGGGATACGAAATTCCACTAAGGATTACCCAATTATACATCTTTTTCACATATTTTCCACATTTCATCAATGTTTTCAATTTCTTTATTAACAAGGAAATACTTAATTGATATTTTCTTTTCTTATTGCTTTCTTTTTGAAACTTTGGGCTCCTTGGAACCCAAGGAATCTAAGAGGCACGAAATCCTATTTGGATTTGCCTTCTAGAGGTTTCCACACCTTTCTTATCTCAAATTCTCATTTATTCATTAATTAATCGAATATCCTTGTTATTGGGCCCAATAGCCAATAAAGCCCATAAATCAAACAACAAGGCTATTTTAAACGAAATCCATTTATTCACAACAAATTATATCATTATTTGTCCAAATATCTTTAATATGAGAAATTACCTTTCTTGCCAAAGGAACCCAAAATTTGGGGTTGTAATAGCTTGATACCGAATATAGGGAGTCAACATGTTAATTTGTCTTCCATTCCAAAATATTTCTAGGGAATTCATAGATCTGGACTTAGGATAGTTAACTTTTTGCATCTGTAATGAGATGAACATGTTCAATGTGAATAGAGCAACACTGAATTGCAAGATGTTGAGTCATGCAATGTGATAGACAAAGTGGATGACTGTGTCACATCCCACATACTAGAGGAATACAATTAACATACATTAGAATATTTTTTTAATACTTAATATGCGAGTGAAATCATGATGTTTCTATCAATAAATATTTGGGCAATTTACTCCTCCAATCAAACTGTACACTGCGGACACCCCTATTATTCAACTCAACTTAATATATATATATATATATAAAATTAGCGGATAATTCTACACTCCTAATAAAAATGTCCCCTTGCCTTAATCCTTAATTCGCTGAAAAGTAATTTATTATACTAAAGGAGCACAAGCTATAATATGTATGGACAACCATCGACATTGTGAGACCCCGTTACACTAAACGAGATTACTCAAAATATAAAACACAATCATTCACGGATTAATCACATACCCAAAAATATGGGTAAATTAAAATCAATTTCAATGTCAGCACCCTCTTAGAAACATTTTCATAAGAGCCCAACATCTTTCTCATATCCATACTATGCCAAGAATTTGATACAAATTGTTCTATTGCCTTAGCCACAACATATATACATAGGAGAACAATATTCATATATGCCACACAAGCAAGCATTAATATGCTAACAAAAGTCTGTTTTATTTGAAACACCATATACAAACTTTTCCTACCCAGACCTGAGAGTACAGGGACGACTCTAGCACACACTAGATATCTAATCAACTTTATCAAAGATTCATTACTATAGCTTCTCTTTGCTGCCACATGTTTGTTTTCATCACTTCCGATTACCTAAAAAAATGTGGTGAACCACAAGGGTGAGACCCATGTCCTAGCAAGAGATATAACCTCCAACAACCTTTATTGATTACAACATTTTTAAGTAATTAAACAGTTAAGCAGTTTAAAATCAGATACAACAAATAAGCTCAACAATACTGATGATTAACAAAATACATAAAGGAGCAGATACTAACTATCATCATTATCCAGACTATCACCCTTTAACTTCTTGACAGTATAAGCAATCCAATAGCATATGCATATCTAGCATCATGAGCAAGTCTAGTAACATAGAATCTCTATTATTATGAATAAGTCTAGCCACAAAAGCATAGCTAAAAACATTAGCATGTCTAATAGGTTGAACATATCAACTTCATAAAAAGAGCTAACGACATAAGCACAACTATCTGGATAACCATGATTAGCAGTATATGCATCTCTAGTTACAAAGGCATGGCTAGCATGCTAAACATAACTAACAACATGACATAGCTAGAATCATGATTATAATCAGCAGTAGCAGTATAGTTATCAACATAATCATGGCTAATGTATGTACACATCTACAATCTTAAGCATATCCACAATAAAAGTATATCTACTATCTCTTCATTGCACTAAGCATGATCTTTATGTAAAGAGAACAAACTAGGGTTATCATCCAATGTAAAGCATCGTGTATAACCCTAAATAGATATGCTATACAACTGTATTAAATCTTTTATTATGCCGTGACGAATTTGAGGATACCACTCAAAATCCAATTGACCACTCCTAAGTTGAAATCAGTGTCATACATGATCTAGGAAGAGGCGGACTCCTAAGATCTTCTCCGCCCCCAGTCAGTATAGGTCCACCACATCAACACATAAGGTCAAGCTGCTAACAGCCTAGTTCATCCTTGGCACAGGTCACGACACTAGTGAAAGAAGGTGGGTACGCATACCCTACCATATGAGGTACAACCATAGTTTTCCTTTAATCTCATCGCATATATAATCACCGAGACACGACCCCATCTGTTCTCAAACTGAGGGCAAGGTATGACCGCATTCATCCTCCCTAAACACTTGAATTTAGGATGACAAGCACCCCACATACTCATCAGTATGCGCTCTGAGTTTCCCTTAGGAATACTCGTTTCACCATCTGGCAAGTTCTGATACTCAGATGGATCAATGACACAGGGCTTTATATGATTAGAGTTTCACTTGATTAGTTATGCCAATTGGGTGAATTAAGGCTGCATCAAACAAGTGGACATACAAACCCTAATTCACTTCTAGCAAGCATATAAATATCACAACTTCAAAAGATATTTAATGTGTGAAACATAATTTCTCATCTCATCATCACATGGTACTATTCACTTTCCATTCATGAGGCTAAACTAGTTATCATACTATCACAAGATATAAATCCTTTTCACAATATCATAGGGTATCAACCCTTATCAAGACAAGAGGATTACACCTCATTCAAGGCTCAACCATGCCCAAAGGTCATTAAGACCATCATACTATTCCCTATAAGATCATCATTATCTTTGCATTCCTTATAACAAGGCTCAACAACATCACTTATATATAATACATCGGATCAGCACAATATTGCATTAATAAGCTAAGAGATATTCATAAACAATCATAGCAGGGTTATATTAACATTAAGAACATTCCTTTATTACATCAACAAGCAAGGAATCTAGATATGATTAACCCTCATCATATTCATAATGCACATATTTAGCATAAGAAAGTATCAACCATGTGGCTTTGATAACCACCAATTAACACATTAAGGTTATGATCATGTTAAGGAGGTTATTCCACCATAATTCCATCATATAAGAATGTTAAACATGAATATTCATCTTTATCTATTTGTATTAGAGTTAGGTTCAGCATGATAAATTATATCAATGTTACTAATCAATACTTATACCCAAACCCTAACTCACAACATCCCCATTGGATCATGGATGCATAAGGTGAACCATCACCATCTCATTCCATACTATTCTCAAGTATGAACCCACACATAAATCAAGGTATAACCATCAGTTTATAGCATACTAGGGTTTCAACAACAATAAGAGAGTTCTTCATGATTGTATTAATCATTCATGGACTATTCATACCCAATTACTATCACTTAGTTATATTAAAGCTAGGTATAACAAACTATACCTCATTAGGGTTACATATCAATACAATATGGTTATCATACCTTCTATTCATATGAGTGAATAATTAATATAACCTTATTTAGGGTAAACCTCCATTTGTTCCATCATCATTCAACCCATATCACCATACCACAATGTCACCCAGAACCATTTGATGTTTAAAAGGTAAGACCATTGGTTGTTTACATAAGTAAACACCTTGGATAAACCACCTATGAAGTCCTTCATTTGTTCTCTAGAAAGATTCACCATGTAACCCTAGACATCCCTTGATTAACAACACAAAAAGTTCCATTTAGAGTAGGGTAAAACCCACAATCGATTGTTCATTTAAAACAAGCCATCCATGTCAACAATTAAGCTCCTTAAGTTGATCATATAAAAGGAAACCATCTAAATCACATTATTAGGACCAAAATATTACATTATCCATCATTCCAATTTATTGAAGGGAATAAACAGTAGATCTTGACCATCGGGTCAAGTTCATATATTAAAACCATCAATTATAGTATAGGTCCAACCATTGCATCAAATGACGTAAGAAAGCATTGGTCTAAGTCTTGATTGATGCTGACGTGTATTTTACTACGCGCTTAAACGCAAGTATACGCGTCGAGTAATATAGGCCTTGTGAGGCCCGAGTCGAACTCAGGGATACGTGAATTATTGGAGACTTCTACTAACTAATCGCAATCAGCTAGACCGATTTACAAAGTAGGGTTTTGTTGTTCAAATTGAAAGAAAATAAAAATCAAACAAAGAAAACAATCGATTAAAGGTTAATTTAATCAATTAAAAGGGATATCTTTAGGATGGCGGTTTCACCGCGGGTCAACATTGTATTAGATTTCATATAATTCCTCACACTTCTCTCTCTATCCGGGTAGTGGCCTGAAATGAGAATTACCCACTGTCGTGGTGTAATCCACTACTTAGATTTAGGTTGATTCCATCGTCATAGTAATCATTCCCCTAAACTAAGCGCATTAAGATCGGTCCCTCAGTTCCCACCATTAATTTTACAACTCCTTTGTCAAGGGTTTTATTAATTAATGTAGAATTCGTCTCTTTTCAACCGTTAATCCTTCTGTCGAAGTGATTAAGGGCATTAATTTATTATTATGGTGATCAAGCATAACAATAGCAATAGATAAAACGAATTTATACCATGGATATGAGAGAAAAATATGAATTATCAATCTAAAATCATCATACAATGTATCCCCGGGCTACTCCCGGTCCTAAAGATTGAGGGTTTTAGCCTCTCATGTTCATCTTACACGAATACATGGTAGAAATTGGGGAATTCATAAGAAAAACGTGAAATAGATGGGAAAAACCCCTGAACGGAGAAGAACCGGTGGATCCTTGGCGTAGAACACAAACTTTCCCCGCCTGTCGATGGTGGAAATTGTCTTCGGCAGCGTCCGAATCAACCGGGATGAGCTTCTCGGCCTCCGTTCTCCTTTCTCTCCTCCTCGGCACTCGTGCAATCCAAAATGAGATTCTCCTCACGTCTGGGCGGCCGTCATTAGGTATAAGTCCCAAATTAGGTCGTCAAATAACAACAGCCGTCCGATCGAAATCAAAACAAATCCAACACATATCTGTCGGCGTCGATACCATCGACGCGGGTCGATGGTATCGACCCAGCAGATTAGCGGCAGCTTTCCTTTCTTTTATTCTGGGCGCCTGTGGTGATCTCGATACCATCGACTTGGGTGTCGATGGTATCGACTCCTTTAGCGTCGGTTGTTGTCGTTTAGCGACGCTGTAGCTCTCCTTGTGTCGATGGCATCGACTTGCGTCGATGGTATCGACTTTATCCTCGCCAGCAGCCTGGAAACATCTCGATGCCATCGACTTGGGTGTCGATGGTATCGACTCTGTATTGCTCTTCTCGGTTGACAACCTGTGGCTTGGTCGATGGTATCGACATCCGTCGATGGTATCGACATTCGTCGATGGTATCGACGGATGTAGATACTTGTTTTTCCTGAAATTGCACAACAAGACCAAATAAATCCACACGATTTATGATAAGATGATCAATAATGCTTAAAATAATGAAATAAAGGGGATTTGATATAAAATGATGGCAAAGACCACATAAAGTGAATTATGCAATAATATCCATGAAAATGAGTAATTAAGGCACAAAACACATATGAAATCGGTCTATAAATGCGACTCAAAATCATCGCATCAAACTCCCCTAAGCTTAAACATTGCTCGCCCTCAAGCAACTAATCCTTAGAATAGAATTGCGAATGTCAACTAACAATCAAAACACCAACCCACCTCACAAATGACTCCCACTGGACGTTCTCAAACCGGCCTTTCCCAATCACAGAACAGTAATTACCCTGTAGGCGACAATAATCATCAATAAAAGAAATTATCCTTCAAACCGATGAACACTATCACATAGGGCAGTTAACATAATAAAGTTCGCCGATTCAGCCATGGTGCATCTTGTGATCACCTAAACTACGTTGCTCGCCCTAACTACCATCTACATGGAAGCAGTCCTCCTTATAATCATGAGTGAGGAGAATATCACGGTGGACTACCTATCCGAGCAACGGGTGGATGGAATGGGTGGTTCATGGAAGAATTTGGAAGCATTACACAGTTTCAGTATGCATATAACAAAATGCCCTAAATGATGCAAATGCACATTAAGAATGCCCTACTGCCTAAAAGTGGGTGGAATGATGCATGCACTAACCTTCTACCTCAAAATGAGATAGAAATCTACTCAAGCCACATCATGTACTCAATTCCCCTGTTATACAAGTGATATCATTCCTTTCTCCCTCTTATTCCTTTTCTTTCCAATTCTCCCTTTTTTTTCTTTTTTTTTTCTTTGCCCATATATCCATAATTGTTTAGAGATACATGTATAAAGCCATTTTCTTTCCAATTGGAGATCTTTGCTTTATTTCGAGGGTATGGAACAAATTAGATCACCTATTTAGGAAAACTGAGATACATGGTGTGCTTATGCATGAAAATCATGAAATTGTGAGTGCAACTACATGACATGCACCTAAGGGTAATGTGCATGTATCACTATATATTTTTTTCTCATTCTATGCAAAAACATGAAAATAACAATGCAAAACCTATCTACATGCCATGCACGCAAAAGAAATTGAAACTGCACTTTACTTCCAATTCTTGGGTGGATTATAGGAAATGGGGTGGAATGATCACAAGATTAAGTGACTGAACCTTAGAAGAAAATTATGTGTCCCTCCTTACTGACATGTGTAGTAGTTCAAAGGGTTCTTTCTCTTACATCTGATTAAGGTCTCATTACCATTTGATTAGGTTAGGTTCAAACAACCGTTACTATCCACTTTTCATGAGTCAAAGGGGTGTGGGTATGACATATTGCTTCAAACTTGACATAATCAATCATTTTCATAGAACAAGTTCCCCAAGGACAACCAAGTAAAGCTATCCAAAAACACAGAAAAATTTTAAAAATCCCTTAATTTCCCCAAGAAAACAGCAAGATGACAATTTTTAAAACATCCACGATTACACTAGATAGATGTGGATCCTAAATAAAAACTTAAAATTGCAAAAACAAATAACAAAGCAGAAACTAAAAACAATGAAAGAAAAGATAAAAGATAGAGCTGTTCCAGCCACCCCCCTAAGCTTGAATTCGACTATGGCCTCATAGTCAAAAACTAACTTAAGGGTGGAACAGTGATACCCTGATCAATCTTGCGGAGGCGGTGGTGGGTATTGTGGTGCCGTAGGATCCCAAGACGGGTACTCCCCCTGGAAGCTTGGATCATATTGGGTCCTCGGCGGAGGCTGTGGATAACCTCCAAAGTAGTCTCGACTCCAGTAGTGGTTGAAGAAGGGCTCCTGTTGCGTCTCTATCCGCTGCAACCGGTTGTGCATTTGTTCTTGGTTGGCGAGGATGAGCCGCTCGTTCTCGAACATAGCCCTTTGATTATCAAGCAACCGGCCCGTTGTCTCATGGATGCCGGTATACAAAGTCATATGCTGGTGCTGCGTCTGCTGGATGTCCTGCAGCATGGTATACATCCCTTGCATGGAGTAGGGATCCATAGCTGGCTGCTCTTGCTGTGGTGATGGCGGCGGGGGCTGAGATGATGAAGATGCACCCGGGTGCATCCTAGGACGCTTCCGTGGTGCCACGCGTGCTCGAAGAGGTGTGAAAGCCTCCTCGTCTTCCTCGGCCTCGCCTTCTTGGTCTTCACCTCCGCCTTCTTCTTTCGAGGACTCGATGGCTATGATGGGCCATCGGAAATGCTGCTTGCCCTCGATGTGGAAGACGTCGTCCGGCAGGGATGCCTCCTGGTAAGCTTGGTTGACGTGGCAATGAGCGTACGCCAACCCGTCCCGGATAAGAATGAGGTTTGAACGGTGCAAGTGTTGCACGTTCACCTTACTCCGCGTAGAAATCGGAGTCATGGACTGAAAGTTCAGCCCCAAGTAAAGCGCCAACCCGGTGACCAAACCACTAAAATGAATTGGAGCCTTCCTTGTGCTCCGCTTCACCGCCATGACGCGCTGTAACCAGAATGCTCCGCAGTTGCACTCTTGACGTTTCAGGAGGGCGTACAGAAAGAACAAGTCGCTCTCCTGAAACTTGCTCAAAGCAAGATCGCTCCGCCCAAAGAAGGTCAAGCTAAGCATCCTATGCAATACCCGGACGAACGGGTGCTCAAAATCAGCTACCGCGGCATTGTGGTAGCTCACGGTCTTCCCTGCCGGCACTGTAACTAGCTCGGCGAAGATTTTGTCGTAGTCGGTGCGGGCGTCGGGGCGTCGGTGATCGTGGCGGCTGTGGTTCCAGTTGAAGATGGCGTTGAACTGCTTCAACGTGATGTTGTAATTGTTGTTGAAGAGTCGGAAGGACACCCTTCCCTGGATCCACGTCTGGTCCGATGGCACCACGTCATTTGGTACGACGCAGATATCAAGAGATGCCATGAACTCGGCCACCAGTTCCTTGTATGTGGGCCATTCGCCAAAGAACGACTGCCCATCCGCATGACAGTCCATCTCATATATGCGACCGGTGTGCCGCGCTTGCCCGGCCAACACATAGGCCAAGTCGGCCTCGAATCCCAGGTCCCTGATCATTCCCCGGTCCACATACCGGGTGGCCTCGAACTTCCGCTTCATTATCTCCTCGTATACCTTCCTTACATCCATGTTGGCATGAATGAGGCGTGGACGAGAGATGGAAGCGGTTGGAGGAGGAACAAACTCCTCGATCTCCCTGGGGTGTGCGCTTGATGAAGATGCTCCGCCCGTATGCACCATGATTGCGAGAAGAATGAGATTGGGAGAAAAGAGCTCGGTGAAGATGGAGAGAAATTCTCCGCTCGGTGAAGATCTTCGCTCGATGACGCTTCTCCGCAGGTGTAGAGGGCTCGGGGGAGTGCTCGGCGCAATGGGAGATACTTGCTCTGAGGGTGTGATGTCATATGACGTTGCAAGTCCCCTTAAATAGACTTGATCGGCGCCCCTGTTGACCCGTCGATACCATCGACGCGGGTCGATGGTATCGACATGTCTCGCGGGTAGCCGCATCTGTCGCTGGTATCGACGGCTGACGTTTGCTGGATCGAGAAACCCGGATCGCTGACGGGTCGATACCATCGACATAAGTCGATGGTATCGACGCAGCACCCGGATCGCTGACGTGGCTGTTGCGATCGTCGTCGATGTCTTCATGTGGATCGGTGACATGTCCGTCGATGCCATCGACGGGTGTCGATGGTATCGACTTGCTTTTATTGCGACACCTCCGTTTATTGCATTCAACCTGTGATGATGTCGATACCATCGACGAGGCCGTCGATGGTATCGAGTTGACTGAGCAAAATTCGTCTGAATATCTCCAGAGATCTCGATGGTATCGACTGGGGTGTCGATACCATCGACACTTTTATTTCGACCTTCCTGTGACCATGTCGATGCCATCGACGGGGCCGTCGATGGTATCGACGCAGTGCGATTTCTGCTGGTGTCAACCTGAACCCATGTCGATACCATCGACTGATGTGTCGATGGTATCGACCCTGCCTGTTCCTGCACATTTAACAAACGGATCAAGGTATCATTTTTAAACTAAAAAGTAAACAAAATAAAAGCAAACTACACCTAACATTAAACTATCCTAATGTACCAATGGTTGGGTTGCCTCCCACCAAGCGCCCTTCTTTAACGTCTTAGGCTAGACGTATGACAGTCATCTTCTTTTCACCTTGGGGACCGCACTTAGAGGATCATGTGGTAATTTGAATTCAACACGATCTCCTCCAATACCCAAGGACAAAGTCCCTCTGCCTAAGGCAGTCACGACATCCGCCGTTGCTTGAAACGGTCTTCCTAAGAGAATTTCGCAGCTTTGGAGTGGTGGCATGTCCATGACGACAAAGTCCACCGGGAATACGAATTTGTCAACCTTAACCAGCACATCTTCACATACTCCATAGGGTCTCACTGTCGACCCATCTGCCAATTCAATTGTCACAGCCAACTTCTTGATCTCTTTTAACCCTAGCTTCTGAAAAGTAGCCAAAGGCATGAGATTGATACTAGCGCCAGAATCACATTGCGCTCTAGAAACATGTTGACCACCTATTGAACACGGAATGTAAAAGCCTCCTGGGTCCTTTCTCTTCCTTGGTGAACTCCCATGAATCATCGAGCTCACCGTCTCATTCAACCAATAAATTTCATCATCATTTATCCGCCTCTTCTTGTTGATGATCTCTTTAATGAACCTCTCGTAGGCGGGCACTTTCTCAATCATCTCCACCAGCGGAATGTTGATATGCAGCTTGCGGAATATCTCCAGGAATTTTTTAAAGCGACGATGCTCTTTCTTTGACTTCGAATTTACCGGATCTGAAACATCAGTTGCATCAACACGCCTGTGAGGTGGCACATAAGAGCTTTTCAGGGGTACCTCCCCTAAGCTTGCTTCAATTATTCCCTCGGACGTGGGCTTTGGCGAGACATCATCAATAGTAGCAGCTTGTTGTGGTTCCTCTCTCGCCTCAGATGTCTCCACATGTGCACAAACAACCTGCACCTTCTCCTCTTGCCTAGATGGAGATACCATACTCACAACTCTCTCTGATTTTCTGAAGAAATGGTTTCCGCCCGGCAATCTATAGTAGGTGCGTGGAAATGGTATTGCCGGTATTGCATTCACATTGAACGTCATTCTCTTTTCCTCTGCAACTTCTTGCACCTGAGATTCTTCTTCATTACTCACCACAGAAATGTATTTGACCTGATGGTGCGCTTGAACCACATTCGCGTTCTCGACTGGTTTCTGTTGATTGGCGTGCTTGATAGCCGCCACCTCACTTGAAATCTGTGCCACGGTGGTCTCCAATGCCCGCATTTGCGCTCCATGGCTTTGCAGCATCTACCCAAATTTGGTTAGAATATCACCTTGAGATTGCAGTTGTTTTCCAAACATGGCCATCATCTCTTGATTTTGCTGGACCATTTGGCTTAGCAATTCAGTATTTTTATCTTCAGCTCTTGGTTGTGGCTTTGCATCCGGATCTTGTAGAAAGTTATTCGGATCCTTCCAAGAAAACTTTTTATCCTTTCTCCATGAATAGTCATTGTTTCTATAGCCCTGTTGTTGCATGAATTTCACTTGGGCTTCCTCATCCTTAGATGCATCCTCCTTAGTTAACACCTTCTTGGCTAGAAGATCTAACTTATCATTCAGCTCCCTCACTATTCTGGATTCACCAGCAGCCTTGACATGTTCCACGGCACCTCTGTCACCCCATGACTGTTTCCTAGCCATGTTCTTTAATATCTCCCAGCATCTTGTATCTGTGTTGTTCAAGAAAAATCCTGAACCGGCCGAGTCCAAATTGCTTCTATCATGCTCGGAGAGAGCAAAGTAGAAGATCTTCACTTGGGTTTCCTTGTCCAATCCATGATGTGGACATCTCCTCAACATGACTTGAAATCGCTCCCAAGTCTCAGAATAGGTTTCACCCGCCTGTTGGGTGAAATTGTGGATCTTCCGGATCATATCATTGGTCTTCTCAGGAGGAAAGAACCTCTCGAAGAAAACCTCCACCATGTGATCCCATGATTCAACAAACTCGTCGTCGAGGTTGTGGAGCCACTCTCTTGCTACTCCCGCCAAGGAATTGGGGAATAACTTGAGATAGAGCACATCCTGTGGAAAGCGATCTATCTTCACCATATCGCATTTCTCCACAAACTGACTAATGTGTGCCACTGGATCTTCATTTTTCAGTCCGTGAAATGCATTGGATTTGACCAAGTTAATCAGTGCTGGGTCGATCTTGTATGTAGGTATGTTTAGCCCCTGTTTCTTTATAGGCCCCTTTGATGCAGAGGAAGAAGACGCCTTGATCTTCTCCCATATTGTCTGTGCTTCAGCCATTACTTCTTCTTGTTCTGGCTCAGATTCAGAATGTATATCCCTGTGGTGTTCCTCCTCGTAGTAGTCCTCGTCCTCTGGTCCCGCAGATGGAACCTCAGGTGTGCGATTCACGTAGTCTCGACTACGTGTGTGCACCATGCAAAGTACCTGAAATATGGAAATAGGGGTTCAGTACAATGCTTTGAACGAGTCAACACAATTATAGAGAAATAAAGGAATTTTTAAAATTGTTTTAAAATTAATAAAAAAAAATATGGCCTAGAATGGCCGCTCTTAGCACTCAAAGTGCCAATAATTCGCCGTATCCCCGACAACGGCGCCAAAAACTTGACGTGTATTTTACTACGCGCTTAAACGCAAGTATACACGTCGAGTAATATAGGCCTTGTGAGGCCCGAGTCGAACTCAGGGATACGTGAATTATTGGAGACTTCTACTAACTAATCGCAATCAGCTAGACCGATTTACAAAGTAGGGTTTTGTTGTTCAAATTGAAAGAAAATAAAAATCAAACAAAGAAAACAATCGATTAAAGGTTAATTTAATCAATTAAAAGGGATATCTTTAGGATGGCGGTTTCACCGCGGGTCAACATTGTATTAGATTTCATATAATTCCTCACACTTCTCTCTCTATCCGGGTAGTGGCCTGAAATGAGAATTACCCACTGTCGTGGTGTAATCCACTACTTAGATTTAGGTTGATTCCATCGTCATAGTAATCATTCCCCTAAACTAAGCGCATTAAGATCGGTCCCTCAGTTCCCACCATTAATTTTACAACTCCTTTGTCAAGGGTTTTATTAATTAATGTAGAATTCGTCTCTTTTCAACTGTTAATCCTTCTGTCGAAGTGATTAAGGGCATTAATTTATTATTATGGTGATCAAGCATAACAATAGCAATAGAGAAAACGAATTTATACCACGGATATGAGAGAAAAATATGAATTATCAATCTAAAATCATCATACAATGTATCCCCGGGCTACTCCCGGTCCTAAAGATTGAGGGTTTTAGCCTCTCATGTTCATCTTACACGAATACATGGTAGAAATTGGGGAATTCATAAGAAAAACGTGAAATAGATGGGAAAAACCCCTGAACGGAGAAGAACCGGTGGATCCTTGGCGTAGAACACAAACTTTCCCCGCCTGTCGGTGGTGGAAATTGTCTTCGGCAGCGTCCGAATCAACTGGGATGAGCTTCTCGGCCTCCGTTCTCCTTTCTCTCCTCCTCGGCACTCATGCAATCCAAAATGAGATTCTCCTCACGTCTGGGCAGCCGTCATTAGGTATAAGTCCCTAATTAGGTCGTCAAATAACAACAGCCGTCCGATCGAAATCAAAACAAATCCAACGCATATCTGCCGGCGTCGATACCATTGACGCGGGTCGATGGTATCGACCCAGCGGATTAGCGGCAGCTTTCCTTTCTTTTATTCTGGGCGCCTGTGGTGATCTCGATACCATCGACTTGGGTGTCGATGGTATCGACTCCTTTAGCGTCGGTTGTTGTCGTTTAGCGACGCTGTAGCTCTCCTTGTGTCGATGGCATCGACTTGCGTCGATGGTATCGACTTTATCCTCGCCAGCAGCCTGGAAACATCTCGATGCCATCGACTTGGGTGTCGATGGTATCGACTCTGTATTTCTCTTCTCGACTGACAACCTGTGGCTTGGTCGATGGTATCGACATCCGTCGATGGTATCGACGGATGTAGATACTTGTTTTTCCTGAAATTGCACAACAAGACCAAATAAATCCACACGATTTATGATAAGATGATCAATAATGCTTAAAATAATGAAATAAAGGGGATTTGATATAAAATGATGGAAAAGACCAAATAAAGTGAATTATGCAATAATATCCATGAAAATGAGTAATTAAGGCACAAAACACATATGAAATCGGTCTATAAATGCGACTCAAAATCATCGCATCAGATGCTACAACTACAATCTTGACTCAACATAGGTCTTAGAGACCTGATACACCATCATTAGTGACCCTTAAATCACCATAGGTTGTTAGATCAATTCTATATTCATTTATCAGCATCAAATATTAAGCTAATGACGTCAATGATTGATAACATCAGAAGGGTACTTGTTGGTTGATCATTAAACTTCTAATTGGTCCAAAACCGGACCAAAGGGGGTGACCATAGGTTTTCACCATCATTTAACACCCTTGATCACGACCATCAGTTGTCATGAAGACAACACCATAGGGTTGTTTTAATGGTACCATCATCAGGTCATGGTTTATAGAAGAAATTAGCTTTAAACCCTAAAATTGACCATTGGTTGATAGGTGTTTAGCACCATAGGTTGTCAAACCAACCTGATCCAAGTCATATTATACCTTAGTAATAGCGTACAGATGATCAAAGGTTCATCTAGAACTGAAATCAGAATAGGGAACATTATAAAATCGAAATCCAAGTCAAGCATAGCTTTTTAGTGCATAAATCATCATTTTCAAGCAAGAACATGAGCTAGAATGCTTATGGTAAACAATAAACATGGAGAACGTTATAAAACATGCCTATAATGAGAAGATGAAATCCAACACAGAATAAATCTCGAGCAGGTAGGGTAGAGAATCCAATAATAAGCTATGAATTCATCCATCTAGCACCTTTCTTCATCAAATGAGTAAACCCTAAGCATAAGGAGCAAGAAAGGTAGGGTTTTAGAGCTTTAGAATAATTTCTACCATGGAACAACAAGGTTCCGACCTGAAGGAATGCCTAAGGAAGGAGAAGAGCAAGAGAAACGGAGAAGGAAGGAATAAAATAACTTGCCTTGGTCGAAATCCGTAGAATATGACCTTGGAAACCCTAAGTAGGGCTAAATGGATCTCTAGGAGACCTTCTTCTCCAAAAAGAGGTTGTCTTCAACCTTAGAGCACTTGGTTTCGCACCAAAACATAAGGGAGTCATTACTCCAGGTTAAAGGAAAGAGAAAGCAAGCATAGTTTCAAACATGGGCAAGGAAGAGGTAAATATAGCCCATGGATAAGGATGGAAGCAAGCATGAGGTGTAAAACTAGCTTCCCCATGTTTCTATGGCCTTAAACTATTAAGAATATACTAGCACACACACAATAAGCTCCCCTACCTTCCTTATAGACCTGATTAGATTTCCTTTGTCGAATTTCCCAGCCAATCACATAAATCATTAGTTGATAGCTACTAAAGGTAGCTGATCTGTGAAGGGGTAAACCCTAAAATACCCTTGGAGAAAACACCTTCAAATCAAGGTTTATATAGGCACCCCATGGCTAAAAAATCTCAAGACTGATGAGAGAATATCCAAGGAACATAATGCAAGTGATAAATTGCAAAGAAAACCTCTCAATTTGGTAAATTGTAGAAAAATCCAAAATAACATAAAATTGCATAACTAGCTCAAACAGTGTTCAAATTGGACCAAATTTGAAATTTAAGATTTATTATGATTTCAAAACATATCAAAAGGTTATATTGGGGTTATAAGTATTTAATTTTGGTAATTAAGATCATTCAACTCATTAAGCAAGTTTAGGGGCCTTACAACTATAAACCCATAACAGGGATTTCGCCCCAAAAATCTAAGGTAAACAAAGATGGGAACTTCCTTCGCACCTCATTCTATTACCTTCACAAGGTTACTTGCATATCATGGTGATGTCACATCATTCATACATATCTCCTCTTGGGTTAGTACAAAAACCCCCACCTAAGAAGACATTCTCAATATGGAAGGTAGAAACTTGTTGTGTCATCTGTACAACTGTAGTAGTAATGTTCAACTTTAAATTCTAGCTATCATCTTAAAATTATATCTTTTGTATCAACACATTACTCAAAAGTCATACTTGCTAGATTTTTTACCAATCATGGCATGTGTCCCACACCATTCCTTGAAGTATAAAAATGGCAATGTATCCATCCTTTTTTTTATACACTGACACTAGAACTCTTGTCAGTTCTTTTTCAGCATCAAAAGAAATGCTGACGTTGGCATCTATCATTCCATACAAGGAAACATCATTCCTAGTCAACCTTGTTAGGGGTGAAATGACAACATTATCTTCACCTTACTAGTATTTACACAACCTACTTAGAAGACATATCATGATCCCATAAAGACATTTAGTCAACCCCATCTCACTCTTGTTCAACTTGTCTCATAGCTATTGCTACTTTAGCAACCCTAATGTTTTTGAATAAATGTTGATCATATTTTTGACCATATTTGAAATACTTTGACATGTCAACATTTAAAGCTTGATATAACTTGTATGACATGACTAGAACACTTTGTTCCTCCTATTCATAAATTCTATTTGTACATTGGTTAGTCTAAAGGACATAACTCTAAACTCATCATGGTCATGTCAATTATGTCATCTAATCTAACTAGTATGTGTGATATTTGATCATAGGTTTATCTTAAAGGAACACAGTATCACATATCTACTAACAAACAAACCATCTATCCTTGATAGTGGTCTTACTCATCTATCACTAAACCATACACAACATTATAGAATCATTTTAAAAAAAAAACATTTATAGGGTCATCATCAACTCTCTTTATCTCTCTAAGGGAGAGGAACACTTGAAATATTCATTTAATAAACATCTCCAATCTTCACATATTTCTCATACTGTTGATACATCTTAGATACTAGGATTCATTACCTTGGTATCCACCTCATGTGCTATAAGGAACTCACATCCTTATCTCATCTACTTTTGCCAACATAATGAATTTCAAAACATATAAGAAGAGTCCTTATAATTATTGGAAGGCTCAAAAGAAAAATCATCACAAACTTTATGAACTTGGAACCATAGTCCAAACAACCTTATGCTATAATAAGCTATCCAACCTCATGTTTACAATGAATCCACACATACCAAGTGGCAATGATCCAACTAAAAGTTGTGCCCTAGAAAGAAAAGACACAAAGGGAAAAACACTTCCCACATCATAGCAACATTTTTCAAGGTCACTAGCATAAAGGTAACCAATTGTATTTTCATTATGCAAGTTACAACTTCTTATGTATCATTTTACCTTTTTCATTTTAGGTTCCTTGTCATTAGCATAGGAATCATCTTGATTAACATATCTCATTACCCCTTCCTTGACGACTATTTATCAGACTGGGTATGTTCTCTTATTTTATTAGGTTTTCAACCACTTCTCGACAGGTAAATCATCATATTCCACATTTTCTTCATTAATCAGGATCATCTCCCTTAATTTCTTTCACATGCCATGCTGATTTTTCATTAAAACTTTCTTACACACATAGGTTGGTCTAAGATTAACTCAAGTTCCACCTTATTTCTTTGTCATTGTTCCCATTCATCTTCTCATTTTGTACTTGTTATAGGATTTCTCTCTATCTTATGTGGATTTCATACCTTGTTTCACTTTATAAGAATAGACTTGTTTGTCTTTTACTTTATTATCTTCTTGAATCAAATCTTCAAGAACTCCTCTTTTCCTTATTTGTATTCAGATTTAGATTTCATGGTGTTGTATCTTTCTCTTATATTTACCAAACATTTAAGTTTTGATAGATAATGATGTAATTCTCATCTTGTTTAAGGTAGGATTGAGATATTCGCACCATGATTTCTTATTCGTTATGCTCTTTAGATTGTCTCAAAATGACTACTAGAATAATTAGAAAGATAACAATCTAAGAGTTCCATACTTACCTTTTCTTCAATAATTGAATACCTAGCCAGGGCACCCAAATACTGAGATTAGGCAGTATGCACCATATTTTTATGTCATATTCCTAACTTAGACATCATCCTAGTCCTACGTCCTAGTGTCCTTGTAGACTCAGTGAAACTAAAGCTCTGATACCAACCTGTGAGAACCCATTATACTAAATGAGATTACTCAAAATATAAAACACAATCAATCACTAATTAATCACATACCCAAAAATATGGGTAAATTAAAACTGATTTCAACGTCAGCACCCGCTTAGAAACATTTGCATAAGAGCCCAACATCATTCTTATATCCATACTATGCCAAGAATTTGATACAAATTGTTCTATTGCCTTAGCCACAACATATATACACAGGAGAACAATATTTGTATATGCCACACAAGAAAGCATTAATATGCTAACAAAAGCCAGATTCATTTGAAACACCATATACAAACTTTTCCTGCCCGGACCTAAGAGTACATGGACGACTCTAAGACACACTAGACATATAATCAAATTTATCAAAGATTAATTACTATAGCTCCTCTTTTCTGCCACTTATTTGTTTTCATCACTTCCGATTACCTAAAAAATGTTGCGAACCACAAGGGTGAGACCCATGTCCCAACAAGAGATATAACATCCAATAATGTTTATTGATTACAAAATTTTTAAGCAATTAAATAGGTAAGCAGTTTAATCAGATATAACAAATAAGCTCAGCAGTACTGATGATTAATAAAATACATAAAGGAGCAGATAATAACTATCATCATTAGCCATACTATCACCCTTTAACTTCTTGACAGTATAAGCAATCCAATAGCATATGCATATCTAGCATCATGAGCAAGTCTAGTAACATAGAATCTCTATTATTATGAATAACTCTAGCCACACAAGCATAGCTAACAACATTAGCATGTCTAATAGGTTGAACATATCAACATCATAAAAAGATATAACAACATAAGCACAACTATCTGGATAAGCATGATTAGCAGTATATGCATCTCTAGTTACAAAGGCATGGCTAGCATGCTAAACATAACTAACAACATGACATAGCTAGCATCATGATTATAATCAACAGTAGCAGTATAGTTATCAACATAATCACGGCTAATGTATGTACACATCTACAGTCTTAAGCATATACACAACATAAGTATCTACTATCTCTTAATTGCACTAAGCATCATATTTATGTAAAGAGAACAAACAAGGGTTATCATCCAATGTGAAGTGTCATGTATAACCCTAAACTGATATTCTATACCGATATATTACATCTTTTATTATGCCCTAAGGAATTTGAGGATACCATTCAAAATCCAACTGACCACTGCTAAGTCAAAATTAATGCCATACAAGATCTAGGAAGAGCCAGACTCCTAAGATCTTCTCCGCCCCTGGTCAGTACGGGTCTGCCACAACAACACATAAGGTCAAGCTGCTAACATCCTAGTTCGTCCTTGGTATAGGTCACATCACTAGTGAAAGGAGGTGGGTATGCATACCCTACCATGCGAGGTACAACTGCAGTTGTCCTCCAATCTCATCACATATATAATCACCGAGACATGACCACAATCGTTCTCAAACTGAGGGATAGATATAATCGTAGTCATCCTCCCTAAACACTTGAATTCAGGATGACAAGCATCCCACATACTCATCAGTATGCACTATGAGTTTCCCTTAGGAATACTCGTTTCACCATCTGGCAAGTTCTGACACTCAGATGGATCTATGGAACAAGGCACTACATGATTAGAGTTTCACTTGATTAGTTATGCCAATTTGGTGAATTAAGACTTCATCAAACAAGTGGACATAGAAACCCAAATTCACTTATAGAAAGCATATAAATATCACAACTTCAAAAGATATGAAATGTGTGAAACATAATTTCTCATCTCATCATCACATGGTACTATTCACTTTCCATTCATGAGGCTACACTAGTCATCTTACTATCAAAAGATATTAATTCTTTACATGATATCATAGGGTATCAACCCTTATCAACACAATAGGATTACACCTCATTCGGGGCTCAACCATGCCCAAAGGTCATTAATACCATCATACTATTCCCTATAAGATCATCATTATCTTTGCATGCCTTATAACTAGGCTCAACAACATCACTTATACATAATACACTGGATCAGAACAATATTGCATTAATGAACTAAGAGATATTCATAAACAATCGTAGCAGGGTTATATTAACATTAAGAACATTCCTTTATTACATCATCATGCAAGGAATCTAGATATGATTAACCCTCATCATATTCATAATGCACATGTTTAGCATAAGAAAGTATCAACCATGTGGCTATGATAACCACCAATTAATACATTAAGGTTATGATCATGTTAAGGAGGTTGTTCCACCATCATTACATCATATAAGAATGTTAAACATGAATATTCATCTTTATCTATTTGCATTAGAGTTAGGTTCAACATGATAAATTATATCAATGTTACTAATAAGCACTTATACCCAAACCCTAACTCACGACATCCCCATTGGATCATGGATGCATAAGGTCAACCATCACCATCACATTCCATACTATTCTCAAGTATGAATCCACACATAAATCAAGGTGTAACCATTGGGTTATAGCATAGTAGGGTTTCAACAACAATAAGAGAATACTCCATTATTGTATTAATCATTCAAGGACTATTCATACCCAATTACCATCATTTAGTTATATTAAAGCTCAGTATAACAAGCTATACCTCATTAGGGTTACATATCAACACAATATGGTTATCATCCCCTCTATTCATATGAGTGAATATTTAAGACTACCTTATTAGGGTAAACCTCCATCTGTTCCATCATCATTCAACCCATATCACCATACCACAATGTCACCCAGAACCATTGGATGTTTAAAAGATAAGACCATTGGTTTTTTACATAAGTAAACACCTTGGATAAACCTCCTATGAAGTCCTTGATTTGTTCTCTAGAAAGAGTCATCATCTAACCCTAGACATCCCTTGATTAACAACACAAAAAGTTCCGTTGAGAGTAGGGTAAAACCCACAATCAATTGTTCATTTAAAACAAGCCATCCATTGTCAATAATTAAGCTCCTTAAGTTGATCAAATAATGGAAACCATCTAAATCACATTATTCGGACCAACATATTACATTATCTATCATTCCACTTTATTGGAGGGAGTAAACAGTAGATCTTGACCATTGGGTCAAGTTCATATATTAAAACCATCAATTACAGTATAGGTCTGACCATTACATCAAATGACCCAAGAAACCATTGGTCTAAGATTTAATTGATGCTACAACTACAATGATTGACTCAAAATAGGTTTTATTGACCTGATCCACCATCATTAGTGACCCTTAAATCACCATAGGTTGTTAGATCAATTCTATATTCATTAATCAACATCAAATATTAAGCTAATGTCGTCATTGTTTGATAACATCAATAGGGTACTTAATGGTTGATCATTAAACTTCTAATTGATCCAAAACCTGACCTAAGGGGGTGACCATAGGTTGTCACCATCATTTGACACCGTTGATCATGACCATCAGTTGTCATGAAGACAACACCATAGGGTTGTTACAATGGTACCATCATCGGGTCATGGTTTATAGAAGAAATCAGCTTACCATCTTAAAGGGAGCTAGGATTTTCTTGGGACATTCCCATTTCTATAGAATATTGATTGAGAAATTTTCAAAGATACCAAAACTATGTTCAGTATCTTAATGAAGGATACTAAATTTTATTTTGATGAAGAATGTGTAAAAGCTTTAAATAACTCAAAAGTAAATTTTCCTTATCTTCTATCATTAACCTCAATATATTGGACCCTACCCTTTGTCATCATGTGTGATACTACTAATTTGGTTATAGGGGCTTCTCTATGACGGGAAAGTTATTCACATTATCCACTATGTTGGTAAGTTACTCATTGAGGATCAAATTAATTATTCAACCACTGAGAGATAATTTCTAATTGTAGTCTTTACCTTTAGAAAATTTAGGAAGTATCGAGTTCTTTATTTTTCATTGTGTACATTCCATGATTATTTAATATACATACTACAAAAGAAAGGTTTTAAACCAAGGTTGATCCAATGGATCATGTTATCAATAGAGTTTGACTGCCACAATTAAGGATAGGAGATGTTCCCAAAATATCATAGATGATTATGGTAGGACAACACCATAGCTGAAACCATACATTAACCAAAATTCTCTAATATAGTTTTTGTTTGCCTAACATATACAAGGATGTCCTTCACTCTATAATACAATGTGATAATTGCCCATTTGCAGGGTAAATATCTAATAACCTAAACTGCCCTTGCAATCCATGCTAGAGGCGGTAATGTTTGATGAATGGGGTATAGATTTCATGAGAATTTTCACACCCCCTAGTGGGTATATGTATATTCTTATAGTGATGGATTATGTATCCAAATGGTTATATGATTTACCCACGACAACAAAAAATCCAAATGTTGTGTGTTTAAATAAAAAATATTTCTTTTAGATTCGACACATCGAGAGCCATTATCCTTGATTTAGTGACACACTTTTACAATGAGATAATTGAGAAATAATTAACAAAATATGGCATCACCCACAAAATATCAACCCATTACCATCCCCAAACTTATCACGAAGTGGAGATATCTAATAGAGTAATCAAGTGTCTTGTAAAATAATAATCTCCACAGAGATATTGGTCCACCATCCTTGGTGACATTCTTTGTCTGTACCCATCTACTTTCAAGACACCCACTAGAATATCCACACATAGGATATTATAGCAAAAAATGTGATTTACTAATTTAATTGAACATAAAGTCGATCAGGCTAATAGGAAATTATATTTTGATATGAATTTCTTGAAGGAGTTTAGATTACTCCGATTGAGTGATGATGAAACTACGCAAACAGGACAAGGAAATGGTATGAAAAAGACATATTTAGTAGGACCTTTGAACTTGGTCAAGTCATTCCTCTTTACATTTCCCAGTTAATTATTTTTCTCGAAAAGTTAAAATTAAGGTAATTCTAGCCATTTGTAATCAATAATATGTTTCCTAATGGAGCAATTGAGATGCACAATAATCAAGGGGGGACACTCAAGGCATCATGGAAGAATTTGTAAATTTATAAATTGATGATATTATAAGTCAAGCATGTGTTCCATTTACTTTTACCCGATGATACATGTTAGAATGAACTAAGTCTAACTATGGGAAAGAAAATACAAGCACTTGTGGGAGGTAACTCACATTTTGGAGGATAGGATCATCATTAGTTTGTTTCAATCTAAATTACATAATAAGATCCTATATATATCCTTGTTAAAATATGATTTTCTACATGTTAAAGTTGTCTTTGGAATATGATGCATTTTTTATTATAGGAAATTTAACATGCACTGTGTGCATTTCTACAACACATCATGTCTATGTTTAGGAGGTCCATAGGTTTGTATCTGGAATTCCTCCATGACATGCCAACATGGTGTGTCCATCATTCTACATATTTCCAATAGAAACACTACTTGTGAACACGTAATGCCTATTCCATGTAGGTAGCATCAATCATGGTCAAGAATTATTACATCTCCTAACACGAAATACAACATATCAAAGCACATGGATGTTTTGTAGGAATTTCATCTTCAACACCAGACCCCCTAAGGTAGAACATGTTGCATTATAACCCATGCATGTTGTGTTCTAATTTTTCGATGTTGATACAAAAATATCAGTACACACAATGTATATCACACATTGATTCCATGACCCTTTTTTCAAGAAGGATCTCCTAGAGCCAACTCTGAATAGTCAAGATCCCCTTCATGTCCTTCTAGAATAGTGTAATAATGGGATTGCATTGGTCGCACCCTTCAGTGAGCATACAAGGACACATTTATTGTTGTAGTGTGAACACTATTTTGAATGAGCTTGGGGTAAAGTGACAAATGCAATTTCTTACCACTTATTTATTGAAGCTTTTATTTGATCTTTAATAGATCCATGCATCACATTTCTCTTCCTATTTCATGTATGCATATCATGTTTGGAACTTTTATCAGGATTTTTTTATTAATTTTGCATGTTATTTTGCAGGTTAAATTGTAGACAAATGTTTTACTTTTGAAAATTTTGAAACATCAACTCTAAAAGGGCATATTAATCCATCTTTTAATTAGTTCATCATTTCAATCCATTGTCGATGCCATCATATTGTTTGCCTTTTGTTGAGATAATGTTAAGAATAAGAATATTGCATTAGTATATTTTGACAATGGATTTGTCAACCTAAAGTTGTTGAAGTGTTGCAATTTATTGAAAGATATGAATGGTGAAAATGTCTATTTGTTAAATTTAATTATGGATCTTTTTATGAAATTAGGATCGAGTCTTCCCCTTATCATTTTGAATAAATAAATCTAGACTATCTCATTAAAGGACCACAATGACTAATCTAGTAAAACACTTCTTTGTAACCAATCACAACTTCTTTTCGTTAATTGGTCAAGTTGATATAAATTTTCAACTTTGCATGTCATACAAGTTTGAAGTGATGATCAAATTCTGATCGGTGGGTTTTTTTTTCAAAACTTGAACTTAAATTTTAAATATTGAAAACCCATGATGTGGCGATAACAACTCACTTAGTAAGACAACCTAGTTTTAGTTACCAATTCAGTCTCAAAGTTTGGGTATTTTCATCATAATTGAGGAAAAGGAAACCAATGTGCCCCATATGTCAAATGACAAAGTTCTTTCATATGCAAAAAGGGGTTTAGGTTTTTGTTATATGAGGACTATATAGGTGTGATTGAACCAAAAAGTTTGTTGTTATGGGGTAAATTTCATAGAGAGTGAAAATTTTTGAGGTAGGGGGAATATATAAAATGTTTATTTCACTTAAAAAGAAGCACACTCTAAGGTTTTTCCATTCATTTCTAGAATCCATTGAACAAACAAATGTTTGATTGATATTAGTTCAATTGTATCTTTGTAATTGCATGAACTTTTACATCTTAAGTACAAGCAATGATTTAAGCTTGGGATAAATTGATGAACATATTTCATAGGAATTTTTACATCATAATTTGTTGCTCTTATTGATCAAAAATATATTTTTCACCTTCATTTGTGGATTGCAATGTGATGCTATTAGTTAGTTTGTTGTCATATAGCTTAATAGAAGGTATTTTACTATATAAATAGTGAGACTTGGTTCATTTGAAGCAAAATCTACTTTCTCCATTGACAATTGGGGTTCAAGACGTCCTACTCGATGCTCACATAAAGATATATGATGTGTAGTTTTCAACACATGTTGTGTCCATGTTTAGGATGCACCCAAAATTTCACAAGTAAAGGATATGATGTGCCTTCATTAGTGGATTCCTGACCACAGTGACAACAATTAACCTCAAAATCATCATGAAGGATGTGCCCCTCCAACAAGTAATGCATGCCTCAAACTAGGGGAACTAAACCAAGTCAATCACGCAATCACATGATGTGACCAACCAATGACATGCCATGTAATCACATCAGAAACCACTCAACAATATTGGCAATCCCATGACACATTGTGCCAAATTTTTATGAAGTCAAACTCTTGATAAATCATGTGAGTCTTGTTGTCCCATCTTAGCCACATCATGTCTCTATGGTTTCATGGAAACATTTACTATTTGGGAGAGAAGTTATGTGGAGATATATCATTGATTTAGAATGCAATTTATGGGAATGGGAATGAGGCAGCTCGTTGGGAGAATCCATCCTAGAAGAGAATGAAAGGAAGAACAAGGCCAAGTGGAAGCATTTACTCTTAAGCTTGATAAGCTTCTCATACAAATGTTTTATAGAGGATTTATCATCTACTTGTGTTGTATCACAATTTTCTTCTTCTTCCACTATGTTTTTCTCCATTTATGTTATGAAACTTTCCATAATTGTAGTTTACCACATTGTTTTTGAATCACGTTTGATTCTGAAGTAGTTTTCATTGTGTTTGGTGCTTTTTTGGAACTTATTAGTCGTGTGATGACTAGTTGATTTTAATATTACGAATTTCCTTCTTTAGTTATTGATATTTTCCTATGCAAATCTATGTTTGTGGTTCCTACCATCTCCAAATTCATCATATCAGAAAGGATACAATTTTAGTGTAAAGTATTCTCTAAACACCTATTACATGGGAATGACTCGGGGCTTACTATATTTATAGTCTTCTTGAGATAATAGTGAAGTTTTATATATGATTATATTTAAAAGAATTTGGAGAACATAATATCCTATGCTAGATTGTTATTTGGATGAAAAAAATTAAGTTTCCTAGGCATTTAATAGGGTCACTCATTAATCACAATGTGGTATCAGATATCGTGAAATATGGAATTAAATTTTTCATTATTCATCATGTTATAAATAGGTGGGCACCAACAATTTTTCATTGAATTGATAATGTAAGAGATAACAAGCCTTATTTGACTATATCTAACTGATTTAGTCATTTTTCTTCTTGAATTTCATGTTTTATTGAATCAATTATGTGTTTAAATACCACATCATTCATGCATAGATCACCTTAAAATATTGTACTACAGACCCATCCTATTTCGGGCCTCAAGTGTGTGATTTAGGTTATATTGTTATTGATAGCATGCATATCTGTCATGAGGCAAAACCAACCAACCCTAGTTCATTTATATTGATGAAAGGGATAAGGGATAATTAGTTTAGATCAGAATTTTCATTTACAAAATGATACTTCATGTGTTGATTTTTGAGGATAAAGTAGGTCTATTGGACGAACCACTATGTGAGACATTTTGTACTACCAAATTCCGCTACCTAGTTGGAGAAAGTGTTACCTTTCTATAGTATTCTGCATTTTAGAATAACCTATACGTTAATTAGTTCATAATTAACCAGCTATATCCAAAACGTATTGCAAATTTAAGTGCATTCTTTGAAATACTAGGAACCGTTAACATAATATTGTTAGGGTTTTCACTCATGGACAATGAGAAATAGATTAAAAAATTGAGTTTGACAAACAAATATTGTTGACAATAAAGTTTTAAATTTTTTTATGTAGAAATTTATTGAGACTAAAGAGTAGTAAAATAAGAGGCATGTTCATTATGTTACATTCAATCTCATTTTATCAATGCATACACTTCAAAAATATATGCAATAAGGTAAACTCTCTATATCTGAAATGCCACAAATATATTTGATGGTGTATGCATGATATATCATGATTCTCCTGGAAGAAAGGTGGTGGGATTTCATAGGTATGAATTGAAGTCTAGCACAGTCCTAGAAGAAAGGAAATGTCAAGTCAAGAAGCAATAAAACTAAACACGATGTCTATAATGCCTCTTTAGAAGTCATTGTTTATGGATATGACTATATATATATATATATATATATATATATATATATATATATATATATATAGGGTGTTCATTCATTGCCCGCGTGGGTAGCATGGATTTTTGCTACCCTGCAGCCAAAAAAGTAACTCTCCTAGCTAAGAAAGTAACTCTGCTGTAAAAAAAGTAACTATGGTGTCAAAAAAGTAACTCTGATGGCCAAAAAAGTAACTCTGTACAAAATATACAACAGATATATATAAGGATGGGTTTTTTGATTTTGGAGGGGAAAATGATATTATTTTTGGCTCAAATTTTTTGGAGAGCTAGACAAAATAGTCCTCTACAATTTCGAAAAAAAAAATTGAAAAAAAATGATCGAAAGGGTCGGCGGGTAGCTACCCGCGCGGGCAATAAACATGGGCCATATATATATATATATATATTTATATATATATATATATATATATATATATATATATATATATATATATTTGAAGTTAAACAGACAAATTTCATTATGGAGGGGCCATACGACATCTACATGAGGAGAAAAACAAACTAAAAGACCACACAAAGATCAAGAATAGATACAAACCACCACAAAAACTCATATCGGAATCTGATAAGGATAATGATGTATAGATTCCTCTTCTCCTTCGCTGGCTAAGGCAGCTTTCTATATGTTAGTATATTTTATCCTCTCTTTTCTATCTTTTGTACTCACACTTAAGTGGGGCTCCTATAACCCACTTAAGTGGCCTCACTCCTATATATAGGAGGTGATATGTACTCTCGTTACTTTATTGAATACATATTTATTTATTCTTCATGGTATTAGAGAAGTAACCTAACCCTACCCATCTAAACTCCCCCCACTCCCTCTCTCCCTCTATCTTTCTCCTTTACTCATGACAACCACCATCTTTCGATCCTAGCATAGACTTTACTGTATCATATAGCAAATCAGCATTTGGCTTTCCAGTTCAGAATGATCCATGCAATAATCTCTTGATCTCAGCAATAGTAGCGGCGCAAGTCTTCTTGGAGATCATCGTGGATGTCTTCTCCACATTTTCTTTATTGCTGATCTCATCTTCTTATTTCTTTCCAACTGCCGCACTATGTATCCAATTATAATTGTGGCTTCCGGCTCCATTGCTTTATAGTTGCTTTGGTTTCGTGATCGCAATAGTAGGCAATTAAAAAAAAAGAAAAAGAGGGAGAACAACAACAAATAAAGAAAAAGAAATCAAAAGAAAAGACCCCGTGTGCTGATCTATAAAGCACAAAAAAAGGGGGCAAAACTTTATGTTTTAATCCTCTCCATGTGGTTCCCCTAATCCACATGGCTAAGTGTTTTTCTTAAAAATTAGGGATTTTTTTTGCTTCCTACCGTGTCATTATTCTGGTAGTTCTATTCTTTCCCTACCGAGATCCATTCCAGTAGTGCTACTCCTTCTTGTATCGAATTTTCATTCCGGTAGTATTTATGTTATTCTATTTTGTACCGTTCTACATTCCGGTACATTTTTTTTTGCACCATGCTCTATATTCCGGTGTTCAGTTTATTGTATCATGGCCGACACTGCCAAGTCAACCATTATCTATAATTATATGCCTCATATTACTGCTGTCAAACTGAATGATGATAATTTTCTACTATGGATGAATGTTGTTCAAACTTTTTTAGAATCACGGGGTAAACTCAAGTTTATCACCGAGAATGCCCCTGTCGTGACTGATACTACATGGAGTACAAGAAATAGTCAGGTTCTCTCCTGGCTTTGGGGGTGCATGGAGCCTGACATTGCAATCAAGTACATGTGGCACAAGTGCGCTAAAACAATTAGGAACGAAATGAAGCAGTTCTTCACTCAGGAGGACAATTCTTTGCGCATCTACAACGTAATGGACAAAATCTTCTCTGAGAAGCAAGGGGATCGACCTCTATCTAAGTACTATGATGCAATGAAAGCTCTATCCAACCAGCTGAACTTTTTCTCTCCAACGACCTCTGCTGATGTCACCAAAGAGAGGGAAACTCTTCTCACTAGGTGCTTCCTCAATGGGCTTCATCCTCATTTTGCTGTTGTTCGACAACTACTCCTAGTTGGTGCGACTCTTCCATCTATGGACCAGGTATTTGCATGCCTAGCCCAGTCTGAGATGCTTGCTCCTCACATCTCTCCTACTGTTCCACTTGAACTTCCATCAGCCATGGCTGTGGCAGCCAGAGGCTGTGGTCGTGGGCGAGGCCAATGTCCAAAGTGCACTTACTGTGGCAAACTGGGCCACACTGAAGACATCTGTCACTCCAAACATGGCTATCCAGCCCATTACAGAAGAGGACATTCCAGAGGTTATGCCCACGTCGCTCAAGCTCCTACCCCACCCATCGGCCATGTTGCTACGTCTCTACCAACAACGTCTGATTCCTCTCATGTTTCCTTATCCAACGAGGCATATGAGCGCCTACTACAAGCTGCACAAATCTACTCATATCTAGCATCTGACTCTACTCCAGTGCACTCCTCTCTTGATTGGAAAATTGGGGATTTACCTACGACCAGTTCTTCTGCCCACCTAGCCACTGCTTCTCAAGGTAACTTTGGAGCGTCTATACTTGCTGCCAGTTCTAACTGGATTGTGGACTTAGGTGCGACACAACATATGACTGGTATGCCCCATCTTCTAACCACATCTGATTCCTTTATCCCTCACTCCTCTGTCACCATGGAAAATGGATCGATTAAACAAGTAACTTAGTGTGGAACAGTTCCTATCTCTTCTAAAATCAACTTGACTGATGTCCACTTTGTTCCAAACTTTCCATATAATTTAATGTCTGTAGCAAAAATTGTTGATTCCCTCAAATGTTTTGTGACCTTCAGTCCATCTGGTTTTATTTTATAGGATTGGAGGAATTTGATGATGATTGGGTAGGGAGTACGCTTTGGTGATCTCTACTACTTCTCCGCCCCACCTCTAAGCCCACCTCGAGCCCTTCTTGCATGCACACCACTTCAGCTACACCTCCGTCATGGCCATCTCCCTCTAGACAAGCTTAAACTTTTAGATAGTTCTTTATCTTCATGTTCTTCTATTTCTTGTAATGCATGTCAGATTGGAAAATGCCATCGTGTGTCCTTCCCAGCCCGTACATGTAAACAATCATCCCATATGTTTGATTTAGTTCATAGTGATGTTTGTGGTCCATTTAGAACTACTAGTTACAATGGCTATAAATACTTTCTGACATTTGTGATTGATTTCTCTAGAATGACTTAGCTTTATTTACTTCAAACTCATGATGAAGTTTTTACACTAATTTGCGAGTTCCACAAGTTGGTTTCCGTTCAATTTTTAACCTCCATCAAGATTCTTCGAACAGACAATGCCCTTGAGTATACTCAAAAAGTTGTTGCCTCTTTTTGCCGTGATGTAGGGATGATTCATCAACGCTCATGTGCTTACTCTCCACAACAAAATGGCATTGCTGAGCGTAAAAAGCGTCATCTACTTGACATTACACGCTCTCTTCTCACTCATGCCAACTCACCCAAGAACTTTTGGTCTGATGTTGTCCTCACCGCTTGCTTTCTTATCGATTGTCAACCTTCCTCTGTTCTTAAGAATCACACTCCTTTTTCTGTTGTTTACCCTAAGTCCAACCCATTTCCGCTACCGCCTCGGGTTTTTGGTTGTGTCGCATTTGTTCCCAATTTTGATCCCAAGGCCGACAAGCTTTCTCCCAGAGCTATACGAACGATGTTTCTCAGTTATCCTTTTTCTCAAAAAGGATACAAGTGTCTTGACCCTAGCTCTGGTAGAGTGTATATTTCTGCAGATGTCACCTTTCACGAGGATGAAATGTTCTTTTCATCATCCTCACCACCCATAGATCATACTGATACTATGGTCACATTTCCCGATCCATTCTTCCCACCAACAATGCCACCATCACCCCCACACCAGCACATGGAAGAGGAGTCACCAGCTGCACCTGCATCATCACCATCAGTTCCGAACCAATCCAATCTACCGGTGGCACTACGCAAAGGTATCCTCTCTCGTAAAATCAAGCACCCCATTTCTCAAACTTGTTGTATAGCACGTCTTTCTTCTTCTGCCTCATCCTTTGCCACAACCTTGGACACAACATATGTTCCTAAGTGTCCAACGGATGCTCTGCGACATCCTAGATGGAAAGCTGCCATGATGGAAGAAATGAAGGCTCTCCGTGCCAACAAGACATGGGATCTTGTGGACCCACCCACTATATATATATATATACATATATGTATATATATATATATATATATATATAATAGGCATTCATTCGCTACCTGCATGGGTAACTCACTTTAGTTACCATTGGATCTATTTTGTAATAGAAAGGTACCTATTTGTAATGAGACAGACATTGTTTGTAATGAGATGACCAAATTTATAATACAAACACTTGTTTTCTATCACAATGTAAAATGTTCTCATAAAAATCATTTTTACTGTAATCAGACGTGTAATACAAAATGAGTGTTTGCATTACAAATTTGTTCATCTCATTACAAACTCTCTTTGTCTCATTACAAATAGGTACCTTTCTATTACAAAATAGATCCACGGGTAACTAAAGTTAGTTACCCATTGGATAGAGAATATATACCCATATATATATATATATATATATATATATATATATATATATATATATATATATAGGGCTCATCTTTAATACCCGCACATGTAGCTACCTGCACACCCTTCCAGATATTTTTTTTTTTTGCAATTGTAGAGGAGAATTTTATCTAGCTCCCCAAAAAATTTGATCCAAAAATAATATCATTTGCCCCACCAAAATAAAAAAACCCGTCCATATATTTACTGACTATATTTTTTTGTGCAGTTACTTTTTAGTCACATAGTTACTTTTTATATCAATACAGTTACTCTTTTGATCAGCAGAGTTACTCTTGTGTACCATATAGTTATACCTTTGTATGTGCGAGTAGCCAGCAGGTAGCGAAAATCTGGTTACCCGCGCGGGAAATGAATGAATAGCCATATATATATAAATATATATATAAATAAATAAACATATATATATAGCATTGTTGACTTTGAATTCTTTCATAAAATCCATGATGAGGATATCTGAATAAAAAATGCTCCTATCCTTGATAAATGCACATTGGTTATGTGATACAATTTTAGGTAGGAAAACTTTAAGATAGTTAGACTGAAGCTTCGAGATGAACTTGTATAGATCTAATTAACCTGAAATCATTACATAGTCAGTCATGTTCTTAGTGGGAGTGTTTTTTAAAACACTAGTACAGGAATGATCTGTAGCGTCGGTTTTTTTAAGCCTGTAGTGTCACTTTCTAACCGACGCCTAGGTGGCACGTCGCTATAGAATTTGCTCTATAGTGTCGGTTTATTTGACCAAATAAAACTGACCTTACAGAGTAAACACCGACGCAAAAGGTTGTAAAAAATCCGACTCAAGTGAGAAAGAAGGAGCCTGTAAGGTCGGTTATTCCAAAAAAACCGACCCTGTAAACGATCTCGGTCGAGAAAATTTTCGACCGAAATATTTTTGGTCGACAATTTTTCGACCGAGGGAGTTTTACAGGGTCGATTTTTTTGGAATAACCGACCCTAAAAATTGAATAAACACTTCAGTGTGATGCTCGGTCGATAATATTGTTGACCGAAATTTTTTCAGTAGACAATTTTCTCGACCGAGGGAGTTTTACAGGGTCTTTTTTTTTGGAATAACCGACCCTAAAGATTGAATAACCACTTCATCATGTGATCCTCGGTCGAGAAAATTGTCGAATGAAATATTTTTGGTCGATAATTTTTCGACCGATAGAGTTTTATAGGGTCGGTTTTTGTTGAAATAACTGACGCTAAAAATTGAATAAACACTTCAGTGTCATCCTCGGTCGAGAAAATTGTCGACCGAAAACATTTCGTTCGAAAATGTTTTGGACCGAGGATCACACTGAAGTGTTTATTCAATCTTTAGGGTCGGTTATTCCAAAAAAAACCTAATACTCCCTCGGGCAAAAAATTGTCGACTGAAAATATTTCGGTCGACAATTTTCTCGACCGAGGATCACATTCTGAAGTGGTTATTCAATCTTTAGGGTCGGTTATTTAAAAAACCGACGCTAAAAGTTACTATTTTTTTCAAATTTCTATAGAAAATGAAATAGAACAGTAGAACAAAAAGATTCATATATTCTGGGAGAGGGGAGCATTGATGCTCAACCGTCACCATTCATAACCACACATTCATGACAAAAATGTTTCATAATCACATAAAATTTTAAAAAATGATAGATTGCAAGTATGAGATGATATTAATCAGATACAAAAGTAAATATGAAAGAGTACTCACACCACATACATAAATGGAGCTGACATATTTAATCCAATGCTATATTGACTTCATTTAGAAAAAAATCTGACCACTCTTCTCAGAATTCATTCAAGTCCACAAGTGTGTAAGGCTGAGTTGTAAAGATCTGTAACAGAAAATGCACATGCTAATATTTTATAAAAATGACTACAATCACTTGTAAATTTATGATATTATTCTTTATTACCTGACTTATAGTCTGAATGTCATGTGATGCTTGTTTGACAATAGCTTGCATATATTTCAATACATAGTAGCCATAAGCCTAGTCATTATTTTGCATAGGACACTACAAATAACGAAGTATACTTAATGTTAGTAAACTACTATAAACAGCAATTGAGATAAGACTATAAGAGTTGACATATTAGAATTGAAAAATTAATACATATAAGACTAAGCAGTTGTCAAAGTAGCTACCTTGACATTTTTCAAAGTCAATGTCTTTGATTTTGTGGGTATTTGTCCTCCAGCATCAAGAAAAGCCTTTATAGCCCTATCAATTAAATAATAGTTGGTAAAATAGAAATTCTAAATGGAAATATCATGTTTATACTTACTCCATAGCTGGCAATTTCAGTTTGTGACTCCTTGTTGTTTTACCCATTGGGTCAAGATAATAAAGAGTCATCAATTTAGGGGCAATCACCACAAATTCCCAATGTCTGGCTCTGAGTAAGAATAAAACAAACATTAAAATAAATAATTTTATTCATTATTAAAATTATATTGAATAATAATACTTACTGCACGTTAAAAGGAATTAGGATAATTTCCTTCCCTTCACTAGCAAAATATTTGAATGCAGTAGAGAAGTACTCATTCACATCCTCAAAATTTGTCTCCACTTGACTAGTGATTGAAGGAACTAAGAATCCAACATTCCTTATATCAAGGTTTGTGATCTCAGTATATAAATGGATGTAAAACATTTGTAATTATTTCCATATATAGAACTAAGCTAAAAATGTGTATTGGAATTTGATATATATATATATATATATATATATATATATTTATAGATCCTTACCTTATCCATACTTCTATTGTTGAAGTATTTAACCAATAATATTGGAACAACTCTATAATATCATCAAGAAAAATAAAATTCTCAAAGTCCCTCCCAGCTGCATCTTCTGTTAAATTGACCAACATATGTGGTCCTGAGCTTTGGTTGGCTAAGTATCGAAACAAACATTTATATTTGCTTCCCAATTCGCCGAATGTAGCTTCAGGAATGAAAGATGGCTTGGGCATAGGAGGACGACTAGTAGAATTTTTACTTTTTGGTTTACAAACCTATTAATTAAATTACATACTTATATTACACGAGTTCATATATGCAGTCAAATATGAAAAATATGGTAGAAATAAGGTATACCTTGTCATTGATAACCAAGTGTCTAGGCCAACCCACCATAGCACCCTCAGCTTCTTCAACTGTACTATATTCAAGATTAGGTATGGGTAGTGGTTTGTCCCCCATTCCATCATACACAAGATGGATGGACACACGACAAATGTCATCAGTAATTTGTTGGTAATGCAATGTACCACCAAGGTTGTACACCTTGCATGCTGCCACAACATTATATTCTGGAACCTTCACTACAAGTTTACAGTTCATACCAACCTAGATTGAAATAATATAAGTTATATAAGAAGTAGTAGAACAAATACTTGTTACAACTATATATATTATCATATAATATCATACTAATAACACAACATATAGAACAAAAACTTACTGCATATTGTTGTGGTGGGTCATTGGGAGTGCTCCCATGACCTTCTACAACTGGGGCATGGGCTTGTACCTCATCACTTGAGAGATACACAATATGAATAGGTTGAGAAGGTTGAGTAGGCTGAAATGAAGACATTATTTCTTTTACTTTCTACGCTACTAATGCTTCAACCTCCTCTTGTGTAAGACCTCCTGCACGACCTCTTTTAGATTGCGAAGGGCCAAAATAAGACTTGAATCCTATGCCAGCTCCTAATCCCCTAACACGGCCAGGATGCTCCTTCGTACCAAGAGCAACTGATAGTTCATCCATGTGTCCAGTTGGGATGAACTTTCCTTCCTTCCTTTTCTCGTGGAGATCAATCTATTCATAGTTAATAAAAATATTAAATCACAATATCAATTAGATATAAATAAATCTAAGCTTATGGGAGTTACTCTTTACTTAGTTGGGATAAACCTACCATATTTTGTGCCACCTCCTTAGTTGCAGGGTTGACAATTTCACCTGCTGGATTCTTTCTAGCATCAATCCATGTCAAGTGTCGGGGTGGACGCTCAACTTGAGTTGTACTAGATTCTTCTCCAGAAGAGGATTGCTTCTCTTATAGTTGGCGGCAGAAGGCATAACCACCGGGCCCCAAGCGATGGTCATGCACATTTTTGGCCCATCTTTCCTTTTTAGCCTGGTAGATAGCCTGATCATTTAAAATGAGGTATTACAATTTATACTTGGCAAACATGTATAAAAAGATTCACCTCCTTAATTATATAAAATTAAAGATTCATACAATACATCACAATCTTTATTACCTAAAACTCTTCCGATCTATTAGCTGCAACAAATCTTTCCTACTCCTCAGGATCTATAAAGATATATACATCTATTGCTTTCTTCTATTGTTTAGGATTATCTATAAATTCCCTTGTGAGATATGTCTTAAAACCCCTCCATCTTACACCACAACGTTGTAGCACTCTTTTCTTGTGATCTTTTTCATTTAGATGAAAAACACCCTATACATACAAAAGAAGCAATTAATAATGTTGTTTTGAAATGGAATTTAATTCCAAGAAAACTAAATTAGAATCAATAGATAAAAACATATTAAAATAATATAACTTCCACTCACAGATATATCTTTCCATATGAGGTCTTTTTTGGCATTAGGAACATCATGCCAATTTTCTATATCTATTGGCACCTTACTGCGTGCAGTCGCCCCTACGTAATGCTTGAAAGTACTAGCATGTTCCCCAACAGGTGCTCCTGTGAATTGGATTGGCAATTTGACCCCTTTAGCCCTGAGCTCCTGCAGCCTTCGCATCAGTATGGGACCTCTACTTTTCTTAGCATCACCACCACCATCTTCATGGTGCTCATGCTCATGCTCAAAATGTTCATCTTCACTCGCCATTTTAGAACCTGCAAGTATACATGATAAAGCACAAGTGATAAGGTATACATGATATATGATGTATATTAAAAAGATTATTTGCTTGAATGATAATGAAATAAATAATTCAAAGAATACATTCCTTTAGTATTGGTTGAGTTGTTAGTCAAGTAAAATTCCATTCAGCATGGTCATGACGTTTATAATATTCATCGTTGTTATCTTCAACATTTACACTTGGCAAACCAATTGTGAATGGACTGGAATCATCATACTTTTCATAGTATTGTTCTTCATTTATAGGATCTACAGTAAAATGTCTTTTTCCATGAAGAACGACAAACCAGTTTTTATTTGTAGGGTCATCAATATAGAATACTTGTTTTGCTTGGTCTGCCATGATGAATGGCTCATCTTTCTCACCATTTTTTTCAAAATTCACCAATTTGAAACCCAACTCATCCACTAAAACTCCTTTGTTGTTGTCAACCCAATTATACCTAAAGATAGGAACTCTGAAATTTGTATAGTCCAATTCCCATATGTCCTCAATGACGCCATAATATGACATCTCAGCTTCGTGTGGTCTTTTATCTTTGGCACTAGCAAAATACAACGAACAAGCTTGAACAGTAACCCCACTATTTTGGATCACACTACTTTCATCTTAACGCTTTATGTAGTATGAAAATCCATTTATGTCATAACCTATATATGACATGACATCCATTTTTGGCTTAAAGGCGAGCCATTTTATGTTCTCAGCAACATTATTCGGTGATTCAGATAGTTGATTAAATACTTTCTCTTCAAACCACCTAATAAATGTTCGATTATGCTCTCTTGCAAGCCACATTGAACTGGATCGCGGATGATTTCTCTTGATAAGATCATTGTGTTCTTTGATGTAGCTACTAACTTCATCGATGTTGTGTAAAATATACAAATGCGCTTGTTCCACAACTCACGACGGATTCCTTTCACTCGTCCTCCCAGAGTTCCTTTTCCACAATAACATCCAGTGTGATGGGAATTTTTTAGATCGCTATTGCAATTCAAAAAATCATTACAAAATCCCATCACCTCCCTAGCCACGTAACCCTCAAAAATACTCCCTTCGGGACGATAACGATTCTGAACATCATCTTTAAAAACACTCATGTAGCGTTCAAATGCATACATCCAATGTAAGAAAATTGGACCCAACATCTTCACCTCCCTTGTAATATGTACTACAAGATGAACCGTGATATCAAAAAATAAAGGAGGAAAGTACATTTCAAGCTGACACATGGTAACAATTACATCTTTCTGTAATTTATCGAGAGTATCAGGATGTATCACTTTGTTGCATATTTCATTAAAGAAGAAACAAAGTCTTGTGATTGCAAACCTTACATGCTTCGGCAATATAGATCGAATAGCCACAGGTAAAATTTGCTGCATTAAGGTGTGACAATCATGAGATTTGAGACCTATCAACTTCAGATCCTTCATTAATACCCATTTATGAATATTAGAAGAGTAGCTTTGTATCCTTTTATGCTATATCCAGAAAAATTTCCATAAGATGGAAAGTCATTAATCGTGCAAAATAACATAGCACGCAAACTAAAGATCTCTTTACGTGAAGCATCATATGTCATAATACCTTCTTCCCATAGTTTCATTAGGTCATCAATTAGAGGTTGAAGGTAAACATCAAAATCATTTCCAGGTTGCTTGGGCCCTGATATCAATATTGACAACATCACATACTTATTTTTCATACAGAACCAAGGAGGAAGATTGTATATAACAATCATAATAGGCCACGTGCTATGTTGGATGCTTAATGTACCATAGGGATTCATTCCATCTGTATAGAGTCCAAGTCTTAAGTTTCGTGGTTCTTTACCAAATTGAGGGTATAATAAATCAATTTTCTTCCATTGTGGTGAATCAAATGCATGTCGTAGGACACCATCATCATTGGCCTTTAACTCCCCATGCCAAGACAAATTTTGCGCATCTTCTGTATGAGCAAATAAACGTTGAAATCGTGGTATTATTGGTAGATACCACATCACCTTGGCAGGAGAGCCATTTTTAGCCTTAGCTGAATTTGTAGTATTATACCTTGACGCACCACATTTTGGACAATTTATCAAATTACTATAGTCCTTATGAAATAACACACAATCATTTGGACATGCATGAATCTTCTTAGCCTCCATTCCCATTGGGCACATTATTTTCTTTGCTTGATATGTTGAAATGGGAAGCTCGTTGCCTTCAGGAAGAATTTTCTTTAACAAAGACAATAGTGAAGTGAAACTCTTATCGCTCCATCGATTTTGAGCTTTAAGAGTATATAATCACATCACAGCACTCAACCTCGTAAACTTAGTACAACCCTTATATAATGGTTTTTCAGCATCGTGGACAATGTTTGCAAATAAAGAAGGTGGATCAATGACATTGTCTCGACAACTACGTAGCATCTCATCAACCATATCATCTTGAATCTGGTCATCTTGAATCGGATCATCATTAACATTATCATCATTATCGATATCTTCTATGCCACAACTATTAGTATCAACATTTTCTGATCCATAATTCGATTTCTCTCCATGCCAATACCATTCATTATAACCTTGTATGATCCCATTGCATATGACATGATTCTTAATTTCCTCACAAGTATCAACTTTCAAATTGTTACAACAATTTCTACATGGACAATATAGCCTATCTGTAGGTAGTTTCCTATGTTCCTCAGCAAATCTGATAAATTCATCAAGACCTTTGACAAACTCTGGACTGCAATGGTTCTTGATAGACATCCAACTTCGATCCATTTTCTATATCACATTAAAATTAATTATAAAACTAACCGTTTAATATTGATACTATAATAATCTGTAAGTTTTTATTGATAGGAAGTTAATTACTTATATACTAAAGTGTACCACCTATCCCATTTTTGAATATTTAATCTCACTAGTAACTGCATAATGTATGTTTAGTTTTAAAGAAAATTTCAGCAACATTTCCCCTAAGTTCTCCAAGTACACCGATGTAAATGGCAAATAACCACTCACATATTTACCCAGAGAACAAATGAAGAAATCCTACTGAAATTTTCTACAAAACTAAACATACATTATACTGGTACATCCTAAGTGAGATTAAATATCCAAAAACAGTCCTAAACCAGGGACTATCCAAAGTTTACTCCTAATGAGTAAATTTTGAATGGGTTTCTAAGTTAATATATAAATGCATTATTTTCATATTTATATATTAAGTTAAACATCATGCATCAACCCTAAAGTGTCAATCTAGTAGTACACATGTCTAATCTAGTATTAATTTCTAGAACTTATATAATGATTACATATGAAAAAAGACATGTTTTTATTATTGGGTTATCAAATCATATAAAATGGAAAATACTTGTACAAATTAGCAAAGTAAGGCCGTTTCCAACAGTCCAAAGATTGAAATCATTATAATATTCAGAACTATTTGTGAACATTACATCAAATATGATTAAAACATTTATAGCTCCCACATAAATAAGGAGCAGGTCCACTCTCTGTCGACAATTAGTCAACCGAGAGCCCACCTGCGCGTAGCGTCTAGGTCCACTCTCGGTCGACGAATTCCACTCTCGGTCGACGAATTCATCGACAGAGAGTAGACCTGGACGCTGCGCGCAGGTGGGTTCTCGGTCGACTAATTTTTGACCGAGAGTGGACCTGGACGCTGCAATGGCGGCGGGCAGGAATGAAGGAAGGCGGGAACGAAGGAAGCGACAAACTTACTTGGAAATGGCGGAGACCTTCGTGGAGGATGAGACAACCTTCACGGAGAGGCGGCGACCTTTGTGGAAGAGTGGAGAGGCAGCGACGATGAGCTCTTTTCGCAGAGAGGAGGCAAAGCTTTGGCGGTGCGGAGAGGTGGCAACGTCTTCACGTACGGACACCACGATCCTCTTGGCGGCGCGGAGAGGTGGCATGGCTTCACAGCAACGACTTCACGGAGAGGAGGCAAGGAATTCGCGGTGGAATGACATAGGAAAAAGCAAGGGCTTCACGACGCCACGGGAGAGAAAGAATAGAACAGAAAAGGTTTTCACGGGAGGAAGAAAGACTAGGTTTCAACTTTTTCACGGAGAGAAAGACCTGTAGCGTCGATTAACACCAAAAAACCGATGCTAAAGATAAACGGTGCCCGTGTCGGGTTGTTTAAAAACACTCAAATGCATTCTCAGTCGACGAATTTGTCGACCGTATGGTTATCGGTCGACAATATTATCGATCAAAGAGACCTCTAGGGTCAGTTTTAAGGAATATCCGACGCTACAAGTGCTTATACGAAGGAAATTTGGCTCCCTCTCGGTCGACAATTTGTCGACCGAGTGGTTATCGGTCGAAAAAATTTTCGACCAAGAAGGAACAAGATTTCCTTCGTATAAGCAGCTCTAGGGTCGGTTTTTTCCTTATAACCTACCCTAGAGGTGCTTATACATGTGTGAAAAACTAAATTGGATCCTAAGTTCATCTCGGTCAACAATATTGTTGACCGAGGAGGACTTTAGGGTCAGTTATAAAGAAAAAACCGACCCTAGAAGGAAATCTGGCTCCTTTCGGTCGACGAATTTGTCGACCGATAACTATCGATCGATAAAATTGTCGATCGAGAAGGAGCCAGAGGTGAAATCTGGCTCCTTCTTGGTCGACGAATATGTCGACCGAATGGTTATCGGTCGACAAATTCATCGACTGAGGATGCGTGAACCAAACTGGATCGAAAATTCATGTCAGTCGCCAATATTGTCGACCGAGGAGCACTTTAGGGTCGGTTATAAAGAAAAAGCCGACCCTAGAGGCGCTTATACACGTGAAATCTGGCACTTTCTCAGATGACGAATTTGTCGACCGAGGGAGCTCTAAGGTTCTTACACAACCCTAATAATGATGTTATGTGAAACCCTAATATATGGTGATGTCGTATGAAACCCTAATATGGGATAATGTTATGTGAAACCCTAATATGGGATGATGTAATGTGAAACCCTAATATGGGATGATGTTATGTGAAACCCTAATATAGGGTGATGTTGTGTAAAAACCCTAATATGGGATAATGTTATGTGAAACTTCAATATGGGATGATGATATGTGAAACCCTAATTGATAAAGACGGGAAACTCTAACCCTAATGAGGGAATAGTGATGTTATTTTTGTATTGCATGATGTTGATATGAAATTGATATGGTTGATATGAAATTGAGATGCTTGTGTAACAAGTATCCCGAATACCTTGGTCAGATGACCTGAAGGTAATAGTTACCTGATAAGTGATAACCATATTTAGTGATGAACTAAGGGTTTGAATACCCAAATCCAGCAAATGTGATGATGGTGGTATTGAGGGATGTGAATTCCCAACAATGAGACAAAAGATTGAGATCCCAATGCTTTATAACGTTTTGAAAAGTACAAAACTCGATCCAAAATTTATGTCGGTCGACAATATTGTCGACCGAGGAGCCCTTTAGGGTCGGTTAAAAGGAAAAACTGACCCTAGAGGTGCTTATACACGTGAAATTGGGCTCCTTCTCGGTCGATGATTTGTCGACCGAGAGCTTATCAGTCGACAAATGCGTCAACCGAGAAGAGCTCTAGGTTCGGTTAAAAGTAAAAAACTGACGCTAAATATGCTTATACATGCGTGAACAAAACTGGAACCAAAATTCGTGTCGATCGACAATACTGTCGACCGACATGCCCTTTAGGGTCAGTTATAAGGAAAAAACTGACCCTACAGGTGCTTATACACGTGAAATCCGGCTCCTTCGCGGTCAACGAATTTGTCGACCGAGTGGTTATCGGTCAACAAATTTGTTGACCGAGAAGAGCTCTAGGGTCAGTTATAAGGAAAAAACCAACCCTAGAGGTGCTTATACATGTGAAATCTGGCTCTTATTCGGTCGATGAATTTGTCGACCGAGGAGCCCTTTAGAGTCGGTTATAAGCAAAAAACCGACACTAGAGGTGCTTATACACATGAAATTTGGATCTTATTCGGTCGACGAATTTGTCGACCGAGGTGCCTTTTAGGGTCGGTTAAAAGTAAAAAATTGATGTTAGAGGTGCTGAACTAAACTGGATCCAAAATTGATATCGGTCGACAATATTGTCGACCAAGGAGCCCTTTAGGGTCATTTATAATGGAATAACTGACCCTAGATGTTCTTATACACGTGAAATCTGGCTCTTATTCGGTTGACGAATTTGTCGACCGAGGATCCCTTTAGGGTCGGTTATAAGGGAAAAACCGACCCTAGAGGTGCTTATACGTGTGTGAAGGCAAACTGGATTCAAGATGTCTAATTACCCGCATTTTTTGTAGACATATAAGGTCAGTTATTTGGAAAAACTGACCCTATAGATTGAGGCGCGAAGCCAAAATCAAGCAAATTTTTGCCGCGGGAAATTGTAATTGACTTTCTAATCCAATTGTCCATAAAGTCGCTTATTTTATGAAAATCGACCCTATAGAGATGCACTACAAGGTCGATTATTTTAAGAAAAGTGACCCAAGAGGTCTTAAGTGGTGCCTGCATTTTTATAGATAGATAAGGTCGGTTATTTGGAAAACCGACCCTATAGAGATAAACTATAAGGTCGGTTATTGTAAGAAAAGCGACCCAAGAGGTCTTAAGTGGTGCCCGCATTTTTTATAGACATATAAGGTCGGTTATTTGGAAAACCGACCCTATAGAGTTACACTACAATGTTGGTTTTTTTATGAAAACTGACCCACGAGGTCTTAAGTGGTGCCCGCATTTTTTTTAGACATATAAGGTCGGTTATTTGGAAAAACTGACCCTACAAGTAGTGACGTTATAACCCATTTCCATACTAGTGAAAGGAGTTAAATGAAGGAGGGGTCAGATTCCCTCATCAAGTGTGCATCCACCATGAACCATATAGCCTGTCTAGAAATTTCCTACTTGATCACATGCTTGCATGCCTTAGAAAACCTCCATTTTAACCTAATATGTTTAGGAACCTTGTTAACACAATAAATTATATGACATTTGTTACATCCTCCTCATTAACTTGTTTACAATGTTTAACATTCATTACAAGAACGATCCTTATATAGGGTAGGGAATAGATCTAGTCATGGGTAGTAGGTTGTTTGTATAAATTTTGAAACTAACTAATAGCATCTTTCACCACCAACTTCATACCTTCAATGTTGGAACCATCTTCATTTATAGAATGAAGAATTTTGTCTTTGAATACTTTTTCATTGATTGTAGAATGGTATATTTTGATGTTGTGTTCCCATCCTTCAGTCATTTTATTCTACTTCTTTAGCAGTAGAATATTTTAGATACTTTTCAATTTGCACAAACTTCCCTTTTGGCCTCTCTCTCCATGTCTATCTTTTTTTATGTCAATGTGCATAGTTGGTAGATTTAGATGTGGAAGAATTGAACCTCATGTTCCTCTCTAGGTACCAGGTGGAGCATGTTGATGTTGAATTTCTTCTTTTCATACTTTGTTATGTTAATCGTAATGTTCTTGAATTTGTTTCAAAATGTCTGAGAATTTCTTGCAACATTTATCACCCAGCTTTTTTCACAAATTCCTAAAACCCTAGCCAAGAAGAACAAAAGGATATGGAATGAAAAGTTTTTCATGATTTTTTCTTCATCTTGGAGATTAAAAAACATGCATTCAAACATGGTAAATAAAGGAAGGATCCAAAATTTATGGAGTCATTAGGTAGATGTCATGAGATGCTTCATTAATGAAACATCTATCTAGTTTAAAATAGATTTGTTTCATGATCCCCTATTGTTTGGACATTAAACATTCATGCCACTCATGTTCAGTTCATAGAGGGTTGCAGCACTAAATTTCTTTAGTTGTCAAAGATAGAGTTGGGGATATGAATACCCTCCTTTTGGTCATTGGAAAACCACACAATGTTGAAATGGCCTATATCCAACAATGGAATTTATTTTTTCGTAAATATTTTCAAACAATTCCTTAGACTACTCTTGTCTTACTTTAGGTGTTCACCATATTCCATAGTTAAAGTATAAGAGAAGCCTCCCATGTTTAGGAAACTCATCATCAAATATTAAACTATCTCAAAAAGAGGTTCAAAGGTCTACCAGTCAGTGTTCTAGACAACACAAATCTTACCTAATTCAACATGACACAAGTATTCTATTTCTCTCCCTATTTTTTATATTGAATATAATGATTATTACTTTAGTGTATTTTGCTTCGTTATTGTAAATTCAAGTAAATAATTTTTTGATCTTGAAAACTGAGTAAGAAACAAAGTTATCCATTATAAAAATATATGATAGTTTCTACATAGCATTACTGAGCTCCCATCCACATGTATTCTAAATGTAATCAAGTCACAATCATATCGTCATAAGAAATAGAGTGAAGTGAGCCTATATAATTTCATATTTATGTTTAATAATAGAAACACTAAACACTCTAATAGAAATTTATGGGAGAATTTTCAAATCTAAATAGTGTTCCTCAATACGTTAATCATAATAAATGTACTTTAAATCACCAAATGAAGGAGGTTGTCTAAGACAAACAATTTCTTAAGTTTTCCCATTCAAAAATACATTAGTAAATTAACATCTTCATATTTAAAACTTTTGAAATACATTTATAGTCATCAACATAATTTATGGATTGTTAATATAGCAATCAATACAACATCTCACAAAATCCTTCTTGGTGATTATATACTTTAGCTTAAATATACTATGTTGTTTAAAATAATTTCATTTTATTTATCTATGTATCTAATATAGGCCCATATAGTTCAAAAATGGGTATGTTGTTTGGTGCTGTGTTCAAATAATGCTTAGGTTGTTTGGTGCTAGAATTATGTGCTGAACATATTTTTGAGAAGCATTATTTAAGTATTCATATCATGATAATAATCTAATGACTATGAACAAGAGAAATCATGATGTTCTTTGGCTCAATTTCCAAAATGGTTTCCACTTGGAATATTTTTTAATGGATGCATCATTTTTTGTATATACCATGAGGGGTTCCAATGAGAATATATCTATGATAGTCCTTCACAAAACTAATATTTTATAAAAAATGTTGATGTTCTTTAGAAGGAACATTAATATCTTTTAGTTTTAGTTATCTTGTACATATATAATGTGACTTAATTTGTACTATGAGATTCTCAGTGAAAAGGATCAAATCATTTGCTTAACATTTAGGTAAATTTTAACTAATAAACGTGAAGACAATCTTCAAAATTTTATTTTGTAAATTTACTGCCTAATATGTGTACTTGTCAATAACTATACTAAAATGATATTTTCTTTACACATAGAATTAAACTTGACCCTACCATTCATAGTATTTTAGATGCAACATGTTAATTTAAAATTTGCAAAATAAGTCAATTTTGGGTTCCTATTAATGAATTGATGGGATAAATAGCCATTCTTTTCTAGAAATAAGTACTCACTAAATTCACGCCAAAATGTTTCCATAATTTGTTTATAAACGTATTTTTATCAATTTCTGATGATGTGGTTTATCTTTTGACCAAATTGTTTTGCATGTGAATTCTGGAAGATGAGAAATTATGTTCTATTAACATATGTGACTAAATAATTCAAAGTCATAGTTTTCAAATTCCCCACTATGGATCTTAGTTTTAAAATTAATATACACTCATGTCCTTCAAGTGTTTCATTTTTTCTACAGTTTCACCTATAGTATTCACCATTAAGACAAATTCATATTTCTTATTGCCAATGAATCAGAATTCATTGTTCAAAATAGAGCCACTAACAAATTTAAGTGGTAAATGAGGATAAGGTAATTTAATATATGAATGGTGTCTTGGTTTGTTTCCCTTTGGATCCTAGTTCGTATTGCCCTTGTTTCCATAAAAGGAGTCTATATTGTCCTTTAAGTAATTCGTGTTTAGTATAACATGCATTGTAGCATGTCTTAGAAACCAATGACATACAATTCATTTTTTGTATTCACCTTAATGCATAAACCCTTGCTAGGTGGAAAGTGGTTAGCAAACTTAAGGATATTGAGTTACGTGTTCTTTTTTCTTCATAAATGATACTACTATTTGTTTCATTTAGAAACTACATTTGTCTAAATGGTACTACTATTTGTTTCATTAAGAAACTACATGTGCTTAAACTATGAAATATACATTATTTCCTAGTGGAAATACTAATCAAGATATGGAGTAGTCAATCTAAGAAATTTAATTCTCTATTGATATCTTATTAGCTATCTTTAATACCTTTTCTTTTTTCATTACCCACCATACAAATATGTGATCCATCCTACTTTCTTCTTCTTTAGGTTGATGATGATTATTCATCTTATCATGTGAACATTCACTATCGGCTACCTAGTCTTGAAATTTTGAGATTTTGGTACCTATTTTTTAAAGTCTGGAAGTGTAGGTAGGGGACAATGCTCATGACGTTTGGTTCACTTATATATGATAAGATGCAATTAGTGAAATGGTTATGTTGATGATGAATGTTTTACATGGCCTTATAAAGGTAATTCCCAGTATAGTAACTGATTATATAGGAATGCATGTATTTTTACTTGAAATTGAATATATTGTTGGCCAGTCAAAGTATCTCCTTATTGGCCCATTATACAACTAAACTCAAAGTTTGACAAGTAGCAACATTGAGATTGATATTTACATCATCCATATTCTAGAAATATGAATCAATTGTTATCAAATGATGAATGAAAACTTAAGTGATAAAAATTAGGGTATTAGTTTACTTCCATGGTTACTATTCATATTATGCATGAGTATTCCTCTTATACTATGTATATGAGGTGGATTTAGGTATGAAACTTACTTTGGATAAATAAGTGTTTCCTAAATTTGAACTAATAAAAAAAATTTAGTTAGATTTATTGTAGTTGCATAAGGTAAACTTTGTTGAAAGTGTGACGGGCCTGACGAAAGATTTCATAGCTTTTCCTAAGAAGATAGTCTTTTCATTAGAACTAAATCCATCTCTCCCACATTATTTGTATTAATTATTTATAAGAGACTCAATATTAATGATCGTGGAGTAGTTCTAAGATTTGGTTTTTTTGGGCATTGTTTCTTGAATTATTTATTTAGAGTAGATCCTATAAGAAATACTCTTTGAAATTAGATCTATCTCCTACTCTCTCCAAATATTATTGCATTCATCATGTTTTCTTAATATATGTGGAATTTTTCTTCATCTAATTTTTCAATAAAATCAATGTTTTCTATGTAAAACTAGTATTTCTAAGACAAATACATTTCTTCTATCTTTTTAGCTATTTGTGTCATAATATATGCTAGGAAATATTGCAAGTAATCCATTTTTGTACAAAAAAGTTGTCATTTTTTTAAATTTCATAGAGAAATTGAAACATTATTTTTTTTACTTTATATGTGGTTATATACTTTCCTTCTAGTCTGCTCAAGAATTTCTATTCATTAATTTTGTAGAGACGTGATTTTTTTCCTATTGTGATTCATCTCCACTTGTCTTTTCCACGTGACATTCCACTTTAATCTTGTAATTATTGCATTTGTCACTTTTTCTTGAGCTTTTCTCTCTGCTTGTCCCAATTTCCTATATTTCTACACTTAATAAGAGTCATACAATTATTAGTAAAGATATATTTAATTTCTTACCATTAATCTTATTTGTTTGATTACTTATTGTTTGAAGGGTTGGCTACCACAATGATACAATATTTTTATTTTGTTGTTCTTTCTCCTCCCTATAAACTATGTCCTTGAGCTTCACCTCATAAATATCATGGTTACATATAGACATTTTTATTTGAAGCATGGAGAGATTATTTAGTTATTCAGTTTGTTAGTTTCTTCTTATGTATAACTGTTAAGGACCAAGGTCGTACAAACACATGTTGTATTTTTGTTACTTTTACTCAAACATGTTAATACATTCATGTTTTTAAATAATATAGAGTATATTTCTACAACAAATTCATTCTAAACCATACCTATTAATTCATGTTTGAAGAAATCATACTAGTTTAGTACTGAACAAGATAGTCCCTTTATGTATGACCAATATTACACCAACATTTATATTATACAAACTTCATTAGGATACATGTAGTTATACATGATTTATATCCGTGAAGTTTAATATTTCCATCTCTAATGTGTTTTTGCCTCACCTTCATAATTTTATTTCAGGATGAAATGTGTCTTAATCCATCTCCACATGTTAATGTTGATGAATTCAATGTCGAGAAACATTGTTCTCATCCAATAGGTATAACCCAATATTTTGAAGATTGGTAGCCTACTGATGATATAAATCTCTATTCTAGTGGACCATGACAATGTACCCTATGATTCAAGTCAAGTCAAGTATCCTTTAAGTAAAATGTGATACAAATCATGAGTTTCTATAAGGGATGAATAGGAAATTAGAATTTTTGAAACATAAAATATTCATCACAATCATTTTTCAAAGACTAAATTATATGCAATACTCATATAAAAGGCAGATGGAAATCAAATCATGAGAAAACTCATTGTAAGTTAGTTCACAACTAGCCTCTTACACCATGCCTAGTTTTTGCACCAGTGGGATTTGTATTATGAAAATTATTGATAATCCTCAAATTACAACAAAAGACATTATATCAATCTATGATTGACATTGGAAGAGGGAGAGAACTAATAGAACAACCTTCTCACTAGTGATACATATGAGAAAGAATACCAACTTCTATGTTCTTATTTGGAATTGAGGAAAACACCTATTCATAAATATTCATTAAGATTGGTTGGAGATGCCTTGTCCTACCAAAAAGCTCTTTTAGTGTTTATTGATGTATAAGAAATAGACAGAGGTAAATGGAGACCACAACCTTTAAATAATTGGACAAGTGATTGAGAACTTCTACCTGATAATGTATTCAATCTATTATATGTTGAGAAGTTTTACTTGGGACACTATAAACTGATTATGTTGCAATGTTTAGATAGGCATATAATACATCAATTTCAATTACATTGTATTGAAGTATGTTTGTAGGGGTCGTACAGGGTGTCTTATCTTATAAGTGTCTATGACATAAAAAATCCATTGGACACCAAAGGAGGATATTTTATTTGGGAAAACTATTTGGGTGATTGGAACAATACATTTCTAGAGATATGAGTTTCGTTAATTAGCACTAGGATGGACCATGATTCCAATTGAGGTGTGATTTTAGAAATGAATCAATCAAAGATAAATTTCTCCCTTGAACAAAATTTGATGGGTAATATTTTTATCCAAATTATATTCAACCAATGTATGCTTTGTATAACAAAGATGAAATAAAAAACACAAAATTAATAACAACATACAAAAATGATGATACCTAATTCACTGATTAAAAATGTAATATCCTCTTGGTCTGAAATGCAAAGTATTTCTACTAAGTACGACCACAAAGCAAATTAGAATCCAAGGCTCGTCAATTTTGATATTTTTTGTGCATGAGGTCCTTTCTTTGTGGTTGTAGGTGTGCAATATTCTCAAAATCCTACCAGAAAGTGTGTAATTTGTCCTCTATATTAAGAGTTCTATAGGAATCTATATGAAATGGCCAATACATATTCAGAGAGCTTTTCATTGTAGGTTATATATGAGACACACATATCAAAGTTTTTAAGTAAAACATGAAGTTATGTTTCCGCTTCTAAAAATTTTTGAGATTGTTACCAGGTCAAGGTTCCTACATATACAGAACTAGTAATTACTTTAATTTAATTTATTATGAATATTCAAAACCATTAAACATTTATGACTCAATACCGCTTTCATATGAATACAGTTTGTATTCAAGATTAACAAAAACCCATTAGATTTTATTCTATACAAACATATAGTGATAAAACATGATGAACTACCTACATATCAGTAGCATACCATTCCACCATGTGAATTTAGACTAAAAACAATTTCCACATATGAAAATATAAAGTAGTTTTGAAAATATCAAATTCCATCAAATAATTATGTAGAAACATGTTCTCACATTTTCCTTTTCAATTAATAAGAACCTCTCATGGCAAGAGCCACTTTACACCTACCATGATAGAGAAATCTCAGCCCCCACTTAGATATAAGCAGATTGGAGGGGATATTTAAGTCACACTCTAGGATAGCTAACATTATATGATAATCATTTCCAAGGGGCATTTACCAAGGGTTGACCAAAGTTCCCTCATTTGAGTTCATGACATTTTTTATTACAGTGAAATTAAAAGGCCAATTGGGATATGTTTTTTCATTCTTGAGTACAACCGATGTGTATGTTATGATAAATCATCACTTGTATGGACCATTTGTGAGAAGTAATCACTGGCATGGACCACTTGTATTTCCATAATTCTTGTACCATCATCTTTGTCATGATAATAATATATGGAGAAACTGAATTGTTCATCCTCACTAAATATTACTACAACATTTTCTTTACCTCCCTATGATGTAAATTCTTCATGATGTAACTTCAACAAAAAATGACTCTAAAGAAATTTGTTAAGATATCCCATGTTTTGGTAACTTCAACTCTCACACCAATTACACAAGAATGTGAATCGACATATGAAAGATTATGGTGTGGAGTACACATCTAATCAAAGGGATGTGATAGTCACTTCATCTTTAAAGATGTCTTTTCTTTTTCAATTTATTAGCTTACCTCACATTTAATAGAATATGAACAAAAAAGTTTTGTATTACAAACCTTACATTCTTTTATGTATGAATTAGGTAGACATGAGAAACACTTCTAGAAAAATATTGATAATCACCAAGTTTCAAACCCACCAACCTTAGATATGTAATGTGACATTATCTAGGTGTATTGAAAAGTATTTCATTAGGAAAACTTAGGATTATGCAATCACAAGAATATTGATTCCCTTTATAAATGACGTGTACAAGATATTAGATGCTATGTGCATCGGCCTCTCATCTCAATTGTTAATGCACTTCATAACCCCAAAGATACTAAATCCTTCCTAGATTTGACATCGTCTTTTGCCTTTCACTATTTACCAATGCCTTTGGAATGATAGTTGTGCACGACATACAACATGGCCTACTTCAGAACATTTTTAATAACATATATCCAAAAATATATACCTCTTGTTTATACAACTTTAGTTATTTTTAGGTTTACGTAACATTAACTTACCTATATAATATAATTTACCTTTTAATAGAAGTGATTCTTTATGAATTGGTTCACAATTTTTGTCCATCGCCTAACATGTTGAATACTTTATGTTTTCTTCAATGTGTGTTAAAACTAGGAGAAAATATCATGAAAAAGTCATATAATCTTCTTACCATGTGTTTATTGGCATTACTAAGTTTACATTAATAAAAATAGCATATTTTGTGGCATTTTATGTTATTTGCTATCAAATTCCAAAAAATTTTGCAATTGTGACTTCAATAAAATTTAACAAAATATAAACTTAAAGACTCCAACAAATGAAAAACACATATTTGGATAGTTGGTATTGAAACTTCTAGAGATCCTTAAAAGTAGGACCAATGAAAACATTAATCAAATAAACAAATTTCTTAAGTTTTCCTTCAATCTATTACCACAATTCCGTCTTCGGTAATTAAACCTATGGCTGGGTTATCTATCTCATAGAATACTATAAATACCCTATGAAATATTTAATTTTTGGTATGTTTTCTTTTTTACACACATCAATTGTGTTTATTTCTAACAAGAAAAATTACACAAAAAACTAAATATAATTCATCACATAAAAAAACATTGGAATACATCAAACCCACAACAACTTCATTATTCAATATGTTTAACTACATGTGTTCTTGTATAAGTGTCTATATGTCCAATCTAAACAATTTGTTGCACACTTAGTCTCATTAACATTTCATATGATATTCCTCATTTTGACAAAATGTGAAAGTATTTTCCATAGTTCATCACATGTTTGATATGGAATGATAAAAATATCCATCGAGTTTATTCTCAAAGAAGAAAATGATTGTCAACCACCAAGACTTTATTTCAAACTAGATAACATGTCATCCACACACATCATAAATGATATCAAGAATGTTTAATGTAAATCCCAAGTAATAAACTATTAAATATTTACTCATGATGTGTGTGATATTGATTGAGTGTGCATGTTATATTAATTGATGTCACTAAACAAGAAGCATACACATATCAAGGACAAAACTGTTACAAAATTATAAGTTTAATGTGGTCTTGAAGTTTATGGAATGTCAACTTGTTTATTGTGTGATCTAGTTAGGATCAAACACCATATCAATATACATGTCACAATTTGAAACGCCAACTTTTCCATGGAACAAAACTTTTGCATGCAATAGTATCAAATTTAGGTTTGTGTAACATTATGCTCGTATAAAAATTCTTCAACCATGTTTATGCTTGAATATTCTTTGTTGGAATGGTAAGAGTAATAAGTAACAAGGACACTATCTCAAGAAGTAAGGGTTATACTTCCAAGCATAAGCCTTATTTTCATGTTGGTCTAGAATCATGAATTTGTACCCTTTCTATACAACATTTGGGGTTCAAATCCTCCCACTGAGTTTAGGTGAGGGGCTTCTTAGATGGGATCTAGTTGATATCTATTTATTGGGATTAAAATGTTTACCTCATCTTCATCCATCACTAGTTCATCTATTGCAGGCTGAATGTATCAATGCTTCTTATTGTGGTACGTGGGAGCATTAATCCAATTTCAAGGAGAGATAATTATTGGAGCAGATTATCAAAATGGGAGCTTGATCTTGGAACCCTAGCTTGCTCTTGAATATTTCAATGTCATGCTACATCCAAAGAGAGAAGGAGAAGCTCTCATTTCAATATGAAGGATGCTTAAATATTCCAAGAATCTCTTATGCTTACTAGCCAAACGGACATGATCTACTCAGGGCATCATTTCACATTCAAGAAAGGCAAGGACCATTTTTTTGTGAGACTAGACAAATTTGTCCATAATAAGGAGCAGATCATAGGGTACCCTAACTACATAGTAGAACACATGCCTAGGATCAATTCATATCACTATCCTATTTTGATATGCAACCTCCAAGCCCCCATTAAGAATTACCACATCAAAACCTAGGAGTCCAGGAACCTGGATAAGGGTTTTGTGATATGCTGAATCAACATTGTAGGAACAATTTTCCTATCAACGAGGACCTTGGAAATGCCCAAAAGAATGTTAACAAATGGAGCTCAGACAACTACAAGGCTAAATCTGAATGCAAAGACCAATTCTAGAGTCATTTGGAGAAGTTGTAGATGATTATTAGTAACCATTACAATGAACATGTGGGCAAAGAATAACAAGGATGGGACAAGACTAGAAACCTTTCATGGTGAGGAAGATAAAAATTGGAAGCAAAAGAGTCATACTGATTGATTAAAAAGTGGATATAATAACACAAAGTTTTATCACATGTTAGTTGAATTACAAAAACTGTATAAATTAATCACTAAGCTTAAGAAGGATCATGGAGAATGGATCACTCATCTGGGGATCTTAGATTTCAATTCAGCATCTTCTTTAAAAATTCATTCACTGTTGTATATCAAATATCTATCCAGTCCATGAAACTCATGTGTTACAACTTCCAACAGCTCATTGTAATCCATTCTAAGGAGTTGGTGCTACATTGTGTCACGAAGAAATCTCGTGGATTATCAAGAATAATTCATATAAAGCTAGTGGTCTAAATGGTGTAGAAAACACATTTATTCAAAAGAACTGGTGTGTCATTGTAGGTAATTGTTCATAATGCTCTGAGAGATGATCCCATCTTAATCATGGTGAGTTCAATAGTGATCCCTCATTACCAAAGATTGAGATCAAAATAATTTAGCCAAATGAGATGTATCTCTCTTAGTAATTAATGTCTCAAGATCTCTTCTAAGAATGTGATGAAGAGAGTCAAATTTCATACAAAGAACTAGATTTTGATCAACCAAAGTAGTTTTGTTCTTAGTAGGAGAATCACTGATAACATCATCCTCTCTCACGAACATATTCATAACATGAAAAGGAACAGAGAACCTCAATTTATAGCAATGAAGATTAACTTCTCTAAAGCCTATGATAAAATTTCCTAGAGAGTCATTCATGACACTATCTCATGGGTGGGGTGATTCACTTACATTGCGAACTACACCATGAATTTTGTTTCATATGGATCTACCAACATTATCTGGAATGGGAAAAGTTTGGTGTTGCACCCCAATCTCACAATTACCATTATTAATGAGATTAGGGCATAAATTGAGGATTTAAAATAATACAAAGATCACCCTTAACTTTTTCTTATTTTCAAACTCTTTGTTTTCTCGCATTGAACCACATCAACTAACTTTACAAGGGAGTCTAAACATTGATTTCTCTAATCTGAGTTCAACAGTAAAAAATGCATGTATGAACATTCATTATGTTTCTCATATTTTTAAGCACATAAGACATGTTGATTCACATATATTGCTAAAAGAGGAATAATGCTATACATCATCATTTACAGCTCTCTCTTATTTCTTTACAAGGACCTATAGCGACAAGGACCGACTGAACTTTACTATACTTAGACTTAACTCTTGTGGAAGATATACTTTGAAGCAATGATATTTTCAATCCCCGCGGGTTTTCTAAAAATTTTGAGTAGAGGGATGAGCCTACTCGCTCAGTGAATGAGTAAAACAATAATGCAGTCTAAAGTACTGAATCAGACATTTATCATTATTGGATAATTGAAATAAACTAAGATAGTAATTTCAAATTAAAAGACTAGATATTCAAAAAAAACTTACTAATAACATTGAAGCCTACATCATTAGAAATAAACAAGTATGGAAATATAATGCTCACTATATTCAATATTACATTTAAAGAACAACTGTTGTGAAACTGTACTCGAATCTTTCTTAGCCTTTCTTACTTATAAGAAACTCTTTAAAACTTATATTATCAAATTTTAGCTTATGCCCTGATCATATGCAATGTACTCTACATATGAAGAATCGTAACAAAATACGATCTCACCGTACAAGACTTAACTGACACACCTGGGATGCTAAGCCTGACTACATCACTGGTCTGCAACAGGAAAATGGATCTCTGGCCTCAACACACCTATGGGCCATAAAACTAGACTCCTCCTCTAACCTGAGTACACAGGCAGAGAGTCAAGCCACTTAATGGGTTTTCTATACTCTAGTGCCACCAGGATCTCTGGTTGATGTTGGACACCACATACTATATTTTTAAGGAGACTTCCACTAGGGCTTTGTCCCCCGTACCACCTGTTAGTACGATCTGACCCATGTATACTATACACTGCCAGGGTTAGGTCGTTTCATCCCTACGGCGCAGACCTCTCATAGAGAATCTATGGTGTTCAGGGATACTATTATTACTATAACTTTGATTATATCTTTATCTTAGACTGATCTCTTTTAACTTTGTATATTAATGACTACTTAGACTATTGAATTGAAATCACGGATGATACTGAACTAAAAGATTAACATATTGTTTACCCCTTTCTTAGGATTTCTCCTTACTCATGCACATATATCACTTCTCATGTATTCAAACATATACCATGTCTACTAATATAAATATTCTCATTCAAAATTTCTCACATTTATGCATGGCATCGATAACATACCTATCTAGGGCATGTCATTTCTCTCCACTTGCAATAGCATAACAACATATGCACATCATGACAAGTATTTGAGTTAGAAAATATAAATCTCATAAACAAAGCATGTATGCATATAAGATAATATTCAGATAAAATCCCACAATATTACATGAATCATTTCAATCAACAATTTACTATAAAATTATGTATGTATACTTGTAAAAGCATACTAGATTGGGTTTCCATCCTTGATTACTTGCTATTCACAGGATATGTATTGTGAAAATCAGAAACACTAATTGTCCATATATCAAATCAAAGAGATCAAACATGTAGAATTATATGCATTAGGAAGATAAGTAAGATCATATAAGCATAAATCCGAATTTCAGCTATAATGTTGTTCAAGCACCCGAATAACTTGAAAATTGTGATATTCAAAAGATTCTCAATAAACTTCTTAATTATGTAGTATTCAAGATACATGGATATCTATATCTGTGTCATCATATAAACATTTTCAGATCCTAGTTGGAACATAAATTGAAGTATTCTATAAACTGAATTCAAGAAAAATTCAATTCATTTATTGTCATCTAGGGAGAAATCGAGAATATAAATTAAAACTGTCTAATTGAGTACAATTGACTAAAATATTCTTTTACCCACTCACCCTAACCTGTAAAATAGCTTAAAAACGCAACTCATCCCTAAAAATCTCGATCTCATATCAAATCCCTAGCAATTCACCCGATTCTTCTTCCTTTCAACTCAGAAACCCTAAAAATGAGGGATTATGAAGAAATAATGAGAAAAGGGGAAGTTTTGATACCATTTTGGATCAAATTAGAGGGATGGAATCTTGAAATGTAACGACCCCGCCTCCCAGTAACCCCCAAGTAAGGGAGACCAAGAGGTCAGAGCCGTTATCCCAATTTCCTAGATCAAAGGTTTGACAAATAATCAATAATAATTATAAAATTCGACAAAACTATATTGAAAGCTAGAATAAAAATAAAAATTTGCATACCTTTTTCAAAAATTTGGATATCTAACTTCTATCCACCTCTGCACTCTATTCTAACTAATCCTCCTTGCACTTTATTTCTTAATTTCACAATATGCCACTTTACTGCTTGTCCTTTTCAAAGTTGTACCTAAAATGCTGATAAACAAAATGTCAGTCAGCATAAATGAATATGCCATTATGTGGGGGAAACAATAATTGTGCAATTAACTGTAACAACATATTGCAGTCAATTATGATTTAAAAAACAACTGTACTTTTTAAACATAACTTCTCAATACATACATACCCTAGCCTCTACGTTGTCCCTATAGTGGACCTGGATGCTACCTTCCTTATGGTAGATCCCCATTAAACCCCGCATGATCCTACTTAACTGGTAGATCAATATTTAGGGTTGAGTCACATGGCACTATGCATAGGTATCCCACTCCCTAACTCATGGTGTGCTAAAGAGTTGCATGGCACTACACGTGGGTAGCCCAATTCCTAACTCATGATAACCTAATGTCCTACTTAACAAGTAGGCCTTGTACTAGGTTACCCATTTCATCATTAGCAAAGCCACAAAGGAGGACCAGGATCTAAGCCAGTCATGTATATATATTTATGGTGATAATCATAGTCACTTTATAGTTGCATGAAATAAAAGTAATCCAAGTAGTTATTTTTAGGAAACCGATAAAACATCCAGGAATCACCGTGAAACTAAAGCAATTATCCATAAGTGTAACCACATACCTGTCAGGATGACTTGAGTGCAGAAATAATCCAACTAAGCAAGTAATCCAGTAAACAAGCAAGCACACAAGATGACCCTGAAATATGCATCCGGTTTTTCCTATCATTGATCATGCCATCAAGGTCTATTAAACCTAGCTCACTTCCTAGGGTTTCTAATCCACTTTTAGGGTTTTCATTGCAATTAGGGTTTTTTTTTTTATTACTACAAACCCTAATTAAGCAAAATAACTCACAAACCCTAAGGATTATAATTTGTCTCATCTAACAGGCTAGGATCATCATTTACAACATATTTTCACATATTTCGAATTAAATATGATCTTTTCCTATTTTAACCTAAATTAAGGTTTCTAAATGCTTTATCATTCATAATTGGTGTAAAACCCTAAACCATGCCCTAATTCATCTAGATCAGGTTCCAGTTCATCATTAACTTTTCAACATGTTACTATTACTTAATTTTACCAATTAAGCATCATGAACTTAACCATTAATTTCAATTAGGGTTTCTAACATAATTTCAAAGAACTTTTCATTAACTTAGCATACTTTTGCAAATATGAACAAAACCAGGCTTTAAAAGTATTTTTATTGGATACTACGCGTTCTCCTGATCAATTTCCATATTTTGCATGTTTCCATCGGAGCTACCAATAATTAGATATGATTTTTGTAAGAATTCACTTATTTGAACCAATGGGAGGCTGCCACGTCGTCTATCCCATGCAAATCGTAGCTTTGGCTAAACATAACCAAATTACAATCTTGCCATCACTTAAGTGGCCAACACTTTAGTACGCGGAGGGGCAAAATGTCAAACGAGACTCGATCATCTTCGACCTCATGACACCCTAGCTGCCGCCAACTTGCAACTCTTCATGGGTCTGCCCCCTCCTCGCTAGGGCTCGAAACTTGCCGCCAGCTGCTGCCCTTGCTCCGCCACCCTTCGCCGCACCTGGGGCACCACCAAGCTTGTGACCCAGATGGCCGGTTTCAAGCACAACGACCTACAACATGCGGCCGACAATGCAACCATGTTGCTGCTGTGACACATAGTTTAGGGCATGGCGACGCTGGCTAGATTTCTCTCTGGCATCGTAGGGTAGCATGCTTCTATCGTGATGACTTCACGGCTCATCACTGCTCCAGAGATCGCATTACCCCCTTGGTTAGGGTTTTGAATGGAAACAAGGAAGAGAAAGAGAGAGAGTGGTGCATGGGATCTTCTTGAACTCGGGCCAAGGGGTCTACCCTTATATAGAGGAGGGTAGTAATGCCCTAGCTCAGATATCAATGAGGAAAACAAGTCCCTCATCAACCATGGCCACCACACATTCCTTGGTTAAGATATAACTCCTCTCTTTTATTTATTAAAAGATGTCCTTTTCTCATCATGATCCTAGGTTATTAAGAAATTCGAATCTTACCTCTTTTATGTTCCTTGTGCTTGGCTTTTAATCCATGGGCCGCGAAATTCTACTTTCTTAAAGCAAATAATATCTCTTTTTGATAATATCAAAAAGTCATTAATTATGTAGCACATTATTCTCGTATTTTGTATTATTTATATTTTCTCTTTCTTCTTCTTTATTGGGACTCCTTGGACCCCAAGAAATACTAATATTTCGAAATCCTTTTTAGTGGATACTTATTATCCTTCTAGATGCATCCACATCCATTATTTCTCATTATCTTACTTATTTCTTTATTAAAGGATTTCTCTTTATCTTTTGTTTCCTTTTTCCTCTTTTCATATTCTTTTATTAGAAATCACATAGAAACAAAATTTACTTAATTGTGGCCATTAATTCCACTTTTTAGAGATTTCTATGTATTTCTCATAATTACTTTTCTTAATATCCATTATCTTGTATCTTTTCCTTTTATTTGGACTTTTCTTCTTTTCTTCTCTTTTATATCCATTATTGGATTAATCTACTAATAGAAATTACTAAATTCCTATCAAAAGGGAGATTTGCAAAGAACTCCATCTCTTGAAGAAAAGCATACAACCTTTTCAATTAAGTCCATATTCACAAAATCTTTACAATTTAATTATGAAAACATATGCAAAAATGGAGGTTGTAACATCCTTCCCCTCTTATATGAATTTTGCCCCCAAATTCCCTCAAATATACAAACAAACAGGATAAGACTTCCTCATGTCCATCATGGCTCCCATGTGGTTTTACCCTCTCCATGGTGCCTCCCAAGAACCTTCATCATGTCATATTCTTGCATCTGAGTTCTTTCTCACCTTGGTACCTTGTACCCTCATAGGTGACTCAGGACATTTCAGCTTCTCTCTAAGCTAATTGGGTTCATGGCTCAGCACATGGCTTGGGTTCCTCACATAGTGCTCTAGATCGGACTCATGGAACACATCACGTTATCTTGAGGGGTAACACTAAACATAACCATCTCCACGAATCCATCTCCAAAGGACCCATATATCGGGGACTCAACTTTCTCAGCTATAGCTTTGAGGGGTCAGATTTTCACATCACATATTCTCCCACAATGAACTACATGTCAGTCTGCTTTGCATCAACTCACGACTCATGTCACCCCTGGGCTTCCTCAGCCATCGCATGATCAAAGCGACTTCATCTACACACACTATGGTCCTTTTCTGACCTTTGCGAGGTCCCTTCACCAACATTATCTTAATGAAGTGGTGACTGACACAACCTCCCTTACAGAGCTTCTTTACATCCTGATACTAGCTATGGTGGTTATCATCACATCTCTCATAGGGCAAGAACTGCCCTCCCATGTATCACCCTAAATGAGCACACATGCTCTCATCAGACCCTCTTGTCTGGATCATACTAACCATTAGTTAGGGGTAATAAGCTGTACTCACATCAAGTTCTTCACGTATCTACTTCCACCTTATGGAAGTGAATCTTTAGGTCATATTCAAGAACTTTTGAACTTGCATCCTGGTGCAGTTGAACCATCTCTCTTACTTGTCGTTCAGCCAGATCTGTCTCCTGATAGTATTCTCTTATGTCATCTAGGTAAGGGAATCTACCATAACCCATGTTGCATCTTGACCTTCCTTGTTCTAGTGGATACTTACTATGACATCCATAGTGATGAACTTCCATTCCCTCTCAGGGAACTTTTATCCTTTGTATCACATACTGGGTTACTGGTGTTCATCCTTCACCTCCTTACATGCATGGCGAGAAGCCACACACAACTTCATCTTAGGCATGCAATGTACTACTAAAACTTACCATCTTAGTAGTACCATGGTATATGGTGAACTTAAAATCATGATCTCCTGTATTTCATGATTCCTCAGAAACCCTAAATCACTCTAGTTGGGGTTTCATCACCTTCTTTTCTAGAGTAGTGCATCTGAGGTTCCACAACCATCCTTTTATCGCATCAAGGCCTAGGTTGGCTAACTAAACAACCACTAACTTGATCAACAGATCTCGCTACATCTGAGTGTTAGCCAAACATATCTCCTTTTTCAAACTGAGGCTAACCTAACAACGTCTTCTAGCCTCTAGCTAAATTAGGCAGCTGCTTCTCAACTAGAGAATCCATTACCACCTCACATCCTTATGTGTAAGGTAATGTTGAATACATACACCTCCATGTATTCCACTTATTATCTCATATCAACTCTAAGTCTATCTTCATCAAGAAAACTCTGAGCTCATCCTCTTAGTTTTCAAACTCAACCTTGTATAGCTCGCAAATTCCACATAGCTCATGATAAAAACATCCTCACATGATGACTACCTTAGTACCCTTGGTGTTTGTACAACATCTGCACATCTTACACTCCACAAGGGTACGTTATTAGCTCCATCCTCATGCATCATAGCAACATTTCCACTCACATTATCTTTATCCTTAGTGTATGGCATGTGTATTGTTCTATCTCTCACTCCCATAACAAGAGGAAATAAGCATTTGGCTGCAGTCCAAATACAGAGTTCTTCCCATTTCAAGAGTATAGATGGTACATCCCACATTTCCAGTACACCTACAAATCTAAACTGAAATGTGCCTCCCATGCATCTATATCATGAACATCTCAATATCCAGGTTACTTCCATGAAAAACTGGTCTCAAACCCACTTGGGTCCACACACCATCCTTGGTCATCTCTTCTAGGTCTATAGGGTTCTGACACTTTTGGGGTCATCCCTCTTCCCTTATGCATCAGAGAGTTCCCTCTTCATCTTCCCTTTGGGTCCCATGAGTTCATGAAGGTGATCAATCTCCTAACCCATGGCCCTCAGACAATGATAGTGGTTACCTCCCGACCCTATGGTCATGTGCAACTAGGGAATTAGGTAACTCCTACTTCCATCGGTCTTATCCCTACTTGACCATAGGATAGACTTAGGATTCTAACGTAGTACATGTCCAAGTTAGAACCTTACCCAAGTCTCCATCATCTCTCTCATCATTCATGGTTTGACTTAAATCCTTTCATAGGGGTCATGGCGACCTACCTACCTTGGTCAGGGCCCATACCGGTTACCTCCATGGTAACACATCCACATGCACTCAACGATGATCATCTATGGGTCTACAGGTTCACTCTTATACTATGTACTCTCCACTTAGATTCTCATGATCCTATGAGACCTCTTATGGTTTCCTCAAACCCAACAAAAGTTGATATACACCCTACAAAAGGGTCCCTCTCCGAGGATGGGAGGAAACTACATCTTGATAACAAAGGTCACAAACATCCATATGCCTAGGGATTACATCGACATGAGCATGTTTGACCCTAGAAAGCTACCAAGACACGTAGCCAGCAAGAAGACCACCTACTAAACCATGCTAGGTCTTCATGATAGGTCATACTTGTTCTCATTTCTAAACATTGGACCAAAAACATACCTTCCCATGTCACCAACTTAGATGTGAGGGGTTCATCAAACATACCTTAATCTCAGGGGTTCCCATTCCTCTAAACATGAGGAGTGCCATGCTCAGATCTATGGAAACTCAAATCTCGTCATGAGCATCAGGTGCACCAGGCACCACTACTTCCCCTCTTAGGTCTAGGAACCCTAGGTTAACCTTTCTGATGTCCAACTACATGCTTAACCTTTTAACCACGAACCAAGCATGTACAAGGTATAGCGTGCACATCCTATTATCATTCCACTTGAATAACACCTCAGAGTGGAGTCCTCCTCAAGGACAACCAACTAGGTATAAGGCCTCACAACTTGTAACTAAACCTCTTCATGGTCTAAGGAACTCTTTTTCCTAACCATAAAAGGGTAAACACCTATACCATAGGAACATAGGTACCAACAACCTTATTCTCTCTATAGGGTTTGGTTCCTCTAAAGGCAACTAAGATACCATCAACCTCTAGGGATCGTGCATGAGGCAACTGCAACCGTCTTCTTAGGTCGCATCATCCTCAACTTCTCAGGGTTTCTCCTAGCCTGGAGTCTAAACTTCCAACCTTCTAGCTCAAGCCCTACTCTCTCTCTCTCTAGAACTTAACCCTACAACAACCTTACTACTGGAGGTCCTCTCTCTAAGGTGGATAAAGCTCACAAGCATACACCTATATGAGAGAAACCTATGTTTGCTCCAGATTATCCATAACTCTTTATGCTCAGCTCATAAGCTATCTGACATACTCTCCTGGCCAGGGTTTTAGCCTACTATCGGCCCAACTAACGTACTTTGGGTGCAACTTTGCCATGCTCATATAAGCCCATAGGGTTTCTATATGGTCATTACTAACCTCATCAATGAAGGAGCTATCCTTCACTCTACCATGCACAACCCTTCCCAGGGTTGGGTCACCAAAGGTACTAGGTCATCCACCCTCACATGGCTCATATCGTTATGGGTATCGAAACCAAAAGCATGTCCACCCACACACCTGGTCTAACATGACATCTAACTCATCATTTCATCCCTCTCTAACCACCACTTAGGGTTAGGGTTAGCATCATCCTCAGAGGATGTGCCAGGTCTCTACCTTTAATGGAGATCTCTGCCTCTAAGACCAACTCTCTACTCATCCTCCTGACTAGAGGGTCTAACCTCAGGTCTCCCCTGAGGGCATGACAACACATGTCATACGACCTAAGCATGCATCTATTCTTTAGTTTATGCTTAAACTATTAAGCTTATGTCCATGACATCTTATTTACATTCTTTTTATTAATTTTGGTGGAGGATTCCTTAACCTTATCATGCATACCCTATCCTCAAGAGGGTCAGGAAGAGAGAGAAAACCCTAAACCTTATAATCCTAACAGAATTAGGGTTGAGAAGGGATGAAAATAGGTGAGAGAGTCTTAAAGGTATCTTATTTCGAGTCAGATCCTAAGACATTAGCCGGACAGTCACACAGATCTGGGAGTCCTCGTATTTCGACTAGCGGTGCAGAGAAAAAATATAGCCAGCCCCCAAACGTGATCCTTTTCTAGACACCTCTGTCTTTTGGAAAATCCTCTAATAACTCCCTTGGGTTATACAAAGTTTGTAAAATTTAATAATTATTAGAGATTAAATGAGGAACCAATGCTCTGATACCAAATGTAATGACCCCGCCTCCTGGTAACCCCCAATTAAGGGAGACCAAGCGGTCAGAGCCGTTATCCCAATTTTCTGGATCAAAGGTTTGACAAATAATCAATAATAATTATAAAATTCTACAAAACTATACTGAAAGATGGAATAAAAGTAAGACTTCACATACCATTTTCAAAAACTTGGATATCTGACTTCTATCCACCTCTAGACTCTATTCTAACTAATCCTCCTTGCACTTTATTTCTTAATTTCACAATATGCCACTTTATTGTTTTTCCTTTTCAAAGTTGTACCTAAAACGCCAAAAAACAAAACGTCGGTCAGGATAAATGAATATGTCAGTATGTGGGGAAACAATAATCATGCAATTAATTGTAACAACATATTGTAGTCAATTATGATTTAACAAACAACTTTACATTTTAAACATAACTTCTCAATCCATACATACCCTAGCCTCTGCGCTGTCCCATCAGTGGACCTGGATGCTACCTTCCTTATGGTAGATCCCCATTATCCTACCTAACAGGTAGATCAATATCTAGGGTTGAGTCACATTGCACTACCCATAGGTATCCCACTCCCTAACTCATGGTGTACTAAAAAGTTGCATGGCACTACACATGGGTAGCCCAATTCCTGACTCATGATAACCAGATGTCCTACTTAACAAGTAGGCCCTGTACCATGTTACCCTTTTCATCATTAGCAAATCCACAGAGGAGGACCAGGATCTGAGCCAGTCATATATATATATTTAGGTTATAATCATAGTCACTTTATAGTTGCATGAAATAAAATTCATCCAGGCAGTTATTTTCAGGCAACCGATAAAACATCCGAGAATCACCGTAAACTAAAGCAATTAGCCATAAGCATAACCACATACCTGTCAGGCTGACTTGAGTGCAAAAATAATCCAACTAAGCAAGTAATCCAGTAAACAAGCAAGCACATAAGATGTCGACCCTGAAATATGCATCCGATTTTTCCTATCATTGATCATGCCATCAAGGTCTATTAAACCTAGATCGCTTCCTAGGGTTTCTAATCCACTTTTAGGGTTTTCATTGTAATTAGCATTTTTCTTTTTATTACTACAAACCCTAATTAAGCAAAATAACTCACAAACCCTAAGGATTATAACATGTCTCGTCTAATAGGCTAGGATCATCATTTAACAACATATTTTCACATATTTTGAATTAAATATGATCTTTTCCTCTTTTACCCTAAAGTAAGGTTTCTAAATGCTTTATCATTCATAATTGGGGTAAAACCCTAAACCATGCACTAATTCATCTAGATCAGGTTCAAGTTTATCATTAACATTTCAATAGGTTACTATTACTCAATTTCACCAATTAAGCATCATTAACTTAACCATTAATTTCAATTAGGGTTTCTAACATAATTTCAAAGCACTTTTCATTCACTTAGAATAATTTTTCAAATAGGAACAAAATCAGGCTTTAAAAGTATTTTTATTGGATCCTACACGTTCTCTGGATCAATTTCCATATTTTGCATGTTTCCATCGGAGCTACCAATAATTAGATACGATTTTCGTAAGAATTCACTTACTTGAGCCAATGCGAGGCTACCACATCATCTATCCCAAGAAAATCGTAGCTTTGGCCGAACATAACCAAATTACGATCTTTCCCTCACTTAAGTGGCCAACACTTTAGCACGCAGAGGGGCAAAAACGTCAAACGAGGCCCGATCATCTTCAACCTCACGACACCCTAGCTGCCGCCAACTTGCAGCTCTTCGCGGGACCGCCCCCTCCTCTCCAAGGCTCGAAACTTGCCGCTAGCTGCTTCCCTTGCTCCGACGCCCTCTGCCGCACCTGGGGTACCACCCAGCTGACGACCGTGATGGTCAGTTTCAATACTTTCTCTTATTTCAGCTAAATTTTCTGTCATACAAATATTATTGTAATTCGTCTACTGATAAGGTCTAAACGCATCCAAAAATTATGAAAATTTTACATGTTTATGATTGAGGTTTAGATCTCCAGTTAAAATTTCAGATCATTTGGAGTTACCAATAAATAAATAAAAATAAAACACTACACTGCTGAAAAGCACTCTGTCAGCATTTTGGTCGAAGTATAGTTCAACCAAGAACCACATTCAAAGAAAACTCAAATATTCTGAAATTTTTCTCCACAATGCATGATTGAGTTATCCATATCATATCAAAAATTCAATTAAATACAAAATTTTTAGAAAATATGAAAAATAATTTACCACACTACTATCCTGATCAAATTCCATATTCATGTACTATCAAAATCCTAATTTTTGCCGATTAGGGTTTACATTTCACAAACCATAATTCTTCAAACTAAAATCATAGTTAGAGTTTATTCTTAGGTTTGAAACATCACAATTGATCTACTATCATTAATCAAGTCTAAACAATGTTTAATCTAATCAAGCATGTAATCATTCAGGTAAACCCTATTTTAGCAATTAAGCACAAATGTGGTCATTACAGTTGGAGTCCTGAAATATGAGTAGGGGATTGATGAAGGGGCGCCACTATAACCATACTTATTATCATTTATATGGAATACTTGAGCCAATTGACATAAAGAGTTGAAGAATTTGAAGGCGAAAGGTGGTTAAATTATCTCATAATAGGAATTTATCTCTCATATTAGATTTACATATGACATTCTAGTTTTTTCCAAAGATAATGTTTAATAGATGGATAAAATATTTATTACTTGAAGATCTTTGAAATATCCTTGGGATAGTTTTTTCTCTAAGGAAAAACCCAATATCTTCTTCTTGGGGGAGGTTCCAATGAAAGTATTGAGATAAATATTCAATATGGGAGGTTTCCAAGCTATGAAAGATCATGGGAAGCATTGGTCTTACATTATAGGGTGTGTAAATACACAAATACCAACATTTTGAGAAAAATGGAGAATAAGGATAATGTGTGGGATGATCACATCCTATCATTTTTTGGATGCATCTGCTTAGCGTCATCCCCAACTACACTCTATAGGCCTATCCCCTCCCTTTCAATGTATGTGGAATACTAGAAAAGATTATTAGATGCTACATTTGAGGGGGAAGTTATAAAAAGATCCCTATTACCATGAAAAAATGGAAAGTTTTGAATACCACAATCGTGTCAGGGGAATGAGAATGAAGTCTATGAGAAATTAGCATGATGCCCTTCTTATGAAGCATATTTGTGATGTGAGAGTTGGGACGTACACTGTTTGAAGAGATGGGAGGCCTTCAAAGAACATTGCCAATCTAAGGCTACTTAGTTTTGGAGAGCTACTCCTAAAAACAATAAGGAGGTTGAATGTCTCTGATACAAAGTGGTGGTGCATGGAAAGGATACACTTGCATAAACAGAGAAATGGGTTCTTGGTCATGGTATTTAATTGAAGAGTGTGAAGAGGTTATTCCCATTGAGCTCACTGATAACAAGGTCAAGGCCTTAGATAATTTAATGGGAGTTGGACCATTGAATTCCTAAGCATCTATTTACTAAGATCCACTATATCTAACAGATCCAAACTCTCAGAATTGTTTCAGTCTTGAGACATGTCTCCTGGAGTCTCATTGAATATGGATGTTTCTTGGTCACCACAACCTATGGATTCTTTCTCAATCTGAGTACCTCTATCTTGCAAGATTGTGGAAAAATTTATGTAGTCCCAAACTACAAGAAAAGACCAAATGCTTCATTTGTCTCGTAACTAGAGGATCCATTTGATGAATGTCATAAGATGTCAAAGGACCCTCACCATCATCAACATTTACTCTAGATGGATGATAAAATTGAAGACATTATGCATGTGTGGAGGGACTGCAAATATGTTGAGCATGCCTATTGTAGTATTATGTATGTGTATTTTAGAACTATCAATGGTATGTCCAACATGCTAAACTGGGTGGCACATAACCTGAAGAGGGATGTGAGTCACCACACTAGGTTTATTTTTAGTTGTTGGCACATATGGGACTATAGATATGAGTTTGTCTTTGAATAGACCCTTGTCACCGTGCAACATCGAGCCCACTTTGTCACGTAGAAAGTTGAATAGATTGGGAAGGATTGGGACATCATGTATCTAAAAGAAAAGAACCCATTAGTTGAGCAAGTAGTTGGAATACCCAACTAAGAATTCAAATGAAGATCAATGTTTATGGTGTTTCTAAGAAGAATCAGGCAGCCCATTGGGGTCATATAAAGAGATGATATTGGATGTTGGAGGTTTAGGGTAGGCATCTAGAGATGTATGAGTATTGTTGTTGAAGTGGAGCTTCATGTCGTGATTCTGGCACTAGTGGTTTCTAGAAGCAAAGAGCTAAGGAAACAACAATTAGAGATTGATTGTTCTAAAGTGACGAATATCATTTTGATAGAGAGTGATTCTCATCATAACTTTTTTTATTTAAAAGATATATTCATGGAGAGTGGAAATGAAAATTCGAGGTTTCTAATGTGAGTAGAACATCCAATAAGATGGTTGATGGTCTAGTGAAACACCACCTCGAAACCTCAGTGGAGATTGTTGTCCATGACCACCCTCCACCTAGCATAGTGCATTTACTTTATGTCATTTCCTATTGTAATAAAAGTAGCTCTCTTATTTCTTTAATTGTAGTTAGCTCTAATGTAAGCTTTGTTTGGCCCACAAAAGGCGGGATGAATACATATAAAACCTCCCTTAAATAAAATAAACAACCATCATCACACAATATTCATTGCAATGGGACATAGAAAAGCTAGAAAATATGTATGCTATCCACAATAGGCATACAAAGCGTTTCTATAAAACATTTTGAGTGAGTTCATGTGATTATTGGAAATGAGAACCCAATTGATTGATATTGATCATATTTCTTCCTCCATTTGTGTTGTAAGTTAGCTTGGACATGTATGCCCTTTGACACTCTCATGACTACATTAGATCCCTAAGTGACAATTGTTGATAGTTTTTCCCTTGTTCTTATTGACAAAATCCTTTGCTCTTTCATGTGTCTAGAAGAATATGGAAACCATTTTGATCTTCTCTAGGTAGGAGACACACAATATTATCTTGTATCTACATGAATTGGAAAGAAAATATCTTAACAACACGGACACATCTTGATTGTGAACAATTCCACTTTCTACCATTTAATGATGAATGCATCCCTACTTATTTGTGTGTGTATAACATATACAAATTTCTATATTATACTTGTTACATTGGTCAATTTGATACAGACATATTTTCAAAAGCCTAAATTGTATTAACACATATGGATACATTCACAGACTCCTAGAAGGAGAAGGGTGTAGCGGGCTAAGCAATAAAAGTAGGTTTCAAGTTTGATCCATAAGGTGAATGAAGTTCCTGAAGCACATTAACACATGCGTGGACACTAGTTCTATATCTGCTCATTGTGGCTGTTCTCTTTCACCTCCACTTATCTCCTTCTGCGTTATGTTTTTTTCCCTCAATCTGTGCGTGTTGCTATATGTGTGTACACACATAATTGTTGATCTTCTCTTTAGAACTCACTCTCATTAGCTTTAGAAAATCTAAGACCGTTCTTTCTTAGCCCTGCATCTTCCGGGTTTGATCATCTTCATTGCTAGGGAAAGGATGAAATGGTTGAGTGCCTATAATCCGTAGCTACGCATGCTGTGAGTTTAAGATGACGTGATCGAAGGACTCTCCATTGCCGATGCTGGCGGCATCCTCAAATAGAAGGAATGTCACACGTCGAGATCTTTGGATCTAGAACGTGTGGTGATCACTGTGTGATGGTACATGCATCGGTATTTCGTAGAGGATCGAGAGTGAGCATCTGGCACGTGTTTATTTTCCCTTGATTAGTAGTTTTCATGTTTTGTAGCGGTAGCTAGCCTGATGATGTTACATGGAACGGGATACTTCCTATTCGGGAATACGCCGAGGATGGAAGCATTGTGCAGGAAACTTCCAGGACGCATGTATCTACTGATGGATCTGAAGGGGGGTTGTCATTCATTGTATCAGCAGTGTGTTGCATTATAAAATGAGAAATGTTAGGTGGACACATTTTGAAACCCGAAACCAAACCCGAAACAATCTCACCACATGTTATAAGGTATAATAAATAAAATACATTATTTTATTTGTTATACCTTGTAACATGTGGTTGGGATTGTTTAGGGTTTGATTTCAGATTTCAAAACGGGTATGTATAGCAAACCTCTTATAAAATTAGGTTGATGTTGTGTGGTCGGGGACCATTTGGCCATCATGCCTCCTAAAAACCGTGTGTTGTTACGCCGCGGGAGACATTTGGTCTTTGCTGGACAGGTTGACATGGATAGCTGTATGAGGGACCTAGACGTTGGATAGAGTTGATGGGGGTTCGCTTCTAACACGATTTTGTTAGATGTTAGGTTGGTCGTTACTGCCTACAGTTGTAGTAATAGCACATGTCTATTAATGGCTTTGGATACTGTTTGCAGGGTAACCTCCAGGCTGCTATCTCCATCTGGATGGAGAAATTCCGAATTGTAGCTAACCTGGAGACATGCTAAACAACAACGTAGAGCTCAGACGTGCATCTATCAGGCGTGATCAGCAGCCTGTCCCGTCATCAACTGCTTGCTAAGGTAAACACAGCTGGATCCAATGTCAGCAGGCTCTTATGCAACTGATGAAGTAGCACAGTTGTGGATCAGCTGTGTTCGTGAAAGTTGATACCGTCCGGGGCATTAGTCAGCCTACCTCCTCCCCGGCGAGGGTCTTTTAGTTGGGACATTTCTGATCAGCCGCGGCAGTCATATATGGTCTTGAAGCAAGTCTAACAACTATTCTCTCTGATGTATACAACTTTCTTCAAGTCGCACTCGAACAGCGCATGCGTCAGCCTCCTAGTTGAACACCACGGACAGCGGGTTTTCGTTGTCCTCCTAGCAGGAAAGTTCCACGTCTCTAGAGTAGTACACACGGACCACTAGAAATTTTTATCGTTGTAGTAGAACGGACAAAAAGAAGTTGTCCCCTCAAGTTGACGTACTAGTCATCGACTTACTCTCCCACAATTGTCTCATTTGCTATCCCTCCCTTTATTGGGTAGGACTTGCTCATGTTTTCTCATTTACCACAACTAGAGAAGACAAATAATTATCAGAGGCAATTGAGTTGTGTCTGAGAAGCCCCCAGTACCCCTCTGTTTACTGGAGGGTCAGGGCTAGGGTTTCCAGTCTGAATGGGAGTGGAAGAGACCAGAATTTCACAAATTTTCATAACCTACGAGCGGTGAAACGGTCGGTTCACAGGTGAAGTGATCAGTTGGCATGGGAGCCAATTGGTTCAACCCTTATATCGGTCATTCATGTTCCCCAACTGTAATTGTATTGAGAAGTGATATTCGATTTAATGCACAACATGACATCAGGACAAATCCTTCAATCAATTGAATTGATCCACCAAATGCTTGATTCACAACCTGAGTCGGTCGGTTCATAGATTTGAGTCGATCGGTTCACTTCCTGAACGAGTCCATTCAGTGTCGAGAATTGTCAAAGTTGGTGCAATTGACCTGACACACTGAAATAGTTGGTTCAACACTTGAATCGGTCTGTTTACTTGTCCAGTCAGTCAATATTCAATCAATGTTGTTTATATTTTAATATCTAACTCTTTATAATTAGGTTTAAATCGTATTCATGAATAAACTCTTATTCCAAGTGTATCAAATGTGTGTGACCCTATAGGTTCCAAGCTACGTTTGCAATGAATGTCTATAACACATTTATGACGCCACAAGCAAAGAGTGGCACCTAATAACACATTATTGCTACTCAAGTAATTGAAAAGTTGGAGAACAACTTCAACCTACAATTTGTGATAGGTGTTAGAGTGATTCTATAATTCCTTTGTCCCTGATATCATGATTGAACTTGAGGCATGAAATCGTCATCCTTTCAATGTTCAATCCATGTTCTTTGAACTAGAGCATACCATCTTAGATATATGTGACCTCAATATCATATATTAATTCACATGTGCATGTGTATAATTTTCCTCAGTCTCTCTTATCAAGTGGCCAAGACATCAAACTCCCGTAGGAGGGACAAATCCCATCTACATCACTCAAAGTTCTCCCCATGTGTCACAATGCATCTGATCATCACCTTTATAGAAACTCTTATTTGAGATCACGGTGAATGATGTCAAAATACACCGAACGACGTGTGATGAGTGTAGTGATTTTAGGTTTAAGAACTACAATCACCACCTACACTATGAGAGATGATTATGACCACCAATTATGGTTTCTAGATGTCACTCTCAAGGTGAGTCTGACTGATACATTATTCTCTAGTAAGTGTCGATGTGTTTGGTTTGATATCACATATCATGACTCATGAAATTCTATCATCAACCAACACACACTCTATTCTTATGTGTTGTTTCTATCTATCAACCTTCCACAATAACATCCGACTAGAGTCATAATAAGACTGTGTATATACTCTTAACATATGTATGATCTCGTTGTTCAAGTCATGCAGCCAAAGACATATGTCATTGAATAATATCGTTTTCTAGAAATTTATTATGTTACTTCACTATCTCATAACTGAATAAAATAGAATAAATTCGAAGCTTTCCTTTATTAATAAGAATATTTGTATGATATGTCATTACAATCACCATATGAATGGCTCTCTTGGCATACATACCATTAGACTCCCACTTACACTTAGAGTCAATCAATCATGAATCTTATTCTTATTGATATGAACATGTCCATCATGTTTTTGCGGTATAAGTGCTAATCCACGGATTAGCAACATTTTGCCTTTAGTCTGTGTATTGGATGTTTCACATCACTTTGATGTACAACATCTTGTATGAGATGGAATTGTTGTAGTATGCTATCTGATATTCCTCACATAACCAATATATCCATTATTGTCATAGTAATCCTACTGTATTATCAATGTTTGGAACATCTTATAAGTTCATCTTATATGAACTTCTAGATCCATACAATACTTCCTTCTGTGTTCTTAACACCAGGACATTCATCTTCTATTGTAGAATTAGAATAATGGTATATGGTTCAGAACCCTTTCCAACTTATAACTCTTCTTTTAAAATTTAACACAATTTTATATTCTAATCATTCTCTATCATTTCAGAAGCTTGCATGGTTATAAATCTTTACACCCAACTCTTCCTTATTACCATAGTGCATAAACATATTATAGTACTTCTCAAGTACTAATGGATGTTCTTTATGGTATTCCAATGAACCTCTTTGGATTTGACTAATATCATCTTATCATATCCAACACATACAATATAATCAGATGAGTACATTATATTGCATACATGATAGATCCAATGGCGAATGCATATGGAATCTCTTCATTCTTTATAAGAATTGGAATACTAGGTTATTGAGAGATTAATCCCATATACATGGATAAATTCTCTCTCATTGAATTCTTCATGCGGAACCCTTTCAGCATCTTGCCAAAATATGTGCTCATATTTAGGTTTACAAACTTTTCAGAACTGTCTATATAGATCTTAATTCCTTTCACATAGGATGATTCACATAATCCTTCATACTGAAGGTGATTTCGATGATAGGTTTGAATACTTATTATTGCAATGATATTCCTTATCAATATGTAGAATATTTATATGCTTCAACTAAACCTTTTGTAATCATAGATTTTATATTTTATCTTAACTTAAGTCAAACTCTTTGAGTATCTTATCAAATCAAAGATTCTAGTGTTGAGGTGCTCGTTTCAAGTAAACATATTCTCTATTATTCTTATTAAGGAATGTGGTTTTAATCTCCATATACCAAATCACAGTCTTATTAAGCTTCAATAATAAGCATGTCAACTGGTGAGGGGATTTCATCATGTTCAACACTTTGAACTGGTTTGATAGCCTTTGCAACCAATTTGTCCTTTTATGTCATCCATGTTGGTCTTTCTCTTATAAACCCAACTACACCTTATGGGTTTTCCCTTCTAGGTGGTACCACCAAGGTCATACCTTGTTGGTGTTCATGAATTTCATTCTAGATATAATGGCCTCAAGCAATTTCTTAGACTCTACTCTCAATAGTCCTTAGTTAATTTGTGACTCATCATCTTATGATCAACTCATAACTTATCTAAGCTATGGTATTATCAATCCTTTAATCTCAGACATATTTTACTAGAACTACAAGTTTTTTGTTACATAACGACTATTTGAGACTCCACAATAATTTTTTATTCTCCTTGTCCTTATTGTACATTCATGTTGACCTCAAACTTTTCGAGTTCTACTTCACTACCATTGATTCTCTTGGAATTCAACTATTCTAACAACAAATACTTTTGTTATTGGATTGAGATAAGTAGTGTTCAACAATTATATTGTTGGTATGTATGCCCTAAGAGCCAATCATGGGATGATTGGTGGGATACATTAATATTTATTTGATAAACATCAAAGGCAAGCTTCCAATTCTTTCTGGTTCAATCATATGAGATAGTGATAGAACAGATTGAATGTCTAGAGAATGACATTACTCAATGAGGTATGCCTTCAGGTTCAGGATCTGAACGATGAGATCATACGGATGCTAAGAGTTTGTACATTCTAATTATGTCCCTAGTCAGATGTCATTGTGGAAGGTAGATAGACAACAATGACACACAAGACTAGATTATGGCGTTGGTTGATGACAGAATCTCATTAGTCATGATATAGAGATATCAAACCAAACACATAGGTACTTGTTAGAGAACAAGTGTACCGAACAGACCCTCCGTGAGTTTGACACAAGGAACCATGACATGGTAGTCACAGTCAGTACTCACAGTGATGGTAGTGAGTGTGATTCTTTGACCTAAAATCACTACACTCAACACATGTCGTTGGGCACACTTTGACATCATCAAACGCAGTCCTGAAACATGGGTTGTTATAAAGGTGATGATTGGGTGGCTTTGACACATGGGGCTTTTGAGGGGTGAGTGATAAATATGGGATTTGTCCCTCCTGAGGGAGTTTGATATCCATGGCTGCTTGATGAGTAGGATTGAGAAAGGCGTGCATGCATGTGTGAATCAGTATGTGATATTGATGTCATACATATCTCTTCCAATCTACTCTGAGATCAAGAAAGTGAATGAACATTGACAGGATGATTGTTCCATGCCTCGAGTTCATTCGGGATATCAATGACAAAGATATTATACATTCACTGTAACACCATTCACGGATTGTAGGATTGAAAGTTGTTCTCCAACTTTCTATTTCACTTGGGTAGCACTGATGTGTGACTAGGCACCACTCTTTGCTTGTGAAGTCATAAGTGTTATGGACTTTCACTGCCAAGGTGAAATGGACCTGCAGGGTCACACACATAGGATTTAACCTGGAAGAGGAGTTTTGTCCACAAACAATGTTTAGATTGATTACTAAAGGAGTTTAGTAGTTCAATTAAACACTCAATTAATTGATAGCTCAAAATCATAGTGTTCAAGGTGTTGGACACATTGATTGGAGTATCAGATTGATTGAAATCGCAATTGACTGATTCTGCACAATCTGCACTCCCAACCGATCGGCTCATGTGATGGACCGATCAGCTGAGCTTGGTGAACCAGTCGGTTCAAGTGTTGAGTCGATCAGCTCATGGTCAGGGTGAATGATTGCTTCAAATGTTGAAACGATCGATTCAACTGGTGCAACCGAGCAAGTTGGGAAAGTAGGATTGGTGAGAATTTTCCTTGCGTTTCACTTGCCCAATTTGATTGGAATAAGGATTGGTATTCGATACCAATTAGAAACAAAAGAAGGAAAGTCAATCAGGAACTAATCAGGACCACGAACTGACCGGTTCATGAGTCCCAACCGATCGGTTGAGGTGTCAACCGACCGGTTCAGGTCCCCAACCGACCGTTTCAGTTGTGAAATGATCAGTTCAGGTTGTTTGTTGGTTGTTTTGTGGAAAATCTCGAACCCTTCTACTCCTGCTTTTAGTCCGGCATTGCCAGGGATGGAGAACTCTGTCCCATGACCCTCCTATATATATAGGGGTAATCGGGGCTTCTCAGAGTACTACTCAGTGCAAACCAGTTGCTCTGCAAAGTTGTCATTCTCTCTGGTTTTGGTAACCGAGACAGCCCGAGCAAGTGCTACTCGATAAGGGAGGCACAAAAAGGTAAAGACAACTACAGAAAGTGATTGGTGCAGGAGAGTGTGTTGGCAACTAGTACATCAACAGGAGGGTGTGACTCCTTCCAATTCCTTATGGGACAAGGAGATTGGAGTTCCAGGTGGTCCGTGCGGACTACTTCAGAGGCGGGAGGTTTCTGCCGCTCGGAGAACTATTGTCAGTCCCGACAGTCCCGTGAGACCAAGAGTCGTCAGTCCCGGTGCGACCAGGAGCTGCATAGACACCGTCCAAGACTGGAGGTGAAGACCACACAAGCCGTGAGGTATTGTCACTGAGCAAGCCTCGGGATAAGGTATGATTCCACAAACCATCCCTTTCCTATTGTATAGACATTGACACGTTTCCTTATTCTGGGTTTGGGGAGGAGAAAAATTTTTGTTTCCACTGCCTTCTCTGTCTCCCTTAAAACCCAACAGTGGTATCAGAGCCATGTCAACTGCTCTATACTTTAGGGATTATCGATATGATCGATTTTGGTTTGTCACCTTTATTTATTGCATACGATGCGGATAAAACTGGCTTTATGCATGTCCAATCCTAAATCAACAAATCCCAATTACATATATGATATGTATTATTAATGCACTCGATACGCATCGCCCTTAAACGAGTTTTGTGGTGGATGTATAGCGTGGTTATGGCCAATAAACCCTATCTGTGTATGGTTGTATGTGGTTGCTTGCATCTCGGTCTGCGCACCGATTTCCCTTTCTCCTATTCCTGATGTAACTCAAAATAATTCGAGATTTTCTTTCCTACCATTGCTCCCCTCGAATGTAACTCGAGGTTTCTCTTTTTACAATGTAAAATAGGATAGAATTTTATTTCCTGTTATGTCAAAGAATGAAGGATATCCTGACGACAACTGAGACGATCGGTTCAAGACGTGAACCGATTGGTTCACGTTCGAGATGATCGGTTCAAGGAGTGAGCCGATCGGTTGATGACCGGTTCGAGAAGCGAGATGAGCGTGTAGCGGCCATGATGAGATGCACAATGACCAGGCGAACCGATCGGTTGGAGGAGCCAACCGATCGGCTGGTGGCACCCAGCTGACCAGTCTGATGGCGAGTCGATCATTCACGTGATGAGTTTATCAAACCTAGAAAGGCAAAGCACATAATTCATCGTGTAAAGGTTGCATGTGATGTAGACCTAGATGACCGTGATTCCTCTTGGCTCGAGGAATCACATTAGGATGGCCATAATCATCGCTTTTATTGTTTTGCATGTTTTCTGTGGGATATAGCATGTATATGATATGTACTATGTATTGTGGTGATTGGATATGTATATGTATATAAAAACCAAATCCCTCATTAAATATTAAGTTTTAGATGCCTTCTAAATGCGACACACATGAAAATCTTGATCGACCAAGTGTGGGCATGCCCTAGCGTGGTGCACCATCTATCTCGTGGAAGCGTGAAGGATGGATATGTGGGTCTGCCCTAGCAGGGTGCATATTCATCGTGTTTGCTTTGGGTCGGACTTAACAAGGTGATCTAGATGGGATCTAGTACCTTGAGGCATGAAGGTGATCATGGCAAGGAGTTGCATATGACATTTTATCAAGAGTTACATATGATGCAATTGGCAAAAGTTGCCTACCTGAGAGATCTAAGTTGTGGGTGACAGCCCTAGCTGGTCCATGATTTAGAGGATTTCAGGATCTTGCCTACTAGAAGGTTGTACACTGCAATCTTCTGAATTGATGGTGAGGGCTATCAATTTGAACTAAAATAGTGGGAGCGATAATTAATTAAAGGCCTAATTATATCGTCAACTTTTCAAATCAATCGAAAAAGTCAAAAATGATTTTTGGACTAAAATTGCATATTTCCTTTTGTGGTACAAATGACAACAAACAACAATCACTTTTCTTTGCGATCGGTCCTTGAAAAGGATAGGCTGAATGGGACAAACTTCCACAACTGGTATAGGACATTGAGAATTGTTCTCACTCAAGAGCTAAAGCTCTATGTCCTGGATACTCCAATTCCAGAGGAACCTGCTCCTAATGCACCAAAGGTAGAAAGGGATGCTTACAAGAAGTATTCTGATGATGCCATTGATGCAAAGTGCTTGATGTTGTGCTCTATGAACCACAAGTTGGTGAGACAACATGAGAACATGGGTGTCATTGAGATGATTCAGCATCTCAGGAACATGTACGAAGATCAAGCACGGCAAGAGAGATACGATGTCTCAAGGGAACTGTTCAAGTGCGTCATGACAAAAGGAGATCCAGTTGGTCCTCACATACTCAAGATGATTGGGTATGTGGAGAACCTGACAAGACTGGGATTTCCACTGAGCCAAGAGTTGTCTACTGACGTGATATTGCAATCATTGCCTGAATCCTACAGTCAGTTTGTGATGAACTACAACATGAACAACTTTGATAGGCCACTGTCAGAGTTGTTGGTCATGTTGAGGAAATTCGAGACACAGATGAAAAAAGACAAGCCTAAGTCTGTGATGGTGATCATGAGCAACAAAGGCAACTCCAAGCGAAAGGGCAAAGCTAAGAAAGGTTCTGATGCTAGCCAGGAGCCCAAGTCGTCTTCAGATCTCAAGGCCAAGGGAGGCGTGACCAAGACAGGCAATTGCCACCATTGTCAAAAGCCAGGACATTGGAAAAGGAATTGTCCTCTCTATCTGGAAGAACAAAAGAAGAAGGGGGCAACAAACGTCTCTACTTAAAGGTGTCATGAAAGTAAACTTGTAACACTTTTGAGGTATATGATACCGAGATGTAAAGTGTAAAGCACTCAATAAATGGGGCAAGTGTTGCCGCCATAGATAGGAGTACTTTAGTTTATTTTCAGTCTAAAAGGCATGTAATACAGTTATAAACTGCTATTTCATATTTGCCAATAGATAGAAACACTTTATTTTTGCATATTGTATGATAATGATGGCAATCAATAAAGAGATGTTTCAATTTCTAAAGATATGATCTTTGAGGAAATGCCTTATTTATCTTGTGGTATTTGATATGCATAAGATAAAATGATACCTAAAAGTTATAGATAACTCAAACAATCAAATTAGCATCAATCATGAGAAATTCATTTCTAGTTTCCATGTGATGGATAAATCTAGAATCTTTTGGTTAGAGAACCAGTAAGAGACATGAATATCTTGAACATGATTAATCAATCTTCACTAATGGTAATGGGAGATTGATTATCCTATTAGGTATAATACATGTGATGTATTTACATACCTATTGGAACAAATGCTAATACTTCAAATGGTGTTTAGAGAAATACCAATATGAATATCTTGAAGTGTTCAATATTATCATAGATGAAGTGCAAATTTGGTAAAGTGTTAATTCTTGATGAGATCAATGAATGAAATACTTGGACCAAATGTTTGAGATCCTTATGAGTGATTATCATAATGAACTCATGATTAAGGCATGGTGATGTCTAAATCAAGAAGGAGTCATACTCTAAGGAGTTAGAGGATGATTATCCAAAAACTAAATTCTTCTTAAATAAAGAATACACTTCACTAATAAAAGAAATTAAGAATCACAAGGGTTGTGAGTTCTTATATCCTTAACAGATACACCTCAATTATCTATGTGATGAGTTGTTCATGTGATAAGTCAACTATATAGATGAATATGAGGAACTAAACTTTGTGTTATGGTTTACGACCATTACATCCTAAATGACATCCATGTGAACCATAAGGTATGACCTTGATGGTAGCACCCATTGGATGAAATCCATAAGTGCAAATGAATCTTAAGTGTTAAGATACATGGATAACATTTTGAGAAGGATGATGCTTGTTGATTGCAACTTAATGACTAAGACATTTGGCATATGGATACTAAAATCACATTCCTATGAGGAATAAAACAAGGATGTATACGTGACACAACCTATAAGGTTTATGAATCCACTAGTGCAAATGAAGTCTATAAGTTACAATGGACTAATCAATGTGATTGATTGAGTACAAGCAACTCAGAATTGAATCTTTACTTTGATGATATAGTCAAAGGGTTTGATTGATATGTCAAAGATAAAGAAGGGATCTGTGATTTAGTGGGAGCGTGTTCACATTCCACATGTTGATGTGAAATGGAAATGTTCTAGAATGGAAATCCAAAAGTGGAAATTATCTTTAAGGAAGATAGATATGTTTCCTATGTGATAGGAATAGAGATCTATAGAGATAGTTCTCGAAAACCTCTTGACATGAAAAGAGAAAGCATACATTGAAGGGTTCAGTATGCACAGATTCAGTGGGAGAAAACTTGTCCATGTTGCATGGAGTTAGTATCCCAAGGCCAAGTGTCCAATTCTTATGAAGAATGGGAACACTAAGAATAGATGTGGATCTATCATGTATGTAATCATCCCATTATCTTGCATGGAAAGAAGAAAAATACATTCATCATCTTATATGTATGACATGGCAATATGATGTGCTCATCCTGATAACTCGTATGTGAGACATGATGAGTGGATGTCTGTCTACTTCCAGTAAGGGTTACTGGAATACCATGAGAACTTGATAAGTACTTGAGAAGTACTAGTTCTATGGAGATAAGGAAGAGTTCAATGTAAAAAGTTACATTGATGCAAACTTCCGAAAGGACAGAAAATTAATCACAAAATATATATAGGATATATAAAAGTGAAAGTTTGTTGATAATTGGAAGTGTTCCAATAAATCCATTTAAAAGGAAATGCCGAGTATCTATGTGTTAGAGAACAACAATGGATACTATATGGATCTGGAATTTCATGAGATGAACTTATAGATATTCCGCTCATTGATGACAAGTATGGAATTCTTGATCATGCAATGTGGCTAAAGGTTAGCAAAGGAATACTAGATCACATATTATGCCAACTCCATCTCATACGTATGACGTACAATGAAGAGATGAGAGACATGCAATTTATACTGACTTTGGAAAGGTGTTGTCATAACTCACTATGTTCATACTAAGAGCACAGTAACATGTGGGACATGTTTAAAGATCACTATGAATATGATTTAAGGGTGATTGGCTCGCAGTGCAAGTGGGAGTCTGTTGGTATGTATGCCCGGAGAGCCAATCATGGGATGATTGGTGGGATACATTAAGATTGATTTGATAAACATCAAAGGCATGCTTCCAATTCTTTCTGGTTCAATCATATGAGATAGTGATAGAAAAGATTGAATGTCTAGAGAATGACAGTACTCAATGAGGTATGCCTTTAGGTTCAGGACCTGAACGATGAGATCATACGTATGCTAAGAGTTTGTACATTCTCATTATGTCCCTAGTCAGATGTCATTATGGAAGGTAGATAGACAACAATGACACACAAGACTAGATTGTGGTGTTGGTTGATGATAGAATCCCATTAGTCATGATATAGAGATATCAAACCAAACACATAGGTACTTGTTAGAGAACAAGTGTACCGGACAGACCCTCCGTGCGTTTGACACATGGAACCATGACATGGTAGTCACAGTCAGTACTCACAGTGATGGTGGTGAGTGTGATTCTTTGACCTGAAATCACTACACTCAAAACATGTCATTGGGCACACTTTGACATCATCAAATGCAGTCCTGAAACATGGGTTGTTATAAAGGTGATGATTGGGTGGCTTTGACACATGGGGATTTTGAGGGGTGAGTGATAGATATGGGATTTGTCCCTCTTGAGGGAGTTTGATATCCAGGGCCGCTTGATGAGTAGGATTGAGAAAGGCGTGCATGCATGTGTGAATCAGTATGTGATATTGATGTCATACATATCTCTTCCAATCTACTCTGAGATCCAGAAAGTGAATGAACGTTGACATGACGACTGTTCCATGCCTCGAGTTCATTCGGGATATCAGTGACAAAGGAATTATACATGCACTGTAACACCATTCATGTATTGTAGGATTGAAAGTTGTTCTCCAACTTTTTATTTCACTTGGGTAGCACTGATGTGTGACTAGGCACCACACTTTGCTTGTGAAGTCATATGCGTTATGGACTTTCACTGCCAAGGTGAAATGGACCTGCAGGGTCACACACATAGGATTTAACCTGGAAGAGGAGTTTTATCCACAAATAATGTTTAGATTGATTACAAAAGGAGTTTTGTAGTTCAATTAAACACTCAATTAATTGATAACTCAAAATCATAGTATTCAAGGTGTTGGACATATTGATTGGAGTATCAGATTGATTGAAATCACAATTGACTGATTCTGCACAATCTGCACTCCCAACCGATCGGCTCATGTGATGAACCGATTGACTGAGCTTGGTGAACCGGTCGGCTCAAGTGTTGATTCGATCGGCTCATGGTCAGGGTGAAATGATTGCTTCAAATGTTGAAACGATCGGTTCAACTGGTGCAACCGAGCAAGTTGGGAAAGTAGGATTGGTGAGAATTTTCCTTGCGTTTCACTTGCCCAATTTGATTGGAACAAGGATTGGTATTCGATACCAATTAGAAACAAAAGAAGGAGAGTCAATCGAGAACTGATCAGGACCATGAACCGATCGATTCAGAAGTGAACCGACCGGTTCATGAGTCCCAACCGATTGGTTGAGGTGTCAACCGACAAGTTCATGTCCCCAACCGACTGTTTCAGTTGTGAAATGATCGGTTCAGGTTGTGAGTTGGTTGTTTTGTGGAAAATCTCAAACCCTTCTACTCCTGCATTTAGTCCCACATTGCCCGGGATGGAGAACCCTATCCCATGACCCTCCTATATATATAGGGGTATTGGGGGCTTCTCAGAGTACAACTCAGTGCAAACCAGTTGCTCTGCAAAGTTTTTGTTTCTCTGGTTTTGGTAACCGAGAGAGCCTGAGCAAGTGCCACCCGATAAGGGAGGAACAACAAGGGAAAGACAACTATAGAAAGTGATTGGTGCAGGAGAGTGTCTTGGCGACTAGTACTTCAATAGGAGGGTGCGACTCCTTCCAATTCCTTGTGCGACAAGGAGATTGGAGTTCCAAGTGGTACATGTGGACTACTTCAGAGGTGAGAGGTTTCTGCCGCTCGGAGAACTGTTGTCAATCCCGACAGTCCGGTGTGACCAGGAGTCGTCAGTCCCAGTGCGACCAGGAGTTGCATAGACACCGTTCAAGATTGGAGGTGAAGACCGCGCAAGCCGTGAGGTATTGTCGCCGAGCAAGCCTCGGGACAAGGTATGATTCCACAAGCCATCCCTTTCCTATTGTATAGATGTTGACGCGTTCCTTGTTCTGGGTTTGGGGAGTAGACATTTTTTTGTTTCCACTGCCTTCTCTGTCTCCCCTAAAACCCAACATATATGGTCTTTTGAATAATTCTTTCCAAGAAACTCTTTTCTTGTAAAATATTGACTCTTTAAGACATATCGAGAAATTCCCATATCATATCTCATATGTTTTCCATTAATCCATTTTAGGTGGTACATTATTTTAGTGTTAAGCTTGTATCTATGAGGAAATTAGAAGATTGGATTAAATGATAATCACATTGTGATTCATCAGGATGTAATTCCTTCTTTCTGATACATCATCATGCTTCAGATGGAGTTGATTGTGATACACTATCATATTCCCTCCAGAAGGTCCTCAAACAAATCCTGTGAAGTATTTCAACATTGGTCACATCAAAGTATCTTAACTTTTAAGGAAGTTGTGTAATTCATATATGTAATCTTCTTGAACATTTCAAGAGATTTGTATTTTACTGAATACATATCACCATATTATCATTAAATATAATGAAGTATAGATAATTGTCTATAGAATGTATTCCAAGGTCTTTGTACATCATTATGCACAAGTCCTAACATAATGCTTATTCTCACACTACAACTAGTGATAGGTAGTTTGTCATGTTGCTCATATAAAATACTTGCAAGTCTCTTATTGGTTCAATGACTAAAAAAGTCTAGATAAACATCAACATGCTCTAGAAATACATTTTTCATACATACGCTCTAGATGAAAATGCAATAGATATTGTTTGTTTGAGTTACTAAGTTTTAATCCTTTAGGTATTTCTGTTATAAATGTATATCTTTAGATCCTTCAAATAAATATCACAAGATAACTGCGACATTTCCATACATGATCACATCTCTGAAATAAGACCATTAACTACTCTTTATTTATAGTCATCCTTGTCCATACAAGATTCATAAAGTAACAAATTTCTATATTGGCATAAATGAAATAGCAGTTTTTTAACTCTTCTACATGCCCAGTGGTCTAAGATAAATGCTAAATGTAGACTGAAGTTGCAGCAACTCTTTTTATGCACAGTCCATCCTCGTTGTTTTGTAAAGGCTTACTTATAATCAGATCATTTATATTAACATATGTTAGATCTACATCCGGTATTAGATACCTAAGATGAAGATGTAATCAGATTTATCTCATAATGTTTATACCTGAAATATAGGTTTCTACCTAATATTTATTCTTCTTTAGTTCCTCTAGATAAAGAGGACAATTCCTTTTCCAGTGTCCAGGCTAGTGATAGTGGTGGCAATTTCCTCCCTTATTTACTCCTCCCTTTTCTTTTAGCACTAAAGACTTGGGATTCTGGCTAGCTTTATAACTCTTCTTAGCTTTGCCTTTGCCTTTAGACTTCCCTTTGTCTTATTGATCATCATCACAGACTTGGGTATGTCTTTCTTCATTTGTTCCTCAACATTTCTCAACATGCCAAGTAACTCTATCAATGGCTTGTCAAAGTCACTAATGTTGTAGTTTATGACAAACTGACTGTATGACTCTAGAAGAGGCTACAGAATCACATAAGTGGCCAACCCTTAACCCAAGGACAATCCTGGTCTAGAAAGGTTCTCCACATACCCAATGAGCTTGAGCATATGAGGACTTACTGGATATCCTTTTGACATGTTACATTTTTTACATCTCCTTAGAGATATCAAATCTCTCCTATCTTTCCTAATCTTAGAACATATTCTTAAGATGTGTGACCATCTCAATAACATCCATGTTCTCATGATTTCATTGACTCTCATAGTTCATGGAGCACATTATTAGGCATTTGACATCAAGGACATCTTGTACGCATACATGTCATCCTTAGGTGCATTGGGAAGAGGTTCCTATAGATCTAATGTTTCCCGGACATAAAGCTTACGCTCATGTGTGAAAACTATTTCCAACATCCTAACCAATCGTGAAACTTATTCCCATTCAATTTTCCTTCTCAAGGACTGATCACAGATAAAATGTGATGTTGTGTGCTTCTATTTGATTCTAAAAGAATAAAATTATTTTTTTCAAAACCCATTTTAATTTTATGTGTATAATATTTGACAATGTTAATTAGGCCATTAACCAACTATCTCTCTAAGTATTTTGTTTAAATTGATAACCCTCAATTGTGAATTAGAAAGATTGCAAAATAATGAGCCATGATTCAAAATAATTCAATTATTACCCGGCTGACACCAGCGCCCATAATCAATCATTGAGGTAGGAAACTTTTGTCAATTACATCTTATGCAATTCTTGGATTGATGGTATGCGCAACTCTTTGCCATGGGCATCTGCATGCCTCCTGGTGCTCAATTTGATTAAGGACACCCAGTTAAGCCCGACTAAAAATCCAACACGATAGAAATGCACCCTGCTTTAGTAGAACCTACATATCTACCATCACACTTCCACGAGATGGACAACGCACCATGTTTTGGCGTAACCTACATTGGGTCGTTCAAGCTTTTCATGTGTGTTGCTAATGGAAAACATCTTAGACTTACTATTTTTAATTGATATATATATATATATATACACACACACACACACAGATTGTCCAATCACCACATATATATAGTATGTATCTTATACATACTATATCCCACAATATAAACATGTAGTTTAAAACTAAAGTTATGGTTATGGCCATACTACTGTAATTCCTTAGATCCATAAGGAATCACTGAAAAACTACTAGAGGGGGGGTGAATAGAGTTTTTGAATTATTTTAACAATTTATTGAATTCAAACAACCACAATTGAAATTGGAAGAAAGAGACAGGTGTTTAGAGTGGTTCCAACTATAGAAAATACTATAGTTGTCAGTCCACTACCCGGTTGCTTACCCAACCGGGATTTGAAAGTATTTATTTTATTACCTCTCGAGGATTTATACAAAATACAATACTTTCCTTTACACCCTTTGAACAGCCTTCACTTGAAGTAGGTGCACCAACTTTGAGGTAGCTTTCTTTGAAGTAACTCCAAGCTCCCCCTTGAAGTAGCCTTTCTCTCTAGAAGTAACCTCCCGTTGCACCAGCCTTCTGAAGTAGCTCAAAGTCTCCTTCTTCGCCAAGAAAATCTTCACCCTCTCCAATCCGCAGCCTCCAACCTAGGAGTAGTAAGGAGAGTACAAACAATAATAGGGAACAAGAAAGGAAAAAAAGGAAATTACAACTTATCCTTTATAGCCCAAGGCTTGATATGCCTAGATCAAGCGTATAGATCTCCTAACCAAGTATGTGAACTTGTGATTGCAGTGGGTAGGAGATACTAGCCTATAGGACACGAATTATGAGCTAAGGAATGAAATGGCCAATTGTCACAATGCTCAAATTGCTTACAAATAGATTGCACAAAGTATTCTCAAGGATTTCTCAAGTGTAGCAAGTGTTAACAAGTCTGTTTGAGTGTCCTATGGCTTGTCCTATTTATAGGAATGGCCTAAGGATGCTTAAGGACGTTCTAGACAACTTCTAGGGGTTTCTAAGTGCTTAACTAGCTGTTAGGTACAAAGTTGTTGCTTTAACAACGGCTAATTAATTAATTTTGCAGTTGCTGTCAGAGACAATCTTGGTCGAGGAATGGTCGACCGAGACACCTACTCGGTCGAACTTTTGTCGACCGACAGGCACTCTGGAACAAGTGATTTGCAACGTCTTTCTCCAACTGCCAACTAACTTGTCTGTTGTGTCTAACGGCTACTTTGGATCTTTCTCGGTCGAGGAGTTTGTCGATCGAGAGTGTCTCGGTCGAGGAGTTTGTCGACCGAGATTGATCCTGTTTCAATGTTTCAATTTAGGCACTAATTATATGTATGAGTGTGCTTATGTGATCTTATTTGAATGGGATGACTTGTCTAACTGTGGTGTTTAGCTAGGGAGAATCTAACGCTTGATTTACATGCAATTCTAAGTACTTGTACATTATATTTTTGTACAAGTTTTTACAACAGTGATTACATTGCATGAAAATATAAATATGTAAGCTTGTGGATTTTCCCTTGTTGCTTTGTCATCCTGCACACTCAAGTAGCTCGTTAGATTAATAAGAATGAAATGTTTGTCATAATCAAAACAAAGGGATTTATAGATGTCCATTTAGCCAACAATCTCCCCCTTTTTGAAGATGGCAAACATTTCCAAAATATAAAAATAAAGGAAATATAAACCATATGAGTTTCATACCTTTAGATTACCTTTTGTAGCTTTTCCTCTTGTTTATAAAATGTGTGCTTATTATTCCCCTTGAATTATGGAACATGAAATCCAATTCACTAGGGAATATAGCAACTTTCAATTTAAAGCCAAGAGTTTATTTATGAAACTCATTGATTGAGTTTTTCAAAGTTTTAGTTTTATATTTATTTCTCCCCCTTTGTCATTTCAAAAAGATATCCGTTTAGAAATAAAAACTCCCCCTTAATTAGATGTCCCATCAAATCTAATGAAAAAGATGTCCATTTAAAAGCCAAAATATCATGATGTAAATAAGAGTTTTTGTTTAAGTAGCACAAATATTAATTTTATGAAATTCATAGATTTCTTCATAACCAAGAGTAAAAATACTAAGGTCGTAACAAGCTCCAAATGATGTTTTGCAATGTTTTTGTAAGCTTCTCAGTCAAATAATCAAATTTGTTTCAATGAGCTCCCCCTTAATCTTATACTATGTTCCCAAAGATATAAGTATTTTTGCAATAGATGTCATTTTAGCCATAACTTGAACTTTTAGGTATTTGCAAAGATGTTCATCCTTTTTGATTTACTTGTATTTATTACTCCCCTTATTTTGTATGCTCTACAATGATGATCTTATAATCCATATTTTGAAGATGTCTCATATGTTCTTTTAGAAAAATATCCATTGGAATCAAGTAAAGATGACCAATTTCATTAAAAGCATGTATTACAAGCATGAAAAGATAGCCAAAACATGTAACAATAACCCATTTATTACAATTTTGCAAAGATTCCATTACAACAAATACAACTCCACATCTCACAGGAAAGACTTAAGAATTACATCAACACCAGGGTCTTTCCCAAGAAAAGGCTCAGCTCCATAATACTGAACTAATGTTTGCCACTCCAGAGCACCTGTCTTGGTTAAGGCATATGCCTCCAAGAAGGTTGGAACACGATCAAATCGAAAGTGAGCAGCAATATCTTGTAGTTGAATTGATGAAAACTGAGTATGCGTGAGATCAGTAGATGGTGGTGGTGGAGGTTGATAATAGTTGTAAGATGGGTTATATGGATTGAGCATTCCAGGATTTAAAGAGTAGGGATATTCATCTGGTTGGTTTGGAGAAAGAGTTTGCATTCTCTGGTTTAGATAAGTCATGGCATGATGGTTATAATCTAATTGTTTACTAAGATGATATTGTGATCCTGCAACATAGGTTAGAGTGTTTTGGATGGGGTCATAGGGTAGGCTGGTAGGAGGAGGTGGAGGTGGTATATCTTGTGTAGATGTTTCCCCTTCTACCCTAGCCCTCTTATGACCGAAATCAATCCCCATTTTTTCTACAGTATTCTTACTTATTTTTTGTGGTCTACGTTCCCATGTATATCCCATATCCTCAAGTTGAGTCTTAAGGAAATGTTGAGTAATTTGGCATACAAAATCAGCATATGGAGGATTGCCAGAAAACTCAAGCATGTTTTTAAGAATGATGCGGATAAAATTTGTGGGAATACGTTGGATAATGGCATATATTAGACACATACGAAAAATAGGAACTTCAGATTTATTGTCTCTAGGATGTATGTTTGTTGAAACAATAAGGTTTACAATCCTAGCAGCTGGTTTGAGATTTATAGCATAGTATGTGCCTCTATCTTCGTGACAGGTTGTATTGGATTTAAAAATGGTCCTTTTGATGTCACTAAGACTAATGGTATGGTCATCTTGGGAAAATTGGTTAAGGGGGTTTCCAGAAGTAAGGTCAAGGGTGTCTTGATATTCATCTATGTCAATACCTAGCATGTCAAGAATGTCCCCTTCAGTAAATCGGAAGCTATGCCCATTGACCATAGTATAGAAGAAGATGGTTTCATTTTCAGAGTGGGAAATGAGGTTTGCATAGAATTCATTCACTACCTTGATGGAATAGGAAGGGAAAGAAGGGTTGATGAATTCTTTTAACTTTTGCACTTCGAAAAGGTCCTCCAAGTCGACGATGTTGATGAAGTCCATAACTTCAACTGGTCGTCATGGGAGAGGAGCTTTGGAGGAAAGCCGTAGATATCGATCACCAGCATCTCCATCGACGAAGGCAATGTCGTTGATGATCGTCAGTGGTGGAGTAGCTTCCCGAGCTTCCCTTCCTTTCCTGCCGACGACCTTCTTCTTTCCACGAGCAGATGATGAGGCCATTGTGTTTCTTGAAGGTGGAGAAGAAGCAAGGATGGCTTGTGGATGAGGATGCTAAAGAGTTGCACAAAAATGCACTAGAGAGAGCCTATGGAAGCAAGAGTATGCAAGTGTGAGGAAGTGACCCGTTTTTGGTTCCTTTTATAACAATCCAGCGACCTGGTCGGTCGACGATTCGTCGACCGAGCGTCCGCAATGGTCATGTTGTAGACGCGCCACTCGGCTCCCCAACGGTAAGATTTACAACGGTCATAACGGTCGATTTACAACGGTCATATCCAACGGCTAATTCTCGGTCGAACAATTGTCGATCGACATTGTCTCGGTCGAACATTTGTCGACCGAAAGTGTGTCCGATACTAAGTCTGTCTAGATTCTGTCGGTCAAGAGAGGGGGCTGACCGAAAGGTTTTCGGTCGAAGAGTTCGTCGACCGAAAGACTTACTGAGTACGAATTTGAAGCTGATATTTAATGTAAATGATAGACTATATTTGTAGAGCATATATATAGATTTTCTAAGGGAGTAATATTGTGTTTATTATTGACAATATTGGGACAAGTTGTGATCATAAATTAATTATACTTTTAATCATAAAATGATATCCAAATAGTTATTATGTCAAACTTATTTTAGGTCGAATTTGACTACGACCATAGCGCCCCTTGGTCAAATTTTATTTTAACCAAGAGGTAAGTTTGCAGATTTTCAAATTGAACATATCGAGTATAATATATGCATACAATTTGATTGAGTATCAAGTTGAAGCATAATACTTGATATAAGTCTTAAATGAAGGCTCAATTAATATCTCAATTCTACTAATTTGTCTTATGTGTTGCAAGCAATAGTATATAACCAATGAATCATTTTGTTTTGCCGAATATTATCATGGATTCATGCATACAATTTATCATTATCTATGCGTACAAAGTATTGAAAGTATATCCATGATGTAATGATAACAGCATATAATTTCATCACATGATCATAAAAAAAATTTATTAAACTGAGCATACTTTTGGTTTGTAGAGATGATTTCCAAAATAAACATCCAATCATAAATCATGAATAGATAGCAATTTCATTAATTTCAAAGAAATTCAGCAATTTTTGCAACATATTGGAAATCAGTGACATGCTCGGTCGACAATTTCTCGACCGACAGTGTCTCGGTCGACAGTCTCTCGACCGACAATATTTCTGAAACTGTTAATTGCTTCCAAATAAAACATAACTATGCAATTTAAATATTTATTTGTTATCCTATTTAGTTGAGATAGACGTAGAAATATGCAACTAAGGTCCTTGGTCATATCTCAACTTGATTCTGTTCATTTAGTTTGGAGGTTTTGGAACCCAAACTAACTCGACATCTTTTCTCTTATAAGGACATGAAAAAGAGTAATGTCCAAGACGTAAGCAATAATGGCAACATATAGAATCAACCTCAAGTCTTTTTCTATGGTTTTGTTCTAGGTTGTTCTTTGGTACAAATGTATTTGTTCCTTTAGGTACATATATAGATTGATGGGTTTGTGACTTTCTCCAACTAGGTTGATAGGACTTCTCTTTAGGCTTATAACCTAGTCCTCTTCTCCCAATTTGATGATAGGAATTATCTAAGATTTGATCAAGAATGACATTATTATTCAAATTACTAACTTTTTGTTGTAACTTGGCAATCTCTTCCATTCTCTTCTTGATATCTAGTTTTGCTTGATCTAGATTAGATGACAATGAATTTCTTTCTTTGACAATAGAATCATAATCTAGATGATTGCATAAAATGGGTTGTTTTTGAAGATCATTCACTTGTCTTTGCAAATTATTCTTCTCTAAAAAAAGTAGATTACAATTTGCCTCTATAGATTTTATCTCAATATCATGATCTTCAATGATCTTTTTAAGATCTTCATTTTCGGATGTAATAGCAAGAAGCTTTGCATGTAATTCATCATTTGCTTTATTTGATTTCTTTAATTTCTTCTTGCATTCAACATATTTAATATGTGTTTCTTCAAGGCTAGCAACTAGTTCTTCTTTAGATAAATCAAAAAGACTTACCTCTTCTTCTTCTTCCTCGCTAGTTGTAGCAATGAGACAATCTTTGTTCTCATCTTCCTTCTTAGATCTCCATGGGCATCCAGTTGTTGGGTGGCTTGTACCTAAACACCAATTGCAACATGTTGTAGTTTTGTCCAAGCAACACCTTTTGTTGTGATTATAATCACCACTACCCTCCATTCTTCAAGACTTTGTTAGGGTTCCTTGAAGCCTGCTCTAATACCAATTGAAAAACTACTAGAGGGGGGGTGAATAGAGTTTTTGAATTATTTTAACAATTTATTGAATTCAAACAACCACAATTGAAATTGGAAGAAAGAGACATGTGTTTAGAGTGGTTCCAACTATAGCAAATACTATAGTTGTCAGTCCACTACCCGGTTGCTTACCCAACCGGGATTTGAAAGTATTTATTTTATTACCTCTCGAGGATTTATACAAAATACAATACTTTCCTTTACACCCTTTGAACAGCCTTCACTTGAAGTAGGTGCACCAACTTTGAGGTAGCCTTCTTTGAAGTAACTCCAAGCTCCCCCTTGAAGTAGCCTTCCTCTCTAGAAGTAACCTCCCGTTGCACCAGCCTTCTGAAGTAGCTCAAAGTCTCCTTCTTCGCCAAGAAGATCTTCACCCTCTCCAATCCGCAGCCTCCAACCTAGGAGTAGCAAGGAGAGTACAAACAATAATAGGGAACAAGAAAGGAAAAAAGGAAATTACAACTTATCCTTTATAGCCCAAGGCTTGATATGCCTAGATCAAGCGTATAGATATCCTAGCCAAGTATGTGAACTTGTGATTGCAGTGGGTAGGAGATACTAGCCTATAGGACACGAATTATGAGCTAAGGAATGAAATGGCCAATTGTCACAATGCTCAAATTGCTTACAAACAGATTGCACAAAGTATGCTTAAGGATTTCTCAAGTGTAGCAAGTGTTAACAAGTCTGTTTGAGTGTCCTATGGCTTGTCCTATTTATAGGAATGGCCTAAGGATGCTTAAGGACGTTCTAGACAACTTCTAGGGGTTTCTAAGTGCTTAACTAGCCGTTAGGTACAAAGTTGTTGCTTTAACAACGGCTAATTAATTAATTCTGCAGTTGCTGTCAGAGACAATCTCGGTCGAGGAATGGTTGACCGAGACACCTACTCGGTCGAACTTTTGTCGACCGACAGGCACTCTGGAACAAGTGATTTGCAACGTCTTTCTCCAACTGCCAACTAACTTATCTGTTGTGTCTAACGGCTACTTTGGATCTTTCTCGGTCGAGGATTTTGTCGACCGAGAGTGTCTCGATCGAGGAGTTTTTCGACCGAGATTGATCCTGTTTCAATGTTTCAATTTAGGCACTAATTATATGTATGAGTGTGCTTATGTGATCTTATTTTAATGGGATGACTTGTCTAACTGTGGTGTTTAGCTAGGGAGAATCTAACGCTTGATTTACATGCAATTCTAAGTACTTGTACATTATATTTTTGTACAAGTTTTTACAACAGTGATTACATTGCATGAAAATATAAATATGTAAGCTTGTGGATTTTCCCTTGTTGGTTTGTCATCCTGCACACTCAAGTAGCTCGTTAGATTAATAAGAATGAAATGTTTGTCATAATCAAAATAAAGGGATTTATAGATGTCCATTTAGCCAACAATCACTACCATCTAGGTATACATCTCATGCAAGAACCTATTGTTGGTGTATATTTTTGTCTTCCAATATGGGTTGATTGGTTCAACCCTTAAACTGGTAGGCTTGCCTCTTGGTTAGTTGGTTGGTCGTCTCAACTGATCATCTGGCCTTCTATCCAACTGACATCTGGACACTTCCAAATGATTGGTTGGTCGTTAGTCATTTAGCTGCTCCTGTGGTCTTCCCCCCTGAGTCCTCTAGCCGGTTGGCTCATCTGGTGAAGTAGTTGGCTCACCTGACACTGATCTTCTTCTTCATTCTAACACAAAAAGAAACTATCACATTTCTATTAAAACTTATTACATGGTAATCAGAAACCTCGAGTTACACTCGAGGGGAGCATAGTTATAATAGAATAATACTTTTAAAAGAAGGTAGTAGAGGCTTGGTATGTAAACCAAGATATAATAGGAACAAACAAACCATCCAACCACACACATATATTTGGGTTATTGCCTAGAACCATGCTACACATCCACCATCAAAACCAGCTTTTATGGTGATGCTTGTAAATTGCATCTATATCATATCATATATATATTACTTTGGGATCATATGTGGTATTTAATCAGATATGCACATTAATCATTTTAAATATTCATATCGCATACAATAAATAAAAGGTGAAAAACAAAAACCCGATCATATCGATTATCCCAAAGCATAGTAAATTGATGTGGCTCTTATACTACTATCAGAAAATATGGCATCAGAACATGTAGCGGAAACAAAAAAATTAATTGCTATATTCCCCTTTAATAGACAATCGTGTCAACAACTGTGTAATGGGAAGGATAGTTTATGAGGTCATACCTAGTCTAGGACCAAGTTCAACAACTATTTACTTGTTGAAGTATGCAACTTTCTTCATATCCCACTCAAACAACATTTGTGTCGACCTTGTGGTTGATCACAAAGGACAATAGGTTGACGTTGTCCTCCTAGTAGGAAAATATCCCTGCCTCTAGAATAGTCCACATGGACCATCAGGAACTCTTGTCATTCTGTTAGAATAGACAAGGAGTTGTCCCCTCATGTTGGCGTACTAGTCACCAACTTACTCTCCCATAATTGATCTCCCTTTTGCTATCCCTCCCTCTATCAGGTAGGACTTCTCCAGGTTCTCTCAGTTACCACAACCAGAGAAGACAAACAATTATCGGAAGGAATTGAGTTGTGTCTGAGAATCTCCCTGTACCCCTCTATTTATAAGAGGGTTAGGGTCAGGGTTCTAGTCTGAGTGGGAATGGAAGGGACCAAAATTTAATGAATTTTTGTAACATGCAAGTGACAAAATAGATGGTTCACAAGTCAACCGATCTATTGGCATGTGAGTTGATCAATTAAACCCTTAAACTGATCATTTCATCATGTTTCCCAATCACAATTGTATTAGCAATTAATTTTTGATTTAATACACAACATGATGTCAGTAGAAATCCTTGAATCAATCAAATCGATCCCCCAACCACTCGGTTCACAATCTGAGCTGGTCGTTTCATTGATCTGACCTGATCAGTTCATTTCCTGAACAGGTCATTCACTATCATGAATTGCCAAAGTTGTTCAATTAACCTGATGCACTGAAATGGTCAGTTTAACACTTGAACCAGTCGGTTCACTTATGCAATCAGTCAATTTTTAACCAATGTTGTTTAAATTGAATACATAACTCTTTAGTAATCAAGTTGAAATGATATTCATGAATGAACTCCTATTCCAAATGTATTATGTGTGTGTGACCCTCTAGGTTACAAGTTATGTTGGTAGTAAATATCCATAACTCATTTATGACATCACAAGAAAAGAGTGACACCTAGTAACACATCATTGCTATTCAAGTAATCAGAAAGTTGGAGAACAAATTTAACCTACAATCTGTGATAGGTGTTACAGTGAGTGTATAATTCCTTTGTCATTGATATCCAGATTGAACTCAAGGCATGTAATTGTCATCCTTTCAATGTTCAATCCATGTTCATTGAACTAGTGTAGACTGACTCAGATAAATGTGACCTCAATATCAATATTGATTCACATGTACATGTGTGTGGTTTTCCTTAGTCTTTCTTATCATGTGGCCATGATGTCAAACTCCCATAGGAGGGACAAATCCCATATACGTCACTCACAATCATACCCACGTATCATAGTGCATCTAATCATCACCTTTTTGGCTACCCTTATTCTAGATCATGATGGATGATATCAAAATACATCGAACAACTTGTGACGAGTGTAATGATTTCAGGTCTAAGAACCACAATCACCACCTAGATTGTGATAGATGATTATGACCACCAATTATGGTTACCATATGTCACTCTCAAGGTGGGTTTGCCCAATACATTTTTTGACTTAGAGGTTATACATTGTCCATATTTTGATAATGACTCAACCATTCCATTCATACATATCTACTATGTGTATTCAAGATTAATTTCAGTGGTTAGGTACATGAAAAGGATCAAATTCAAAGGCCCTAGCTTGTCCAAATACAAGTCAAAAGCTATACAAGTGTGTTAATTAGAAAATCCATATAAACGACCTTAGAAGACTTTTGTAATCACTTGTATTGATGATATGACTTGTAACTAAGATGAGAAAAATTATTGGGACACTTAATACCAAGTTTTAATCACTATTTTAGCACTTTAGAAAACTTATCGCAGGTTGTTGATTGATCAAGTTGGAATCTCTACTGATCTACTGGATCCATTTTCTGGAGAGTGCATCGGTCGAGTTGTACATACCAGAACTTGACCGATTTGGTAACTGACCAATCCACAATTCATTAGTCAGTTGAGTTTCCCCAGGACAAACTTGATCGATGGTTTGAATTTTAGGTTTGTCTTTTAGCCGATCAGTCGAGTTACCTTTATTGAATCTCGACCGATTGTACTATACGGAAGTTGCATAATTGATTATAACTGTTAGTGGCCTACTTGATCAAAAATAGATTGGTTGCATTGGGAAAAAATTCTATATTTCGGCCCTAAGTGTCCCCCAACTCAAACGTACATCCCCAACTATAAATACGACCTCTTGGAGTTCATTCCAATGTTGCTCATTCACTATATCCTTGGTCCTTTCTTAGTTGAGAGTGTTCCAACCCTTTGAGCCCCTTTCTCTCTCTAGTTTCAACTCAAATCTGAAAATATGAGTGAGTTAGGATCCATTGTATGAGAGCTATTCCTTGTACTCATGTAAAGCTCTCCACCTCCATCTTCCTACCCCCTTTCCTTATTGAAGAAAAGGCTTGAAGATCTTCTTCAAGTGAAGGAGAAGGAGTTGTTGTTCTTCAAGGTTGAAGAAAGCATGGTGATCCAGATCTCTGAGTGAAGGAGATAGGCAAGGCGGATGTTCAAGAACGATAGATAATCCCTAAAAGGCCAAAGACTTGAAGGTGGAGTGGGTAAGTCCTTGATTGAAGGCTGAAGACTCCTTGCTCAAGTGGGTAAGCTCCTTCGGTAGGTTGAAGATCCTTGCTTGAGGTACTAAGCCCTTGGATGAATGTGGTTTTATCTTGTAATTTTATGATGGAATATATGAGTACCAAGATTGCAAATCCTAGAGATTAACCACCTCTAGGTAGTGGATTGACATTGCTCCTAGTTAGGACGTGGAACCATTCTAAACCACCTTGTCCAAGTGTATGATATCCTTGTCTCTCTTCCTTGTTGTGCATGTTAGTTAGGAACTCAAATTTTTTGTATGATTTAGCTTTTGCATTTAATATAATTTGAAGGTCTAATTCATTTTGTGAGATTTGTGAAGCTCTATTCACACCCACCCCTCTAGAGCCATTGATCCAACAAGTGGTGTCAGAGAAGGTCTTCTCCAAGCTACTTCCACAAGTAGCAGAAGATGGGCGATTTAGTACTTGGATCCCTCAACTTGGAAGGAAGCTTCTGCATGCGACCTTCGGTCTTTGATGGCACCAACTTCCTCTATTGGAAGAGAAGAATGCAGTTGTACTTTCAAAGAGTAAGCTACGAGATGTGGAAGGTGGTGCATCTAAAGTATGAAGATCCAATGGGGGAAATCCTTACAAGGATGGAAGCCCAAATGAAGCAAGCTCATCTCAATGCCAAAGTTGTGAGCATCATCAATGCAACCCTCACCCCATCCGAGGCCAATCGGATCTCCTCATGGGACACCGCACATGAAATTTGGAACAAGCTTTGTGTCACCTATGAGGGAATGGAGCAAGGAAGGAAGAAAAGATCTACATGCTTGGTGGTCTACTTGAGAACTTCAAGATGGGAAAGAATGAAAGAGTGGCGGACATGTACACAAGGCTTAATGTCATCATCAATGGATTGGCAGATCTTGATAGTGTGATGGACAAAGGCACATTGAACTCAAAGATCTTGAGATCTCTACCAAAGAGATGGGAGCCCATTGTGACCTCCATTGAAAAAGTGTACAAGCTTAGTGAATTGTCAACCGAGGAGATGGTTGACAACCATTCAAGCTCATGAGACAAGGATTGACAAGCAAGAAGAAGAAGAAAAGAGAGAAGAGAAGGTGTCCAAGAAGATCAAGGACACAACCTTCAAATCTCAAATTGAAGAGATGGTTCGATAACAAAAACATGCACTCATATCCCCTACTCCTTCCTCAAACGAAGATGAAGGACCAAGTGAACATGAAGCTAACTACTCCAAGGGCAAGCACTTCAAAGGGAAGTCTTCTTCATCTACTCCTAGGTGCTATGAATGTGGCCAAAAAGGCCATTACAAGAGTGACAGCCCCAAGGCCAAGAAGAGCCACCACAAGAGCAGCCACAAGAAGGACAAGGAGTACAAGAAAGAAGGTAGATATAAGAGAAAGGAGAAGAAAGAAAGAAGAAGCAAAGATGCAGCTCATGCAGCTTGGGAGGAGTCTTCCTCAAGTTCTTCTAGCTTCGAAGATGGAGAATGCCACCTTGCTATCATGGCCTCTACAAGTGATGTTGTAGGTGAGGTAAGTGAGGTAAGTGAAGTCAAATTGCATGAGTTGTCTAAAGAAACTCTTATTGATATGCTTAATGCTAGCCGGTTATCTTTTACTAAATGCAAATCTAATAAGAAAAGACTACGAAAAATCATAGATGATCTTTATGTTAAAATTGTGATTCTTGATCAAAATGAAAAGTTGCATCTTGATAATATTGATTCCTTGCAAGGGAAATTTCTTGATCTTGAGCTCCAATAAAATGGAGTTGAAGTTGAGAATGGTGTCTACCTTAAGAACATTACTAATCTTAAGGAAGAGAGCCAAAAATGCCAAGATGAGATTGATGTACTTAAAATTTAAAATGTAGAACTTAAGCTCATTGATGATGCTAGGAGAAATGAAGTTTATGATTATCAAAGAGAAGTTCTTTTGCTTAAATATGATAATGCTAAGTTTCTTGCTCAAGTTAATGATCTATCTTCTAGTCCTATCTTGCCAAGTAATGAGGTAGCTAGCACTACTCTAGAGCATGATTCTTTTCATACTAAAGCCCTCTATTTAGAGGCTGACCTATTGCATGCTAGAGATGATCTTGCTAGCTTATCTTATACTATCATTAGTCTTAGGGATGATAATGAAAAGATAAGAGCTTCTTTGCAAAAGTTTCTTACGGGAAATAAATCCCTTAATGCTGTCGTAGAACACTCTACCAAACAAATTGGTACTAGTGGTTTAGGATATGATGGGACTACTCCTAAGGATAAGAACAAGAACAAGAGTAAGGGTACGAAGAAGAGTGTGGAACCTCCTTTCTTCCATGGAGAGACTTTCGGCTCTAAGAACCCAATGGTATGTGCTCATTGTAAATGTGATGATCATTACTCTATGTATTGTCCTTACAAGCCAAAGGGGACCAAAAAAAAGATGAAATGGGTCCCCAAGCTAACCCCAAATCCCAAAGTTTGAGTTGGGCACCAACATCCTTCTCTCATGTAGGTCAAAAGAAGATGGATTGTTGATAGTGGCTGCTCAAAGCATATGATAGGTGAAATCAGCCATTTCAACAGATTCATGAAGAAGAAGGGAGGATTGGTGACCTTCAGGGACAACAAAATGGGTAAGGTAATAGGTGAGGGTGATATAGGAAATTAGATATGTATTAAAAATGTTTTTCTTGTTGATGGTCTATATCACAATTTAATTAGTGTAAGCCAACTTTGTGATAATGGATATCTTGTTCTATTCACTTCTTTAGAATGTTTTCTTCTAGATTCCCTCACTTACAATGTTATATATAAGGGAAATAGAAATGACAATTTATATATTAATGTGCTTGATGCTCTAAAGCTCGTACGTGATAGATTCTTAGTTGTGGATAAAAATGATATATCTCTTTGGCAACGCCGATTGGGTCATGTGAATATGCATCACATGAAGAAATTAAGCAAAAAGGAATTGGTTAGGGGACTTCCCAAATTGGATTTCGAAAAGGATGAGGAATGCCAAACTTTTACATAGGGAAAGAAAACCAACTCCTCCTTCAAATCCAAAGGAGTCCTTAGTACCAAAAGATCTCTTGAGCTTCTTCATATTGATCTATTCGAACTGATGAGAACTCAAATGCTTTGTGGTTACAAGTATTGTCTTGTGATTGTCGATGATTTCTTTTGCTATACTTGGACATTCTTTCTCATTTCGAAAAGTGATACTCTAGATGTTTTCTCGAGCTTTTGTAAATGATTTGAAAATGAAGCTTCTTGTCAGATTGTTTCTATCCATAGTGACCATAGGGGGGAGTTTGAAAATGATCTTTTTGAGCATTTTTGTGAAAAATCTGGTTAATCACACAATTTCTCTTCTCCTCGTACACCTCAACAAAATGGGGTAGTAGAGAGAAAGAATAGGTCACTATAGGAGATGGATAGGACCATGCTTCTAGAGTATGACACTCCAAAGAAGTTTTGGGCTGAAGTCGTTAGCACCTCATGCTTTGTGCAGAACTGAGTTTTTATGCATCCATCTTTAAAGAAAACCCCCTATGAGTTATGGCATGGTAGAAACCCATCCATCGACTTCTTTAACATTTTTGGATGTCCTTGTTTTGTTTTGAACATGAAGGATTCTCTCAACAAGTTTTATCCGAAATAGTACAAGGCTTTCTTCCTAGGCTATATCACTACAAGCATGGCTTATGGAATTTTTAATATTGAACTGTCTAAAGTTGAAGAATCTATTAATGTCAAATTTATTGAATCTAACCTGATAACCTCCTATTTTAGTAGTTTATCTTAGTCTTTTTCTTTAGTTTTCTATACTCTTTTTACGTTTATACGGTACATAAACCTAATTTTCCCCCTTTTTGTAAATACATCATCAAACTAACCTTTTCCTTTTACACTTGCAGAAAGAGCACAAAAAAATCATAAAAGAATAAACCAACCTCAAGGCCGAGTGAAGCCAAACGGTCCCAAGACCGCATGGAGTTCAAACGGTCCCGAGACCGAGTGAAGCCAAACGGTCCCAAGACCGCATGGAGTTCAAACGGTCCCGAGACCGCATGAAGCCAAACGGTCCCAAGACCGCATGGAGTTCAAACGGTCCCGAGACCGCATGAAGCCAAACGGTCCCGAGACCGCATGAAGCCAAACGGTCCCAAGACCGCATGAAGCCAAACGGTCCCAAGACCGCATGGAGTTCAAACGGTCCCGAGACCGCATGAAGCCAAACGGTCCCAAGACCGCATGGAGTTCAAACGGTCCCAAGACCGCATGAAGCCAAACGGTCCCAAGACCGCATGGAGTTCAAACGGTCCCAAGACCGCATGGAGTTCAAACGGTGCCAAGACCGTTTGACGTTCAAACGGTCCCAAGACCGTTTGACGCCAAACGGTCTCAAGACCGTTTGACGCCAAACGATCTCAAGACCGTTTGACGCCAAACGGTCTCAAGACCGTTTGACGCCAAACGGTCTCAAGACCGTTTGAACCCAAACGGTCTCCAGACCCTTTGACCTCACTCAAGGCCTATAAATAAGACCTCAAGGGCCACCCCTGAGGAGAGTCCAGACATCCAGAGGCTGCCTCTCTAGTACCAGAACAACTCCATCCACCGCCCGAGGCTGCCGGTCTGTGACTCACGTTCCATTACAAAGCTACCTTCTCTCTCATCAACAAAGAAGGTGAGAGGAGAAGATCCGTCGTCAAGCAAGTCACGAAGGGTGAAGATCGTTGCTCTCTCCACCAAGGGTTCAACCTTCTCTCCTCAGTGGAGATGATGTTCTTTCTATCTCTTCTTGCCTCCTCCCTTGTTGTTCCCTCTATGAGGAGCGAGTAGTTCCATCCACTGGGGCGCGGGGACTAGCCCCGCTACCCATGTTTTGTATTTTGTACTAAAAAGATGTTATCCTTTCGTTTTAATACTAAATCATTTCACACATGCTTGAATGATGGCCACGTTCTTGTATGCATCTATTGTCTTTTGTTGTGGTTTGTCTACGACCGCTCTCGAGACTCGAATACCGATTTAGTGTTGGTTTCTGGTGTGTGTATCCACCACGCATCCGTTTCGGTGTCTGGGAGTGTATCTCAAAGAGTGGAGTAAACTCACTATCATCTGTTTCGCTTCCATCTGTATGGAAGTAACCTTGGTAAGTTGAGGAACACGCTTTGCGAGGGGAATGATGTAAAGCATGTGACCATTTGATCGGGAATGGCTGGCGTTGCAACATTCCCGCACTTCTCGTAGCTAGGTTATCCGAATAGGAGACTAGGCCTACAAAGATACTATTCGATTTGATAATTATCGCTCGCTTGTTAGTTTTAGATGCACGTTTCATGAGGTTGAGTAAGATTCTCTCTTTGGAAGACTACATATCTTCATTAACACGTAGAAATGTACCGAATGAGAGCTACTTAACCCTTGAAGGATGCGATGCATTGCTCTTGTCTTATATGGGCATCGGTCTTGTGGAACATCGAAGGATGCAATGCATCGCTCTTGTCTTATATGGGCATCGGTCTTGTGGAACATCCTTGGATGCAATGCATCGCTCTTGTCTTATAAGGCATCGGTCTTGTGGAACATCCATGCATCTAGCTTATAAGTCTTGCTTGCTTAGTACATATACAATGCATGTGTAGCGGTGGTAAATACCTGCTTAACCCCAGTGATTCATCATCATTTGTTAAATCTTAGTTTTACTTGCTTTATTTACTTTTCATGCTTTAGTCTAAAAACCAATCAAAATCCAACCTTTTGATATAAGTGCCAATTAGTAAAATAACTAAGTAAAGTGCTGTACATTTTCCATCTTGTTGCTTGCAACAAGACCGTTGTCTTTTGGGTTCGATCCTAAATCTGTACTATGATAAGGCTTCCATACTCTTATGGGGTTGGAGTTGTTATCTAAGCACCAGTTCTAGGTAAACCTAGGGAAGATATCAATCCTCTCTAGGGTTTTTGGTGATAGAATTCTGGGACTCCCATTGGAAGACTGAAAATCTTTTGGTGTAAGATCGTAGCTCCATCAAAAAAATGGCGTCGTTGCCGGGGACAACGGAACGTTAGTTTTTCACTTAGTTTATTTTTCTAGTTGGTTAGGATTTTTACACTTTCTTTTTTTGAATCATAACTCATCATCTTCTTGAAGCTTTCATATTGTCTCCATTATCTAAAGGTGTTCTCTTTTCTTTACTCAGGTAGAACCCGTATATGCAATCACCGCATAATCGAGGATTCTCCCCTGATCCGGAGTTCGACTCCGAGGTAGAGAGAAGTTTCCACCGTAGAATCCGTCTCAATCGCCAACGCGCTAGTTAAATGGCTGACGAACAGCATCAAGCCACTTTGGTGATGGAGAGAGTCAATGCTGCTATCGCCGCACAACGGGCACAACTCATTGCAGACACCCGTGCCCATTTACAAGCGGAGATACGAGCAGAAGAGCAAGCCCGCATAAGAGCAGAGACCGAGGTTGCTCAGCTCGAATTACGAAACAAGCAACTGAGGGACTACGCTGTCCCGAAGAATTACGAAGACAACCACCCGGTCCGGCCTCCGATCATCAACATCCCAAACTTTGAGATTCGGACCCAGTGGATCCAGATTATGCAAGGAATTTCCTTTTCAGGAGGTTCAGGAGACGATTGCATGGACCATTTGAAACGGTTTAAGGCATTATGCCGCCTAGTCCCGCAAGCTGGTATTGCTTTTGACGCAATAATGCTCCACCTGTTTCATTTCACCTTATCTGGAAGGGCCTTGAGTTGGTACAATTCATTGGACAGAGAACCCATCATAACCACTTGGGCCCCTCTAGAGGAAAAATTCTTGGAGAAGTTCTTTCCACCCTCACTGACCTATGAAATCAGAGGGCAGATCAACCATTTCTCCCAGCTACCTGGAGAAACCCTCGCTGAGGCATGGGAAAGATTCAAGGAACTTCTACGCAAATGCCCTCATCATGGAATTTCACAGAATCAATTGATTGAAACTTTTTATCGGGGGGTAAGCGATGACATTAAACAGTTCCTAGATTCCTCATCTGGAGGAAATTTCATGAGGAAAAATTATGAAGATGCCTGGAAAATCGTTACCTTAGGAGCTGAAAACCAGTCCAACTGGGGGCGGTCAGCCGGAAAAGGCGTCCTTAAAGTCTTTAAATCTGAGGAATCTATGGAACTAAAGTCAATAGCCGAAGCTTTGAAGACAATAGCTCATAAACAACAAACCCTTGAAACAACTCTAGGGGAAATTGATAAGAAGAAAACCCCACAGCTCCATCAAGTCAAAGCTGTCACAGGATCCTGTGAGGCTTGTCATTCTTCGGATCATCCGACTCTTTCCTGCGGAATGCTCTATAACGTGATGATGGATCTGCATCCACCACCACAATCCTATGAGGCCATCACTAATCAGGCTGAAGATCAGATTCCAGAGCAAGTCAACTCCATCCATACTATTCCCAGACAAGTTTATTATAATTCCTTGTCAACCAAGGAACCATCCTGGATTCCAGTATGGGAATCCCTCTGGAACTGCAAATCCGCAACATCAGACACAAGGGGGACTCGACAGTAGGCTGCCTCCTGGATTTCCAAACAATTTTAACCAAAATCAAGGGAACCCAAGGAACAATTTCCCTAGGGCTAACTACCCTAGAAATCAATCAGCCTACTATCAGTACACTCATCCCCCGCTTCACCCGCAATTGCATATTCAACAGTCTCAACAAAAAAACCCTCAGAAAAACATCACTGCACAACTGGAAGATGAGCTATCGTTGATAAAACAAATGCTTCAGTCTCAGCAAACCATGCTGGCCAACCAACAAGCTCAACAGAAGGCAGTTGAAGCACAGCTTGCCCAGATTGCTGCACAATTGAAACCCCCAACAGGCACTTTTGCTGGGCAGCCTGAATCGAACCCTAAACATGGGCCAAATAGACATGAGCAATCAAATACTATGACAGCAGCATAATAATGTTTTAACTTCGTCGAGCCAGCGACATAAAACTAAGGCGCTTCTTGGGAGGCAACCCAAGACCTCAGTATCACCTTCTCTAATTTCTAGTTTTTTATTTTTCTTTTGAATTTGTTTTGCTTTCTTTAAGTTCTTTCATCATTAATCTAAAAATACAAAAAAATCTACATAATCAAAACTACAAAAACAATACATAAAACAAACAACATAAAAATTCATAAACCAAAATACAAAAAAATAATATACATACTCAAAAACAAACATAAAAATATACAAACCCTTTGTGCCCCTCCAAACGGTCTTCAAACCGTTTGGGACCAAACAGTTCTGAAACCGTTTGGGACCAAACGGTCTTGAAACCGTTTGGGACCAAACGGCCCTCAAACCGTTTGGGACCAAACGGTCTTGAAACCGTTTGAGACTAAACGGTCTTGAAACCGTTTGGGACCAAACGGTCTTGAGATCGCTTGGGATCAAGCGGTCTTCAAACCGTTTGGAATACAAAAGGTCACCAACCAATCACTATAAATATCAATCCTACCCCTCCGTCTTTCTCTCTTCGAATCTTCGAATTCTCCAGAGTTTTCGTGCGAAGAACTTCCCTTCTTGCTCCTGTTGCATCTGCGCAAAGTCACCCTTCCGTCCACCTTCCGCAAGGTAGTCCGGCGACTCCACGCTGCTCATTCCGTCGCTAGTCGCTGCTTACGCTGCCATCGCCGTCGTTATCGAATGGTTTCATCAACCGACCCGTCGCCTTCGTCGCCGCGCCGTTCTGTCGCCACCATCATGGCGCCAGTGCTGTTCCCTTTACCATCGCATGACATCTCTTTCTCCGCCATCGCCGTCGCTGTCAAAAGATTTCACTGACTCTCCCATCGTTTTCATCGCCGTCGCCGTTCTTCTCATCGTTTTCGAAGGCGCCGGCGCGTTCTTCACCTTCGTGCCGTTCCACCTTCTCCCGTGCCGGTGACCTGCGACTCTTCGCTTTCCAAATGGTCTTGAAACCGTTTGGGACCAAACGGTCTTGAAACCGTTTGGAACCAAACGGTCCTCAAACCGTTTGGAACCAAACGGTCCCGAAACCGTTTGGGACCAAACAGTCTTGAAACCGTTTGGAACCAAACGGTCCTCAAACCGTTTGGAACCAAACGGTCCCGAAACCGTTTGGGACCAAACGGTCTTGAAACCGTTTGGTTTTCGTTTCCCTTTTGCTTTCACAAAATATAAAAGATATAACTACAAATCAAATTTACATTGTTTCAAATCTTCTCTAATTATGAAACTCTTATTCTTTTTCAGAAATGGCGTCACCAGCAAACAAAACTTCCGGCTCAGGAACTGCCCCTGCTCTGACAAGGGAGCAGATGATGGAAGAGCGAGACAGGCTCATACAGATCAGGGACACTTACAACACCACCAGCGCCGTCCCTCCCAAGACCAAGATCATCGACGTCCTGTGTGAGATAACTCGCCTCACAAAATGCTTGGGTGAGGCCCCTGAAGTGGACATCGAGCACATCTCTTCTGACGATGATGAAGGATCGGACTACATACCGAATCCCGATGAAGACTCCTCTGCCCAAGAGACAGAGGGAAAATGCAAAGCTGCAAAGGCTGCATCTGGGCAGCCCCCCAAGAGGGCAAGAAAACAAGTCCACCCTCTATCTGCCATGGACCAACCCTTCGCCAAACCATCCACCTTTGCTGCTACCACTACCACCCCTGCAGCTACCATCCCTACCACCTTCATTCCCATCACCGCCCCAATACCACCACCAGAGCACCTATCCATCCAAACCTCCATCACCACCGATAAAACCCTTAAACCAACCAAGTATGTTTGCTCCAGCATACTAGCTAAAATGAGAATTCACGAGCGCATCTTCAAAGCGCTACAAAAAGCCAACCTTACCAGGCTGTGCTTAATACCTGAAATATCCTACATTGAGCCCACAGCGGAATTCTTCTCCTACCTGACAAAGGAGCCCGTCGACATTGCAGATAGGTCACGGGATGGGGGTGATAGAAGGATTGTCACCCAAATCTTCGGTAGCAACGTCGTCTTAACAGAGAATATGCTAAATTCAATATTCATTGACGACCTGGAGCAGCTAAAAAAGGCCAAATCAGTGGCAACTGATCATCCAGAATTCAACCGCCACACATTCTGGAAAAGCTTAACTGGGATTCCCACATACGACGCCAAAACATGCAAAGCGTCCAACATACACTCCGGATTTGTGCGCACTTTGCACAAAATCCTAGCTGGCGCACTTTTTCCGAGAACAGAAGGAGGAAACGTTACAATATCAGACCTCTTTGTCCTATGGTCTATCCTCAACGGAAGGCCAGTCAACATCGGACGGTTGATGGTCCAGAAATTATCCGCCGCCTTCATAGGGAAAGAGATCTGTTTGGGGGGCCATGTCACATCCATAATTAAATTTTTTAAGATGGACAGGCTATTACCCCAATGCACGCAAATAAAGGGTGACATCCTTACAAACGAACAATCTTTGAAAAATTCGTTTATAATCAAAGAAAAGGATGGAAAGTTACACTATGTATTCTGCCCGATGGTTAAGTCATCAAGAACCCTCCTTGCGTTACCGGAGCTAGCACACTATGATATGTCACAGCTCCTCTTTTCTGACGAGGAGCTTACTCATCTACTAGCTTCGGTCACACCCGCTGTAAAGAAACAAACTGCAGGCCCAACTGAAATGAGCATCACAGATCCGACAGCTCGACCTACAAAAGTCCCTGTCAAACGACCTTCTAGGAGGTTGTTGAAGGCCCAACAGCTGTCGGGGACACCAACGTCCCGCCCAAACCCGGAGGACGAGCGGTTCAACGATGAAATCTTAACAACTTCCTCATTTGACTCTTTCATCCAGAGTCTAAATGAGCAGCTCTCCACTGCCCCCACCACTACTTTCCTCCCCACATCCACGCCAGAATTCACATCCACCTTTTCACCCACCCTAACATCGGGCTTCCCTTTCTCCACCTCCATACCCGACTTCACCACCTTTCCATTCACATCCACAGTTCCCACCCCTTCATCATCAGTGCCACCTTTTTCGCCACAAATACCACCACTCTTCACATCCGCCACCACCCCGCCACCGCTGGTGACTTCATCAACAGTCACTACGCAGTTCGGGCCATCATCAGTGTCTCTTCCGCAAGACACTACCACCATCCCACATAGGCCCCAGCCACATCACCCTTCCGCCTCTGCCCCCCCCCCCTTACTAACATCGGTGAGGAATTCGGCCGTCAATTTGACGCTGTCCGAAACCTCCTCACCGACCCTTCTAACCTATTACATTCTATTTTTTCTTGTGTACATGATTTATCTAAACAGGTAACCAGGATCGACAACCAACATCGAGCTCTTCCTGTCGTCCTACAAGGCATCCAGCAACGACAGGATGAAGTGGCTAGGCAAGTTGAGCTTATCAACAGCCACACTAACAACCTGCCAGACCTGATCCTTGGGGCAACGCGCCAGCAAGAAGCTACGACAAGAAAAGTCGATGAGATCTCTAACCAGACTCACCCTCTGCAAGAGAATCTCCGCAAGCTTGAGCAGAATCAAGAAGAGCTAAGCAAGCACCTGGCCACCATCGACGACACAATTACGCAGCTCCATCATCATCAAGAGGAAGCTAATATCAATGAAACACAACAACTACGTGCCCAAGTCACAGATCTGACAGCACGCCTCCTCTCCGCCGAGGGCAGATACACAGATCTCAAAGAAGCCCACGACGCACTGCTCGAGAAACACGAGCATCTGCAAGTGGCTTTCGATGAGCTACAAGCCACTCACCGGCGGTGCAAAAAGTCGACTAACAAGAAGACAACCGATGAAGCTGCGGCCGACAACGACGATGATGATGGAAAAGAAGACGAATCTGATTCATCTGCTGACTCCAATAAAGACACATCTTCAGGAGACAAGCACGATGACGGTGAAGACCCCGGGAACGCAGCAGGACCCTCCCATAAAGGGTCTGATAAAGGTCACCAGGAAAGTGACTACCACCCCAAGTCCCCACAGCATGACAACGTAAACATCTCTTACGGGGACCAATTCTTTGATTACTCCGCTATGGGGTCAATGGGGGAAACTGCCAAGGATGCGGCCTTCGCTGAGCTCCAACAATGCATACTAGGAGCCAGCGCTACCTCGCCAAAAACTTCTCCCCCCTCCTCAACACCTTCTCCCCCTTACCTAGATGAGGCAGACCGCGTGAGTCTAGATACTGACGCAGATCTTGACTCCGCCTCCGATCTAGACGACAACCTCAAAGGCCATGAAGAGGCCCCCGAACAGCACGCCTCCCCTCCACCACAAGACCTCCCCCCGCCACCTCCTCTCCCACAAAAAATGCACGATCTTGATACGACAGCCATCTCTACTTTAGATGCTCAGGACATCTTCATCCTGAACACTATAGTAGACGATGCAAAAGCGGGGGACGACATAGTTTACAAGAATACAAAAACCAGGCGTACGTTGACACGTGAAAATTTACGTTGCATCCTCCGACCCCGGTCTACGATGCCAATGCCAATCTTCCGTGTCCTCCTCACCAACTGTATAGAAATCTATAGAAGTAAACAGCGGATACAACCAGCCTTCAACGCTTCACCCGCATTGTCTTTTGGCCTTTTACACAAAAGCTTGCGCGCGAGGTCGATTGAGCGGCTGCGCGCCGGTTTAGCGCGTCGGGCACGCTATATCACAATGCCATTCCAAGTCTCGGACCACTGGCTTTTTATGATAGTGGATACCGAAGCAAGGGACGCTAAAGTTTACAACTTCAATAGCGCCGAGCTACCAGCCGGCATAATAAACTTCGTCGGAGACGCTGCAGGTGAAGCCCGGTGTATACCCTTCCGGCTGCTCAAAGTAATCTGGGTTGTACGCCCTTCTCTTCGTCAAGACTGGAGCCAACCCTGGTTCAGAATCATTAACCCTCCAGTTCAAGCCACCACGGGATCTGGGGACAGCGCTTTCTACACCATCCGACATATCCAAGCGTTGAACCAAGAAATTCCTTTCACCGACTTGGCAGCTGAAGACTTCCATTCATTACGAGGACGCTATGCCATGGAGCTCATCTGTGACAGAAGATATTTCAACGATCCGACTATGTCACCAGATGATGTTCCAAGGTATATCTATTCAGCTGTACAACGTCGACAACGGCTACCCTTCCGCCAAATTCTGAAAGTGTCTGAACAACACAAGTCGCCAGAAGAAGATACCAGCAAGAACGATCCTGCTTACACCACTAAACCAACTTTTCCTGATTTTGATCGCGATTCTTGCAAAGGTCTCACCGACCTTGAAATGCGCATCATCATGGCAAATCTTTCCGCAGAAAAAGATGGCATAGTATTCATGTCTCAAGACATTATCGTGATGGCCGATTCACTGCGAGAGACTTTGCAAGATAAGGGGAAACTTTCTGTCAGTCTCATGACAGCTTACCAGTCTCAGATTGGCCAACATAATCTAGATACATACATGGCGTCCCCATACATGAAGGATGATCTACTCAAACTCAAAAACTTCGGCACAACGGAAGCGTTGATTGCATATCTCCAACATACAACGCCGAAGTTCATCATGTTACCAATCCTGCATCAAGGACACTGGATTCTTCTGGCAACTAACCTCCAAGACGGAACAACTACAATATACAACAGTTCCGACAGCCAGTTCAACGCCCGACAATGACACTACGTCGTAACGCCCAAGACGCCAACAGAAGAAACGGCAAGAGAGTGCTCTGCGAAATTAATAGAGCTTCTGAGTCAGCACACTAAGGCATACATCAAAGAACACTTTAATCGCCCCGCCTTCTGCCACAAATGCCCCCAGCAAATACGACAATCCAACGACTGCGGCTTCCACGTCCTCTATTGGATGTACACCATAATCGTTCTCCAAAGACCAGTGGAGGAAATGACTGACGTGGACTACCACGCCTTACGTGGGCAGTTCGCATCTATACTACTCCATTCTCCAGGGGCAAACGAAAATCTACCTTAACCTACAGCCCTTGTTTAATGATTTCTCAACCTATCACTTTGCCACTCTGGGGACAGAGTGTGTGATAAGTTAGGGGGGGGATACATTAGACAAGGGCTAGGTATCAACTTCTATACTTCCTTTTTCCATACATTTCTTCATTCTTAAATTTTTTTCTTTTACAATTCTTTAAGTCTTAATTCTTTTCACAATTCTTTTTCAAAAATAGTCACCTCAACTAACCCTAGAATCATGTTAGTCTCTGCAAGTAAATAGCACTCAGACATCAAATGGCGATTTATCAATTTCCACCTACTATGGATCACGTATTTTTGCTTCAATTCTTTATCTGACTCTCCACAGGTCAAAATCAGGGCAGAAATAAGCCGAGATCTCGAGGATGAGAGGGAAAATTAGGTAACTTCCGAATCAAAAAGTTCTGCAAGTGGACCACAAACCAAATAAGTGCATGCTGAAAAACTTTAAGAACAACTTTCCTCTCTTCAAAATAAAAGAGGCTTGGCCGCCCAAAATAAATCCTCATTCCAAAACCCAAGCCTGTGAGTTTTTGAATAAAAGCCAGAGAGACGAATAAAATCATGAGAGTTGTGCCACGCATAAGGACCTATATGAAGAACTGAAAAAGGGCTCACCCGGCCGGCACATTCCGCTGCCCTCACAAAGGCAGATGTGTCGCGTCCGGTAGTGAAACCCTAAAAGTTCCAAGTATATGAAAAGGCTCATAAAGGACTTGCCCGGCCGGTACATTCAGCTGCCCTCATAAAGGAAGATGTGTCATGCCCTGTAGTGAGATCCTAAAAAGCATAGACAGCCCCTCCCGCACTCGAAGGGGAGCTACACTTCAAAGCCTTTAGCCAACCCTCATACCTTCTCTAGCTTCCAGTAGGTTTCCAGAGAGGTATAAAGTTGATTAGAGTCAATGGCATGCACAAAATAAATGTGGTCCCAAGGCAAATTTTGAGATACGGAAAAACCCTGAGATCCAAGCAACTCTCAAAATCCAAAAGAATCAAGGCATGCAATAAGCCTCGATATGACCCCTGGGGAACTCAGGTCAAGAATTGAAGCAAGAGTATGGAGACCCTAATTAAGATCGCCTCACCATTTCATGTCTCAGCTCTATCTAACTTGAGGACAAGCTAGACTCTAAGTTAGGGGGGGTGATAACCTCCTATTTTAGTAGTTTATCTTAGTCTTTTTCTTTAGTTTTCTATACTCTTTTTACGTTTATACGGTACATAAACCTAATTTTCCCCCTTTTTGTAAATACATCATCAAACTAACCTTTTCCTTTTACACTTGCAGAAAGAGCACAAAAAAATCATAAAAGAATAAACCAACCTCAAGGCCGAGTGAAGCCAAACGGTCCCAAGACCGCATGGAGTTCAAACGGTCCCGAGACCGAGTGAAGCCAAACGGTCCCAAGACCGCATGGAGTTCAAACGGTCCCGAGACCGCATGAAGCCAAACGGTCCCAAGACCGCATGAAGTTCAAACGGTCCCGAGACCGCATGAAGCCAAACGGTCCCGAGACCGCATGAAGCCAAACGGTCCCGAGACCACATGAAGCTAAACGGTCCCAAGACCGCATGGAGTTCAAATGGTCCCGAGACCGCATGAAGCCAAACGGTCCCAAGACCGCATGGAGTTCAAACGGTCCCAAGACCGCATGAAGCCAAACGGTCCCAAGACCGCATGGAGTTCAAACGGTCCCAAGACCGCATGGAGTTCAAACGGTCCCAAGACCGCATGGAGTTCAAACGGTCCCAAGACCGTTTGACGTCAAACGGTCTCAAGACCGTTTGACGCCAAACGATCTCAAGACCGTTTGACGCCAAACGGTCTCAAGACCGTTTGAACCCAAACGGTCTCCAGACCCTTTGACCACACTCAAGGCCTATAAATAAGACCTCAAGGGCCACCCCTGAGGAGAGTCCAGACATCTAGAGGCAGCCTCTCTAGTACCAGAACAACTCCATCCACCGCCCGAGGCTGCCGGTCTGTGACTCACGTTCCATTACAAAGCTACCTTCTCTCTCATCAACAAAGAAGGTGAGAGGAGAAGATCCGTCATCAAGCAAGTCACGAAGGGTGAAGATCGTTGCTCTCTCCACCAAGGGTTCAACCTTCTCTCCTCAGTGGAGATGATGTTCTTTCTATCTCTTCTTGCCTCCTCCCTTGTTGTTCCCTCTATGAGGAGCGAGTAGTTCCATCCACTGGGGCGCGGGGACTAGCCCCGCTGCCCATGTTTTGTATTTTGTACTAAAAAGATGTTATCCTTTCATTTTAATACTAAATCGTTTCACACATGCTTGAATGATGGTCACATTCTTGTATGCATCTATTGTCTTTTGTTGTGGTTTGTCTACGACCGCTCTCGAGACTCGAATACCGATTTAGTGTTGGTTTCTGGTGTGTGTATCCACCACGCATCCGTTTCGGTGTCTCAGAGTGTATCTCAAAGAGTGGAGTAAACTCACTATCATCCGTTTCGCTTCCATCTGTATGGAAGTAACCTTGGTAAGTCGAGGAACACGCTTTGCGAGGGGAATGATGTAAAGCATGTGACCATTTGATCGGGAATGGCTGGCGTTGCAACATTCCCGCACTTCTCGTAGCTAGGTTATCCGAATAGGAGACTAGGCCTACAAAGATACCATTCGATTTGATAATTATCGCTTGCTTGTTAGTTTTAGATGCACGTTTCATGAGGTTGAGTAAGATTCTCTCTTTGGAAGACTACATATCTTCATTGACACGTAGAAATGTACCGAATGAGAGCTACTTAACCCTTGAAGGATGTGATGCATTGCTCTTGTCTTATATGGGCATCGGTCTTGTGGAATATCGAAGGATGCAATGCATCGCTCTTGTCTTATATGGGCATCGGTCTTGTGGAACATCCTTGGATGCAATGCATTGCTCTTGTCTTATAAGGCATCGGTCTTGTGGAACATCCATGCATCTAGCTTATAAGTCTTGCTTGCTTAGTACATATACAATGCATGTGTAGCGGTGGTAAATACCTGCTTAACCCCAGTGATTCATCATCATTTGTTAAATCTTAGTTTTACTTGCTTTATTTACTTTTCATGCTTTAGTCTAAAAACCAATCAAAATCCAACCTTTTGATATAAGTGCCAATTAGTAAAATAACTAAGTGAAGTGTTGTACGTTTTCCATCTTGTTGCTTGCAACAAGACCATTGTCTTTTGGGTTCGATCCTAAATCTGTACTATGATAAGGCTTCCATACTCTTATGGGGTTGGAGTTGTTATCTAAGCACCAGTTCTAGGTAAACCTAGGGAAGATATCAATCCTCTCTGGGGTTTTTGGTGATAGAATTCTGGGACTCCCATTGGAAGACTGAAAATCTTTTGGTGTAAGTCCTATCTCCATCAAAACCCTGCAACTAGAAAGAATGTTGTTGATAATGATGTTGCATATGACTTAATTCCAATCTTAAAAGACCTCAACATCGACAACAAAGGTAAGCAAGTGGTTGACGTAGAAGTTGAAGATAAGAAGTATCCCACTCCTCGCTTCGCAAAGAATCATCCCAAAGAGCTAATCATTGGCAAACCATTTGAGAGGGTCAAGACACGAGCTGCATACAACAAAGAGCAAGCAAACAATGCCTTCATCTCACAATTGGAGCCAAAGAACATCAAGGAAGTTCTTACAAATGATGAGTGGATCCTAGCCATGCAGGAGGAACTAAAGCAGTTTGAAAAGGACAGAGTGTGGACTGTAGTGCCAAGACCAAGTGATAGAAAAATCATTGGCACCAAGTGGGTCTACTGCAAGAAGCTTGATGAAAATGGTAAGGTGGTAAGGAACAAAGCAAGGTTAGTGGCACAAGTCTACAATAAGTAGGAAGGTATTGATTTTGATGAAACTTATGTTGTTGTTGCTAGACTTGAATATATTAGAATGCTACTTGCTTTTTCTAGTTATAAAAATTTCTTGCTATATCAAATGGATGTTAAAAGTGTGTTTTTGAATGGTACAATCGAGGAGGAAATATTTGTTGGTCAACCTTAGGGCTTTGAAAATGACAACCTACCTAACCATGTTTATTTGTTACAAAAAGCTCTCTATGGACTCAAACAAGCACCTCGAGCTTGGTATAAGAAATTAAAGAACTTTTTGTTATGCAATGGCTATGTCATGGGCAAATTTGATTCTACTCTTTTTCTAAAACACACTTATAGCAATTTTCTTATCATTCAAATTTATATCGATAATATCATTTTTGGTGGAACTAATCTTGATCTTTGCAAGGAGTTTAGTTCGCTTATGAAGAGTGAGTTTGAAATGAGCATGATGAGTGAGCTTACTTTCTTCCTCGGCTTCAGAACCTAGCAAACCAAAGATGGAAACTTCATCAACCAAGGAAAGTGCACCAATGAACTACTCAAAGCTTTAGAACAGAGAACATGAAGCCGATGGACACACCCATGTCCAACATCACCAAACTTGATAGAGATGAAGAAGTTGAGAAGGTAGATGAGAAGCTCTATAGAGGTATGATTGGAAGTTTACTTTATTTAACTGCCTCTAGACATGACATTATGTTTAGTGTTAGCTTGTGTGCTCGCTTTCAATCAAATCCTAAGAAAATCATCTTATAGCTATCAAGAGGATTTTAAGGTACCTAGCCAAAACTAAAAATTTTGGACTATGGTATCCCTAGTCAATGGACTTTACTCTTACTGCCTATAGTGATGTCGATTATGTAGGTTGCTTGATTGATAGAAAGTGCACAAGTGGCACTTGTTTCCTTCAAGGACCACACTTGATGTCTTGGTTTCCTAAAAAATAGAGCACCATGGCATTATCGGCCACTGAGGTTGAATACATTGCAGTTGGGAGTTGTTGTGCCCAGGTCCTATAGATGAAGCAAATTCTCCAAGACATTAACATACATTTTGATGTTTCTCATATCCCTTGTGATAATATTAGTGCAATCAATCTTTCATATAATCCTATATTGCATAGTAGAGCTAAACATATAGAGGTTCACCATCACTTTCTTCGTGATCACATTGCTAAGAAGGATATTTATATCATGCACGTGGACACAAAAAATCAGTTGGCGGACATTTTCACTAAACCTCTAGCTAGAAAGCAATTTAACTTCATTATATCAAAATTGCTTATAACTACTTTGGATGAATCTGACATGTCTTCTAGCTAGTAGTCATCTATCCTATATGTTTTGCATCTATCTTGGTCATCTTTCAATGCTTATATGCCAAAAATTGCTTTTCATGTTCATATTTTCCTTGTTTTCTCTTATTTTTAGGTATTTTTTGCAAATGCTTGCTTTATCACTAAATAGTACCCAATGATGAGTGATATGTGCCTAAGTATGTTCAATATACATAATGGACTTGAAAAATAAATTTAATTAGCATTTAAAAGGCTAGAAATTGAGTTTGATGGTTTTAGGTCAGGTTGACCATCAATCGAGTTTCCCCAGCACAAACTCGACCAATCTGTTGTCGAGAGCTGTTCTAAAATGGACCAATCGGTTGAGTTTTTGACTTTTAGAACTTGACCAATCAGTGGGTTGAAGCCAACTTAATTTGGGTTCGGCCGAATATTCTCCCTCTTAACTACATAATAGCTAATTGATTTCCCTTCTTCTAGCCCTAAGCTTTCTACCCTAGCCCTAAATTTCCCTATCCTAGCCCTTTCCCAACCTAGATAGGTTTCCCTAGACCTTCTTCCTTGCTCTACGATGGTTAGTGATTAGTTTTTATGGCTTGCTTTGTGCGTTTGATCTCTTCTCCTTCTTCTTTTCACCTCTGTGGCTTCTCATAGGAGAAAGAGACCTGCCCCTAGCAATGCACCTTTGTCCTCCCCGTCTTCTCACTTGATTCCCTTTGATGACACTTTTTTTGTCTCAATAGTGGTTGTAAATAGGTATAAGGACCTTCTTCCTAGGAGTCCTTTCCCTTTTAGAGCCTTCTTTGAGCCTAGCCCTAGGCGTCAACTATTATAGACCAAGTGGCGAGGTTGTTAGCCTTTCATCACCTCTCAACCCTAGCTGTCGAATGTGACTGCTTTCATAATTCAATGACAACCACAAAGAAGTTCACGAATTCTACACTAACTTGTGTTGGAATTATGACACCCTTGTACCCCCGCTGAATACTCAAGTGATCCTCACTTCTATGATCGCCGGTAAGAAATTTCAAATCTCCGAGGATATTCTAAATGTCTTCTTTTTTGGAGATGATGAAATTGATACCTGGCGTAGGGATTACGGCGAGTACTTTGACCTTTTAGATCCTGAGGGTTTCTACAAGAAAAATGAGATCACTCTCCCTAATATCCATCGCTACTTGAAGAAACTCAACATTCCATATAAGAAGAAGAGAACCCTATCCTCCTCCTCCCTCGATCTCAGAAAGTGTATGTTGGCCTTAGTGATCAACTGCAACATCCATCTGATGAAAAATCAAACAGATATTATAGAGAACATTCTAGTTCTCATGTATTGCATTCTTGAGAATATCGACATCAAATGGTCAAGATACATTCTACACCACATGACCTATTTTGACACCAGTAAGAACACTCGAGGAACCCATCCACCCTATCCAGTCCTAATTTGTGGTTTGTTCCAGTTTGCCACTGAGAAATAACTCTTTTTTTACTTTCATTACAAGCTTGCTAGGAAAGGAGTGTCTATCAGTGAAATCACGATTCAAAAGTATGTGCCTGCCTTTGTCTCCTCCGCACCTGGTACCTCAGCCTCAACCTCTTCCTCAGCTGCACCTGCCCCTGCTCCTACCTCTACCTGAGCTCCACCTCCACATCCACCTCGACCTGGTCGTTCGTCATTTCGTGTGTCTAATGATACCCTTATGGGCTACATGATGCACCAACAAGCATACAACCAATAGGTCCAGGAGCACCTGTACCGGAATTTATGTTCAATCATGCCAAGCATGAACTTATCATGTAAACACCCCTACCCCACCTACCAGCCATACCCCAGTAGTGAGTATGCTTCTTATGCATATCATCACTACTATCCTACCCCCGACCCTTCCGTTGCTGCTCCTCCACCCTCTATTGTTGGTGGTTCTGCTCCTATCTACCTCCCATTGCCTATTGTCCCTTAGCCACCCTTTTTACCAGTCTTGGCGATTCTTCTCCTTCCTACCCTCAGGCCAATGAGTTATATGTTCTTGGTATGACTTCAGATGAGCAGAATGCTCGTTGGCCTGGTTGTGTCTTTTCTCCTTCTGTGGATGAGGAGATGCCTGACCAAGCTGATGCTGATGTTGTTGCTGCTAATGAGGATGATGATGATGGAGAGGATGCATCTGATGATGGTGATGGCTCTGATGGCTTCACTGGTGACTCTGGTGATGAAGGAAATTCTATTGCACCTTCAGATGGAGATGAGGACTACGAGCCTTGAGCTGATGATGATGATGTTGTGGGCATAGATAGTCTATATGTCTAGTTGTTTCTTAGTTTTTAGTCTAGTTTGCTGATCATATATATCTTTCTAGGCTATTTTGTATAAGAAACATCTGGGCACATTATCCGAGATGTACTATTTTATCTTCAGTTTTCATCACTGTCTCGCTTGTAGTTCCATGTATGAGAACATGCTTCTGAGTTGTAATATATGTGATGTGCACTCATACTCTTTGATCTATTATATCCTATGAGTTGGTGCCCTAGTTAACCATATTTTGATTATGAATTTGTGTGTATGCTTCTTTCATCTCTGGTTGATATATGATATGAGATTGCATGTTTGGATATATGCTTGATTGTGTTTGGAGAAGACCTAATTATATGCTATTCTACCCCCCTCACTTTTTGATAATGTCAAAAGGGGGAGATAACTTTCAATGTATTGAAACTCAATCATATTGCTATTGTTTGTCATAATGTTCCTTATTTCTTATGAGATCCTTTTCTTGGTCATTATTGCTTTATCATGTGACTTGCAAAGGACCATATAGTACATGTATGTTGTACTTGCTTTGTGTAGATAAACTAACTATGAAGGTTAAAAGTAAGCATAGAGTGGGGGGGCAATTCACATTGTTCAAATCTTGCCCTAAATCACAAGGAAAGGTATAATTTCTACATCCTTCTCAATATGTTTGAGGAATGGTTTTTCATTGTCAAAAAATGGGGAGAATGTTGACCTAGAGGTTATACATTGTCCATATTTTGATAATGACTTAACCATTCCATTCATATGTATTCAATATGTGTATTCAAGATTAATTTCAGGTGTTAGGTACATGAAAAGGATCAAAATTCACAAGCCCTAGCTTGTCCAAATACAAGTCAAAAGCTATACAAGTGTGCTAATTAGAAAATCCATGTAAATGACCTTAGAAGATTTTTGTAATCACTTGTATTAATGATATGACTTGTAACTAAGATGAGAAAACTATTGGGACACTTTTTTTTTAAAAGAGGGATGGGAAGACCTATGGTTGAGGCTCCCTGTAACTACTATTAACTGACTAAATCAAGGTTTACAAGAGATAAAAGGTTCAAAGGGAAATGTTGAGAATAGGAAAAACTAGCTACTTGGCCCTGACGAGAAGAGTTGGCCACCTCATGGGCAACCCTATTACACCTATGATTGACATAATATAAGCTACAGAAGGAAAACTGAGACTGTAAATCTTTGAAATCTTTAGTTATAGCTCCTAAGTAGTCCCTTCGCGTCTTCTTGCTTGTGCATGCATGGACAACCTCCAAAGAGTCTGTTTCTACTTCAATGTTTTCATATCCTTCTTTCTTTGCCCATAGCAATGCTGCTCTCGCTGCTAGCACTTCCGTGGTGGCGACGTGTGTCCCTGAGCTTACCTTCTCCCATGTGACACCCATCAGCCTGCCCATATCATCCTTAGCTACCAACCCAATTCCCGCCCCATCATCCTCACCCATAGAGCCATTGATATTTATTTTTATTCTACCCTAAGTTGGTTTCCTCCAGACGCAACGTCCTCTATCCGTTTACACCCCGTCCTCTCCCCTTCACTCCCCTAGTGATCACTAACACCCCCTGTGCCTCGCAGCTGGGCGTCATTGTCCCCTTCGCGCCTCCCCCATACCACATCCCCCACATCTCTTCTCTACTGGTCAGCACGTCCTCACACCTCTCTCGTGTGTTCGTCAGCTTCCCCCTCTCACTATTGCTACATGGTGTTACCCCGAATGTCACCTCCCTCCATTTGGCCTTATCACTACCCTCCCCATCGCACCATCATCAAAGCACTCTGCAGTAGATAGCCACTTAGTACATCACTGCTCTGGAACGTCTGTATACATCTAGCCTTCCACACCATCGACATGCCAACAACTAAGTGTTCTTCCTCTTGCATGGACCTCCTTTCTAGAACAACCCCCACAGACGAGGTGATATCATCATCCCTAGCTTCATCCATCCATGCTTGCACTTCACTCGGTGTTTGCTCCCACACTTCAACCGCATTGGGACAGCAGAAAAGCATGTGAGGTATAGTCTCCTTCTATTACCCACACATCATGCATGTGTCATCCTCCAGGAAATGCCTATAGAAGAGACGTCCCCTCGTCGCTAAGGATCCTGTGCATACCCTCCATGGGAAATGGGTTGTTTTGTGACTCCATCCAGCGTGCCATATTCTTTTCCATAGATCATCACCTTGTCGATATGCAAAACTCCTCACTTCCTCTTTCCCCAGCAAACCCAGCCAGTAGGCAGAATGGACCGAGAACTCTCCGTCCCTTGAAGGCCACCACATCAAAGTGTCTTTTAGTCTCCACACACTGAGTTGGATAGCACATATTCTTTTAACATAGCAGTCTGAGAAACATTCTCTCACTCTGTCCTCATCCCATTGAGTTCCATCTTCTGTCATCAGCACACGGACTGTGTTGTATTCTGGACCATTCTCCCTCTTAAAACATTCAAGCTTGTCATCCTCCCTTGGAAGCTAGTTATCTTCCAAAATTTTCACCTCAGTTCCATCACCTACTCTCCATCGTGTCCCTTCCTTTAGTAGATTCATTGCTCCCCATACACTCCTCTAAGAATAGCTGGGGTTATGACCTCGTCTGGCTTCCCATATGGATGTCCTTGGAAATTACATAGCTTTGAGTACCTTAGTCACTAGGTATTCCAGGTTGTTGGCTATTCTCCACAGTTGCCTAGCCAGGAGGGCTTGGTTAAAAGTCTGGAAATCCCTAAAGCCGAGACCCCCCTTCCTCTTTGGCCTGCACATTCTCTCCCAACTTATCCAAGACATTTTCCTCTCTTTATCTTTTTCTCCCCACTAGAATCTAGCCACCATCCTTTGTATCTCAGCTATGGTACCCACCGACAGCTGGAAAATGCTCATGATGTATGTGGGTATGGCCGGAGCAACCACTTTGATTAGGACTTCCCTCCCTGCTTTGGACAACAACTTTTCTGACCATCCTTGGAGCTTCTGCCAAATCCTTTCTCTAATGAAGTTGAACACCTGCTTCTTGGACCTTCCCATGGATGTCGGGAGGCCCAAATAGTTGGCGTGTCTATCAACTACTCTCATTCCTAGGAGTTGCCTCAACTCCTCCTATTTATCCGCCTCCATCCCTTTGCTGAAAACAACCTCTGCCTTTGAGAAATTAATCTTTTGACCCGATGCATGTTCATATTGGCTGATGATCTCAGCTATCTTCAGACATTCTACAATGGTTTCTCTAGCAAAAAGGATACTATCATCTACGAAGAAAAGATGTGAGATACAAGGCGCACCCCTACTTGGCTTAATGTCGTGTAGAAGGTTGTCACAGGCAGCAACAAAAATCAAAGTAGAGAAAGCTTCAACACACAAAATAAAAAGATAGGGGGATAGAGGGTCACCCTGGCGAAGTCCATGTGCAGCCTCTGTGAGTTGGGTCCTGTCTCCATTAATGGAGAAAGCATGTTGGGCGGATGTTATGCATTCTTGGACCTTATTCCTCCACTTCAGCCCAAACCCCATCTTCTCCATAGTGACGTCTAGAAAGCTCCACTCCACTCTGTCGTACGCTTTGGACATGTCCAATTTCAACGCGAGGCTTCCTTTTTTCCTTCCCTTATCTCTCTTCATAGAATCAAACACTTCATAAGCTATGAGGGCATTGTCCATTATCATTCTCCGCTGGACAATAGCACTCTGGTTTTCAGAAACAATGATGTTCATAAGAGGCTTTAAACGGTTCGTCAGGACTTTGGATGTGATCTTGTACACCATGTTACAAAGACTAATAGGTCTGAAGTCTCCTATTGTCTTTGGCTTGTCTATCTTCGGGATAAGCAAAACAAGAGTATCATTTACCACCCCTATACTTCTTTCCCCTTTCCACCACCCTTTGATGTAGCTCCCCACATCCTTCCCAACAATTCCCCAATAGTTTTGGTAGAACATTGCCTTCATAACATCCAGACTGGGGGCTTTATTTGGATGCATCTATTTTAGTGTATTCCATATCTCCTCATCCATGATATCCCTCTCTAAATTCTCCCATTGGGACACCGATATCATCTCCCACAACCCCTTTGTAGCATCATCAAAACCCCTAGGGTTTCTAGTATGAAAAAGTTGGGCAAAGTGTCTCACTATGATTGCTTTGATATCCCCCTCCTCTGATCTAATGACCCCTTGCTCATCTTCTAAGCATCCAATCCTATTTCTCCACCTCCTATTTGTAGCTTTTTGGTGGAAGTATGTAGTGTTGTGGTCTCCCTCTTTCAGTTCTTTTACCCGTGCCCGGGCAACCCAGTATTTCTCATTCTTTTGTAGCCAGTATTGGAGTTCTTTTGATTTTTCCTCCTCCCTATAAAGATATGTTTGGTCCAGAGGAAGAGATTGCAGCCCCTTAAGCTCATTCTCCAGATCCTTTACCTTCCTTATTCTTTCTCCAAACTTCTCGGTAGTCCATGCTTTTAGACTCTCCTTGCATTTCGTCAATTTTTTTGTCAACTCGTTACCTTCAGCAGCTTCCCAAGCCTCCTTAATGATAGTAGTGCAGCTTTCCTCACCCACCCACATTGACTCAATCATGAAGTGTCCCTTTCTCTTTTTGTTGTTGTCCCTTTGGTCTGCCTTTAGAATGATAGGTGCATGATCCGACTCGTATATGGGGATATGGAATACCTTACAATATGTGAAGAGGTTCCTCCATTCAAGCTCGGGAAAAATCTTTCAAGTCTCTCTTGGACCAGTGTTCTTTCAGTAAGGCATCATTTCCACGTGAAGATGTTTCCCTCTAAACCAACCTCCATCATCTCACAATCATCTATAACATCCCAAAAATTCTGCATAAATTTACCATCTTTGGTGGGACCCCCTTTCTTCTCAGCATTTGACACAATCTCATTGAAGTCTACGAAAAAGATAAATGGGTCCTCTGCCTCTTCCTTGATCTTCCTCATGAGCTCACAAGTCTTAAACTTGTTTGCCTAGTCTTCCCACCAATAAATCCCCACCGCTCTCCACTTTGCACCATTGTTGGCATTCTTGACCACAATTGTCACATGCCTTTGAGAGTAGTTAATAACCTCCACTTATGCTTCCTTCCACCAGAAACCCAGTACACCTACCCTCCCCTCACTAGAAATGCACAAGCCATCAGTGAAGCCACAAATCCTCTTTACATCATCTAGCTTCCTATCGGCTATCATAGTTTCTGTAAAAAAAATATGTTTGGACGTTCTCTCCAAACCCAAGCTCAGAGAGCCATGCACGTGTCAGGGTTGCCCAACCCCTGATAGTTCCAGATGAAGATTTTCATTGGCCTTCATGGGATTGGGCACCGCCAATCTCAGCTACTTGAGTCGTGATGACCCAGATTCTTCCTGGTGCATCTTCACTGTACATCCTGGATCTTTTTTTCTCCCAAAGCTTTCATAGGTAGCTCATCAAGGTCCATGTCGCAGACCTCTCCACTCCTCCCCCTCTTCCATGCTACCTGTTCCCACACCACCTCCTCCTCTGGAATTCCCAGTCTCGCCCCTCTGCTCATCTTGTAGACCCATGGGTGATGTGTCTTTTCCCCCTTGGTCTGTTTGTTCCCCTGTTTCATTCTCAATCCTACTTCTTTTTTCCTCTGTGCCCTCGTGATAGCTCTTATTGATTCAATTCTCTTAGGTGTGTTGCGATCGTCCACATACTTTAGTCCTTGCATGTTCACTCTCTCATGTTCCTTGGTTTCATCCACATGCCTGTCCTGGTGATCAGCCTCCAAAGTATGGTCGATGCCTATCTTCTTCCCTTCCTTTTGTTGCTATCTTTGTGAGCGAGACGTCTCTCCCTCCTCGTCGACCTACTGCCTCATGTACTCTAAGGGTTCAGCATGGGTGGATGATGTGTCCTCTGTTTCCAGAGAGTCCGCCTCCGGTGCAATCTTGTCTATACGTTCACGTCCGTTCAACCACATCAGTTCATGCTTTGTGTAACGCACCTTCAATTTCTCCCGCATCGTCCCCCAGGTTGTGTCTCTATCATCTTGTTGTTGTGTTCCGCTCGCTTCCTCCACCGTAGGCATTGTTGTGCCCTTCCCTCCCTCTATGTGAAAACCCACTGCCTTCTCCCCCACCCTCATCGTCGGGCCCTCTGTCCCATTGCCCTTGTGATCATCCCTCCTTCCCCCTATCATTACCCCCATTGTCACAAACCATTCTTCCCCCCTCTGTATCCCAACGATGCCTCGTCCCGCTTGGCGTCGCCCCTACCTCCAATGCCCCCAGCCTCGCCGTGCACCCCCATACCGTCCTCCCTTCCCTGCCACTCTACCCGACCATCATCCCCCTTCTGCCTTTCTCCCTCGCCTCCCGTCTTCCCCCCCCCCCCCGTACTACTACCTTCCTCCTCACCCTCTGTCTTGCTCGCCTCACTCGAGGGTTCCTTATTCTTGAATGTCAGCTTCCTCTGCGTCCCTCCCCTAACTTCTTCCCTATCGTTATCTTCTCGGTGTTGTTTCCACGGTGACACCCTCAACCATCTACCCCAGCATTGTTGCTACTCCCCTCCTTCTGCGTAGCTATTGCAGTCCTGATCCACATGGCCTAACATGCCACAATTGAAACAAAACATCACCAGTCGTTCATACTTTGCTTCTACCTCGACGACACATCCACTTTTAACCTTAAGCTTTAGGGTTCTTCTGAGGGGGCGGGTTACATCCAGCAACACTCGGACGCGGATGGAGGAATACCACCCTGACCCGTCCCTATATGTTTCCATCACGACGCTTATGCATCCCGAGATTTCCCTCACAGTCTTCTCCCCCCTGTACCCCATGGTTAGGTCGTAGAGGCACACCCAAAAGGGTGTTTGGTTGATTTGCAGGTGCCCTGGTTGCTCCTCCTTATCCACCTCTTTGAACATAAGAAGATGCCCATCAAAATTCCACTGGGTGCCAACCATCACACGTTGTTTATCTCGCCAATGTGAGAATTGCATTACAAAGGTGTCACCCTCTAACTTCTTGAAAACCATCGTCTCGTGGAGACTCCATGCCCGAGACAAGGTCCTTTCCATAGCCTTCAGGTTGAAAGTGGGATTGGTGAGAAGGCACCCCACCAGTGCCAGTTCTGTATGGTCTTCCTCCTCATCACTGCTGCCTAACTGGTTGACGTCTATTGGCCCATCGTCATCGTCCATCAGATTAAGCCCTGCACAATGGTCCACCAACTCCTTCACCATGAAGACAAGACCCAACACACTGCTCCACACTTGAACCTACAAGGAAAAACCCTAAACTAAAGGGGTTGGACGTCCACTGCTTGTGGAGCCCTAATCGCCAGAGAGAGAGGGCGCAAAGAGATGGGTTCTGTGTGTGTGTGTGTGTGTATATATATATATATATATATATAATATTGGGACACTTAATACCAAGTTTTAATCACTATTTTAGCACTTTAGAAAATTGATCATAGGTTGTTGATCGGTTGAGTTGGAATCTCAACCGATCTACTGGATCCATTTTCTGGAGAGTGCATCGGTCAATTTGTGCATACATAGAACTCGACTGATTGGGTAACTGACCAATCCACAATTCATTGGTAGGTCGAGTTTCCCCAGGACAAACTCAACCGATGGTTTGAATTTTGGGTTTGCCTTTTATCTGATCGATCGAGTTACCTTTATTGAATCTCGACTGATTACAATGTATGGAAGTTGCAGAAAAAGTGATTATAACCATTGGTGGCTTATTTGATCAAAAATAGATATGTTGCCTTGGGCAATAATGGCTATATTTCGGTCGTAAGTGTCCCCCAACTCAAAGTGGCATCCCCAGCTATAAATAGGACCTCTTGGAATTCATTCTAAGGTTGCAAATTCACTATTAGCCTGGTCCTTGCTTAGTTGAGAGCGTTCCAACCCTTTGAGCACCTTTCTCTCTCTAGTTTCAACTCAAATCCAAAAATATGAGTGAGTTAGGATCCCTTGTATGAGAGCTATTCCATGTACTCATGTAAAGCTCTCCACCTCCATCTTCCCACCCCATTTCCTTATTGAAGAAAAGGCTTGAAGATCTTCTCCAAGTGAAGGAGAAGGAGTTGCTATTCTTCAAGGTTGAAGAAAGCATGGTGATCCAGATCTCTGAGTGAACGAGATAGGCAAGGTAGACGTTCAAGAAGGATATGTAATCCCTGGAAGGCCAAAGACTTGAAGGTGGAGTGGGTAAGTCCTTGATTGAAGGCTGATGACTCCTTGCTCAAGTGGGTAAGCTCCTTCGATAGGTTGAAGATCCTTGCTTGAGGAACTAAGGCATTGGATGAATGTGTTTCTATCTTGTAATATTATGATGGAATATAAGAGTACCAAGATTGCAAATCCTAGAGATTAACAACCACTAGGTAGTGGATTCACATTGCTCCTAGTTAGGACATGGAACCACTCTAAACCACCTTGTCCAAGTGTATGCTATCTTTGTATCTCTTCCTTGCTGTGCATGTTAGTTAGGACCTCAAATTTTTTGTATGCTTTAGCTTTTGCATTTAATATAATTTGAAGGTCTAATTCATTTTGTGAGATTTGTGAAGCTCTATTCACCACCCCTAGATCCCTTGATCCAACAACATTGTTCTTTAACAAGTATCTATGTGTTTGGTTTGATATCGCATATCATGACTGAATAGATTCTATCATCAACCAATAAACACTCTAGTCCTATGTGTTATTGTTGTATATCAACCTTCCACAATGACAATTGTCTTGGGACATAATAAGAATGTGTGTATACTCTTAATATATGTATGATCTCATTGTTTAGTTCACACATCCGAAGACATACGTCATTGAGTAACATAATTCTCTAGACATTTATTATGCTACTTCATTATCTAATAATTGAATAAAATAGAATCTTGCCTTTATTTATCAAATCATTTTATATGATATGTCATTACAATCATCATATAATTGGATCTTTGGGCATACATACCAACATTCAGATGATGACATGTTTGATCGTGCTCCAATAGTTGTCTTCTGGAGAAACCCTTTGACAACCATCTGATCGATCGGGTAGTTAAGTACTACATTTTTCAATCAACCAGGTTGGTACATCTGTTTACTTCAAGATGTAGAGCCCACTGACTATCTTCTTGTGAATTTGTTCCTATATGTGTTTGAATACTATGTGTAGTTGGAGAGGACAAACAAGAGTTGCAAGATGAGATAGTTAATCTTTATCCCATCCTCTCTGCCTTATTTCAGAGTGAGATTGTAAGATAATAAATTCGGTCACAACTATAAATTCCAACTGAAAACTTTTGTTTATTTATTCAAAATTTGTGTGCACCTTAAACCCTCTTGTTTCTATTTGTTATTAATTATTTTTAAAATTTTAGAAGTTTCCCTTTAGAATGACTTTCATAATATTTATTAGCATTTATTTCTAAAATCAATCTTTTACAGGTTGCATTAATAACTCAATCATACCCCCACATCATGATACGAAACATAATTTATGAACATATAACTTTGGAATCATGATAAAACTTCCTAGATCTCCATATATAAATTATGAACATATAATGTTTATCAAGGTGACTTGTTAAAGAACTAATTTAAATGCAATAGTAATACAAAATAGAGATGCAAATTGAGCCATGATGTATGATTCTTTGGACCTAACCTCTTACTCCACTCCTGGTGGATTGGACTACTAGGATTTTCTCAAAAACATAATTGACAACCCTTAAAATACAACAAAATACATTGACAGTAGTAACTTATCTGCATTAGGGTTGGCAAAACGAGACCTGACCCGACCCAAGCCCAAAATTTTAAGCAAGTTTAGGGTCTAAGATTTTTTGACCCGACCCAAAATTAACCCAAACCTGAAGAACCTAAAATTAATTTAAGGTCGGGTCTGGGTTTGGACTTTAGACCCGAATTGACCTGATTAACCCAAAATTCAGAATTATATTCTCAAATCAAATTACAAATATTATACTTTAAGATAGCGGATGACCCATTAATTTACAAATCCATCAATCATTTAGTTTATTTTGGCAATTTGACATGGTTTTTTATTGATTTGTATGATTCATTATAAATAATTATATTAGCAATTTGTGTTTAAAAGTCTCAAACAAACTACAATAGGCTTTATATGCGCTTCTCAATCACATTGTAAGTTTATCATGATGAAATTTGTTAATTACACTTGGGAATTATCAATGACTCGACAAATCATAGCATTTCTCTTAAAACTATTATCTTGGTGCTAGATTGATGGGTCAGACCCAATAGACCCAAAATTATTTGTGGGTCAGGTTAGGTTCAAGGGTTTCGACCTGAAAATCCATCTTTTGCAAGTTTAGGGTCTAGCCAAAAAGTGTTGACCCGAAATAAAACCCACTCAACCCGAACCCAATTGCCACCCCTAGTCTGCATTTCTAAGAGTGATAACCATTATGACAACTGTATCCATTTGAGGATGTAGTTGAGGGAGAACCCCACCTTCTATCTTCTTTGCTAGAACTAAGGGAGATAACATGTCGATTGCTCCTCTTGAAATCACAGGGTGATGTGTTCTTCTACTAAGGAGATCTTTTCGAGTTGCACTAAGGAAAGAAATAGAGAGGTAAATTCATATCAAAACTATATGACATTTGGTCTAATTTATTGAGAACATTTCTCACATGATGTAGCCAGTCTTTGCTTAGGCAGAGAATCTCTAAATGGGGTACTCTAAACTAACCATATTTTCAAAGTACATATCAGATGTAAAGTAAACCATTTTATTTCTTACATTCTCAAGTGTACATTTTTTGGCCCAAGGTTTCCATTGTAACGACCCATTTTCAAATTATCCATCTGAATAGGGTTTACTTGGACGATTGTATGCCCTTGTTTGATCTTTGAAAAAGATGGTTTAATGATGGTAGTATAATTATAATTCCTTAAAAAATATTTAAAAATTCTAAATGTGATTATTTTAAATAATTAAGAATTGAGAATTGAAAACACTAATCAGCCAAAATTTGGGTTTCGGTAGCATATGATACAAAATTTGATAAGTACAATGGTGTAGTAAATGATTTTTAGTATTTTATATATAACATTGATTTAGTTGAAGCTGAATATAGTGTTAGAATTCAATATAGAGTTATCATAAAATATCAGATTTTTTTAAGAATTTTCTGACTAATTTGTCAGCCGAGTTTGCCTAGGGAAAAATCAGCTGACAATGTATCCATGATGAAATATATCAATCTAGTGTTTGAATTTTATCTTTTTGTTGGTACATCAAATTGATCTAAAATCTATCATGAAGTTGGGAAACTAAATTTAATAAATCACGATATATTTTAGTAATTTTTATGATGTTTGAGTTATATAGAGTGTGGTGTCAGCCGAGTTTCTTCTTAGTAACAACACCACCAACCATGCTACAGACTGCGTTATAGTAGTGTAGTATTTAATTTTTATTTACATGCTATAGACTGCAGTATAACAGTGTAATATTTAATTTTTATTTATTTATTGGTAACAATGAATGATCTAAAATTTTAAATTGAGCTTTGAAATTTTGTATCCTACAACATTATAAAATTATAATTGTTGGGGGAGGTTAGACTTATTAAGTAAATTATTTACGGTAACATGTTTTATGATAGAAAAATCTATTGAAATAATATGTAGTGTAAAGTTGGCTCAATTTGGAATTGACCCAAGCACATTAATTGAACTATATGTGTAACCTAGCACCCAAGGAGATATCATATTTCGTGATCCATTTAGAGAAACAAAATTCTGGAGAAAGAGGAGAGTTAGGGCTTTGTGAGGAGAAAATGGTGGAGATGTTGACCTAGGGTTTCATCATCTGGAAATGATAAAATCAAGTAAGTTTAGCTTTTTTACATAGTCTTTCTTGGTGAATCTACTCTCGCATGTCAAGGTTAAAGGTTAGACCACCAAGATTTAGGTGTGAGTCATCTAGAGTGACTCTGGCCCTAAATCCTTGTTGTGAAAGTCTACATCCGTAAGGAATAGACCCTGATGAAATGAAATATGTGTTATATAAAAATTTGGGTAATGTTGTGATATGTGATATATTATTTGTCAGTTCGTATATTGTGTACCCGGGATGAGGATGAGAGCCTCTTTAGGAAACCTTGAGGTGAACAGGGTATATTGTTGAGATCTTAGGGTGGCTAGCTAAACCCTAAGATAGTGATGGTGAGTCATTTACACAAGAATCAGGCGTGGCGAATTCTACTTGGTGAGGTACTAGACAAGTAGTGTTAGGGTAAATAAATAAAAGATGACATGACATGTAGAATATGATTTGGATTTTGTTACATTCATTGAACTATTAACTAATAATTTTCTATTGTTGATTTTGTTTCTTGATGTGGAAAATAAGCATTTTGTTAGAGAGATTATGTTTTTCATATTCTTATTTGTCTTGTTGACAAGTAGTAAATGTTAGGATTTATATCCACTCCAAATATGATTTGAATTGCTTGTCATTTGATAGTATCATTTGGTAAACATGTCATATGTGTACTTCAACATTAAAACTACAGGATGTGTTCCTAGTCCAGCTGGTGGGGTGTCACAATGATGATGTTATTGTTGTGTATTGAATCAAAATGCTTAGATCTTGACTTGTAACTCATCTAGAAGGATTGTTAATCTGAACTAAGAAGTATCTACTGATTTTTTCATAGACATGCTCTAAAAGATGTTTTTAAGTTATATTTGGTTTAAGTGATTACCTTATCTGTTCGATTATATGACCATCATAAACTAAATCTGACTTATTCTAGAACTCTCTGATAGACATTCTGATCTGTAGGTTTCTTTTGAGTTCATTATGCTAGAACTATCTAATGTTGATGCATGTACTCAGCTTGAGTGAGAGGTATCCACTCACTAAGGCTTTATATGAGTCTCATGAGGTTGTTTCAACTGTTTTTGTGTATAATTCTATCCAGCATAAAGATCGTGACGATAAGATGTAAATATAAGGATAATCTAGATATAATAGAACGTACTTGTATTCTCTGTTTCTCAGTATTGGTAGTATACAAAGTTTGTTATTTCATGTACATGTACATGTAAATGAAGTAAACTGGACTTCATATGAGTTACAAGATTTTGATTCTGATTTTACTGGGTTTGAATAAGTTTTTGTGATAGCGTGACATTGTTAATGAGTTTTTATGAGAATGGAATAAAGGAAATTTTTATTTGTGTTTTTCATATATTGTATTAATCACGTTTGTAGAGAATTAGTTGTTTTTCTTCATAATCTAGGTTTTGATTTTGGGTTTCCCCTCTAATGATTGGCATTTATGTTGGTCAAAAGAGATGTCACAAAAATGTAGTATCAAAGCCTATGTTAGATGAGTCAACAGATACAATAGGATCTATGACTAAATGATAATATTGATTATGAACAAAACATGAATGATATTCATACTTATTGGACTCGATATCTAGATACACTGGTCAAGTATTTGGTTATTGAGATATGCTATTATGAAATTGTTGACTGCACTTATTCTATGTCTTGACCAAGCATATAGATGAAGACAATTTGGGAGTATAAGAATATGCATGATTGTAATAAAATTGTAAAATGGCGGAAGAGAAAGGATTATAATTTAGTATGAAACCTAAGACAAGCATGATATTTCATATGAGGAAAATAAAAAATTTCATGATTATAGAGATAATTCCAAATGAGTTTGAATCTAAAATTACATGAAAAATATGAGAAGTGAGATTGGTGCTCAATAAATGATCTTCTTAATAGAGAAAATTGATGAATGAAGAGAATAATACAAAATGAATTATAATCTTGACCCATGAGATACATAATAAAAATTGAAAAGAATATGAAAGTTGATGTGAATTACATCTTAATAAATGATGTAATACTAAAATTCATGAAATAAGTGTTTGTGGTACTCATAGAGAGATATGATTATGACAAGGGATAAAATATCCATCTAATGCAAATAATGATGTCATATGAAAGAAAGATAAAATGAAAATCATTCTAACTTGATGCAGAGAGAGATGAATGATTAGATATGATATTCTTCCATATCTTTTCATATATTTAAAGACTAAATCCTAAAAGGAGGGGAGAATTTGTAACAACCTATTTTCAAATTAGCCATCTAACTAGGGTTTACTTTGATGATTATAAGTTTAACTAGATTGATATTTGTTTATGCTTGATTAAATATGGTAGTATAATTATGATTATTTAAACATAATGAGAAATTCTAAATATTCTTTTATTTCAATATTTAGGGTTTGAGAATTGGAGATACAAATCGATCAAAACTAGGGTTTTGGTAGCATATGAATACAAATTTTGATAAGTACAGTGGTGTAGTAAATGACTTTTGGTATTTTATATATAATGGTGATTTATTTGAAATTTAAATACAAATTTAGAAACTTAATTTTATTGTTCCTACAAAATATCAAAATTTTTGAAGAATTTTTTGACCTGTTTTTTGGCCAAGTTTCCCTAGGACAAACTCAGCCGACCATGTATTCAGGCTAAAATATAGTAGTCTGGTATTTGAATTTTATCTTTTCATTGGTACATTCTAATTGATCTAAAAAAAATTATAGTTGGAAAACTTCATTTTATATATTATGTTAAATTTTCATAATGTTTAAAGGACTTTTGGTTTCTACAGAATGTGGTTTCAGATGAGTTTCTTATTAATAACAATGTGACTGACCATGTTGTAGACTGCAATATAGTAGTATAGTATATTATTTTTATTTATTTATTGGTAACTTTGAATGATCTAAAATTTTAAGTGGAGATCTGAAATTTTGTCTCCCACAATATGATATATTTTCATACTTTTTGGAAGAGTTTTGACCTAGTAAATAAATGATTTTCAGTAATATCTTTTATGATAGAAAAATTGGTTGAAATAAAACAAAATGCAAAGTTGGGTCAATTTGTAATTTACCCAAGCATCTTAATTGAATAGTATGATTAACCTAGAATGAAAGGATATCTCATATTTCATGATCCATTTTAGAGAAACAAAATTCTAGAGAGAGAGGAGAGACGGTTTTGAGAGGACAAAGTGGTGGGGATGTTGACCCAGGGTTTCACCATCTGAGAGATGATGAAATAAAGTAAGTTTAACTTCTTTACATAGTCTTTCATGGTGAATGTTCACTCACAACTCATGATTCCATCCCTCTTTTGATTTGATTTGAAATCATAACAAATATCCCTCTTTTCTCACTTTTTCTCTCCTAATCTCCATGTGTAGGGTTTTCGAGTTAAGAGGAGGAAGAAATGGATTCATTTGTTAGAGTTTGATTGGATTTCTAGAACTTTAGAGTTTGACCTATGTTTTTAATGTTCTTGGAACCACGTGTGATAGTTTATATCCCTCTTAAGCCCTATATTCATGTTTAAAGCCTAATTCTTTTCGACAAAAATAATCAGAAACCTTGCTTGTATTTGTATGTGATTAGGTATTGATTTGGACACTTATTAGGGAATTAAACTATATTGGTTTCAATTATTTCACATTGAATTGAACTTTCTTAGTTACTAATATATTGATTGAGTTCCATAAAAAATTCTATGGATATAGGACTATGATGTTTCATGTGAATATTGACAAAAAAATCAGCCCAATGCTCGATATGCTTGGGAATTGAATTGATATGTATAAAATTGAACTTGAATTGTATTAGAATGAATTATACAAGTGTATTGTCGAATCTTACTAAAATTGAATTTGATATATACAGAAGGATCAGCATGAGGTGCAAATAATCCTATTTAGGGTTTTTGTTGTGGGATTGAATGAAATGAGTTAATTAATCAATGTATACTTATGATTGATAAATGAAATATGTGAAAATGGAAACTAGGGTATACATGTGTGTGGATAGACCTAATGAACATGTGTGAACCATGATGAGATTACTGGACAGTATGATTCATATGATGTGTTGAACTAAGGATGACTTCTTGAAAACCCTAGATGTTAAGTATTAAGACGACTATGAGTGTTAAGGCTAGAACTAGTTAATAATGTTCTAAATGTGATGAAATGCTAAAGTGTATGTATGAATACTTCAATTGAAGATGATGAGTTTTACGAATATGATCTAATCGTATGGTACTGAATGGTCATTAATAATTATAAGAATGCCATTGGAAGCCAATGACATGGTGCACTCAATTAATTACAAGAAGGGATATGGATAAGAGTAACTGAATGGTGATGACAAGTAACAAATGAAATTAATGAAATGTGTATGATGAAGTACATAGTCTATATGTTTTGATAACATGTGTCTGACCTAAATTGCATAAAAAATATTAAAATTAGATTATGAAGGATTTCAATGATAGATAAACCTTATATATTACGTTTTTAGAATGATTGATTTTAGGACTAGTGGTGAGAATCATATGAAAGAAATTAAAAAGTAATGAATATAAAATGAAAGGGAACATTAATGGATAAATCTAAGAACCTAACTGTAATGCTAAAATGATGAGCTATATGGGATGCTAATGAACAATCATATCAAATGAGGGATTATGGAATGCATATGAACATTGTTTAATTAAATTACAAGATGAGTTAAAAGGATATGAATTGGTTTATAAGATGTTCTCTTGGATTATAATTGTATGTTAGGATACTTGTATTCAGAGGATGGCCTTTTCTAATAGACTTCAAATTAGATCACTTATGCATTGAATAGCAGTCCTAATTGAAGAGTGGTAAATAGTAAGAGGGAAGTGGTGTGTTTCTCACTTGAGGTACTCTTGGCCCATTGAATTTGGATTATATGTTCCTTTAGCACACAAAATAAGATCTTTAAAAATCTATAAGTACCAAGTCTAACACACTTGCTCATACTTCACCCTCAAGTGCATAGGGTCATGCTATTTTATAGTAAAGGGGAATGTAAGGGTTGATCCATAGGGAGATAGGGGGTACTAGAACTTATTAAGCATGGACTATGTTCCTAAAGTAGAAAGTGTGGTTTTTAGGGTTTAAAGTTGGTTTGGGTTTTGTTCACTCTAATGATTCAAGAAAGAAGGCAAGAAAGAAAATTGAACAAGTAAACCCTCATGTAACCTTAAGTAAACAATTCTAATTAACTAGGAAAGCAATAGCTTAAGAAAGAGCACAATGCTACACTAGACTAGAAATTAAGACACTAAAGTAATTAGAGACCTAAAATACTACTAGACCACTGTAACGACCCCGCCTCTCAGTAATCCCCAATTAAGGGAGACCATGAGGTCAGAGCCTTTATCCCAATTTTCAGATCAAAGATTTGGCAAATAATCAATAATAATTATCAAATTCTACCAAACTACACTAAAAGGTTGAAATAAAATGCAACTTTGCATACCTTTCAAAACTTTGGATATCTAACTTCCATCCATGATTGAAATCTATTCTAACTAATCCTCCTTGCATTTTAATTCTTATTTTCACCATGTGCCGCCTTACTTTTTGTCCTTTTCACACTTGTACCTAAAATTTCGATAAATAAAACATTCGTCAGCATATAAGAATATGTCGGTATGTGGGGACAACCAAAATTTGACAAATATGGCTAACAACCTAATTATCACAAACAAGGTAATTTAACAAGCCAAAATACATTTTCAATGTGTCATTCTCCATCGCTTTTGCCCTAACCCTGGAATACCACCTTTAGGGTTTCTCTCTTACAATTGACCTAAGGCCACCTTCTCAATCCCGAGCTTGGTTCCAGGGTCATCCTTCATGGTGCCCTTTAGTCATGCAATTTCATAGGCCACCTTCTCAATCCTGAGCTTCGTGCATGGGGTCACCACTCATGGTGCCCATGGGTCTTCCCTCTGGGGCTAGACCTTTTTGCATCATCCATCAGGGTGGCATGTAGGTGTGAGAATACACACTTATACTATAATGGTGATAATCATAGTGACTTTATGATTTGCAAGTATGAACATCCAAACTGATAAGTTGCATTCAATGCGATGAATCATTCGAGAAACCCTTCGAGAAACTAATGTGATTAACCATAATTAACCACATACCTGTCAAGCTGACTTGATTGCAGAAATAATTCAACCAATTAAGAAACGAAGCAAGCACACACCAAGTTGATCCTGAAATAGGCATCCAATTTTTCTTGTCATTAATCATGCCATCATGATCTATTAAACATAGCTTGCTTCCTAAGGTTTCTAGTCCACTTTTGGGGTTTCCATTGCAATTAGGGTTTCTCTTCATTTATACTATTTTACACCCTAATTTTATACAATTACTCATAAACCATGATTATCTCATCTATTCCTCATGAAAGATATTAAGGCTACCTTTTAACAACATATAACCTTAATTTCAGATTAAAGGCACAATTAATCATCAATTAAGTCCATTCTACTATTTTACATTAAAACAACCATTTTTATCCTTTTAATTCATGACAAGATCATTAGGATCAATTATCATCTTTGGTTCCTTTCGTATTAACAACTCATAGTTCATTATGATCTAATTCACATACGAACTCTATTTATCATTGATTCCACCTTTATCCATTAGAAAGCCCTAATTTCCATATTAAGGGTATTTATCTACAATTAGGAACCTTTATACTCAAAATAGCTTAGAACTATCATATCTCAACTTTATTTATGAATTTGATCAATTAAAGCTATTAAGAGTCACAATTACTAATATTAGGGTTTCAAGGCCCATTAAAGCTCGTACATGCACATGGAACTCTAAATCAAACCAATTATGTGCAAAGTTCATCCTTTTTGTTCTTAATGTACCTTTTTACAATTAACAAGTTAATATCAACTTTAATCATCCATTAAACCTTACTAAATACATTAATCATCTCAAAATAGGGTTTCTTAATCATTAAAGCATTAAAGTTGATAACTTCAACTACTTTTCAAATAGTAATAGGAATTAGTTTCTAAAACTATTTTTAATGGATTCCTCTCATTTTTCTGAGCAACTTTCATATTTTATGCGCATTCATCTGAGCTACCAATAAGGAGATACAATTTTTTTGCAAAAATAACTTACTTGGACATATGGCGGGCCACCATATCACCAAACTCATGCAACGTTGTTTGTTTTGGAAACATAACTGAATTACGATTATACCCTTGGTTAAGTGATCGGTGCTTCAGCCCGCAGAGAGGTAATTCTGTCTAATTGGCCACCCGTCTCCTTCCTCCTGCGCACCCTAATGTTGCCGCTGCAGCAGGGAGCTGGTGCAGCTCTGCCGCCCCTCCCCATGCCTCTTTGGCCACCAGGGACACCTCTCCTGCCTCCGACGTGCTCTTGCGCGCAAGGGGGCACCTCTGGTTTGTGGCCAAAATAGTTGGTTCAAGACCACCAAACCTGCAACCGTGGTTGGCCTACAACCAACCTACATCTGTTCCGTGCGTAACAGAGCATGGGGACGACGGCCACATCACTCTCCGGGGACTTGGGGGCATCCAACATCCATCAAGCTCGTCTATTGGTTCCCCCATATTGCTCCATAGATGCACTACTCCTCTAGACTAGGGTTTACTTACAAAGAATCAAGAAGAAGAGAGAGAAGGGTACGTGGGATCTCTCTTGAACTCGAACTAGAGGATCTACCCTTATATAGGGGAGGGTATCTAAGCCCTAAGGTATTCATCTACGAATTAACAAAGCCTTTTCCCACTAGGAATCCTAATTCTTCATTGAGAAGCAATCTTCTCTCTCCTATTTATCTCGTTGATAAACTATACTCTTTAGATAATTAGGAATTCAAAATTCCTCTAACTTATTTTCTTGGTACTTTCCTTTTAATCCATTGGCATGAAATTTCAATTTTCTTTTAGTAGAAAATAACTCCTTTTTAACAATGCCACAAAATTCATTAATTATGCATCACATTATCCTCTTATTTTGCACTAATGGTATTTTCTCTTTCTTTTTCTTCATTGGGGCTCCTTGGACCCCAAGAAACTCTAATATTTCGAAATCCTTTTTAGTGGATACTCATTATCCTTCTACATGCATCTATATCCATTATTTCTCATTATCTTACTTATTTCTTTATTAAAATATCTCTTTTTGAGGATTTCTCTTTATCTCTCTTTTTATTTTGCTTATTGGAACTTCTTTTAACATTAGGAACCTTATGGATACGAAAATCCATCAAAGATAACTCAATTATACCACTTTCCACTTATTTCCCACATTTTATCATTGTTTTCAATTTCTTTCTTAATAAAGAAATATTTATTTGATCCTTTCTTTTCTTGTTGCATTATCTTTGCAACTTTTGACTCCTTGGAACCCAAGGAACCCAAGAGGCACGAAATCCACCTTTGGATTATATTCTCTTACCTTCTAGAGGTTTCTACATATTTCTTTTCTCCATTTCTCAAATAATGGAGTTTCTTTTTATCTTTTCCTTGTTATTGGGCCCAATAGCCAATAAAGCCCACAAAACAACCAACAAGGTTATTGTAAACGAAATCCATTTATTCAAAACAAATTATATCATTATTTGTTCAAATATCTTCAATAGTAGAAATTACTTCTCTCACCAAAAGAACCCAAAAATTGGGTTTGTAACATCCTTCCCCTCTTATAGGAATTTTGCCCCCAAAATTCCACCAGGCACACAACCAAACAAGATAAGACTTTCTTATGTCCATCATGGCTCCCATGTGGACTCACCCTTTCCATGGTTCTTCCCTAGAACCTTCATCATCTCATATTCCTCCATCTAAATTCTTTCTTACCTTGGTATATCGTACCCTCATAGGTGACTCGGGACATTTCAACCTCTCATAAATCTAAATGGGTTCAGGGCTCAGCACATGGCTTGGGTACCTCACATAGGTCTCTAGAGAAGACTCATGGAACACATTACACATCTTGTTATCCTGAGGGGTAAGTCTAAAACAACCATCTCCACAATTCCGTCTCAAATGGACCATGCAGTCGGGACTCAACTCTATCTAAACTATAACTTAGAGGTGTCGAATTTTCACATCACATACTCTCCCACAGTGAACTGCATGTCCATCTACTTTGCATCAGCTCACGACTCATGTCGCCCCTAGGCTCTCTCTCAGCCATTGCACAATCAAAGTGACTTCATCTACACACATTGTGGTTCATTTTTGACCTTCGTGAGGCTGCTTTGCCAACATCATCTCAATGAAGTGGTGGCCGACACAACCTCCCTTGCAGAGCTTCTTTACATCCTGATACTGGCTATGGCAGTTAACATCATATCTTACAGAGGACAAGGATTGTCTCTAGACATCACCCTGAACGAGCACACATGCTCTCATCAGACCCTCTAGTATGGATCATACTAACCATTAGTTAGGGGTGATAAATTGTACTAGCATCAAGTTCGTCTACTTCCACCTCATGAAAGTGAATCTTTAGGTTATAAAGAACTTTTGAACTCGCATCATTGTGTAGTTGAACCATCTTTCTCACATATGTAGTTCAACCAGATCCGTCCCTTGACAGTATTCTTTCTTTCTCGTGTTATCTAGGTAAGGCGATCTACCATAACCCATATTGCATCTTGACCTTCCTTGGTCTATGGGAGATTTACCACAACATCCCTAGCGATGAACTCCCATTCTCTCTTGGGGACTCTTTATCCTCTATGTCAACTGACTGGGTTATGGGTATTCGTCCTTCACCTCCTGGCATGAATGGATACTAGCCACATGCAATTTCATCTTAAGCATCTAAAGTACTACTGTCACTTACTATCTTCGTAGTACCACGATGCATGGTGATCTTAAAAGCATGATCTCATGTATGTCATGATTCCTCAAGATTGATTCCTCATAAACCCTAAACCACTCTAGTTGGGGTTTCACCACCTTCTTTTCTAGAGAAGTGCATCTGAGGTTCTTCAACCATCCTTTTATCATGATAAGCCCTAGGCTGGCTAGCTAAGCAACCACTAACTCGATCAAAGATCTCGTTACATCTGTGTGTTAGCCAAACATATCTCCTTTTTCAAACTTAAGCTAACCTGACAACCTCTATTAGCCTCTAGATAAACTAGGCAGCTGCATTTCAACCAGAGCATCCATTACCACTTCGCATCCTTAGGTATTACGTAATCTTGAAGATGTAAACCTCCATGTATTGCACTTATTATCTCATCTGAAACTCTAAGTCTATCTTCATCAAGAAAACTCTAAGCTCATTCCCTTGGTTTTCGAGCTCAACCTTGTATGACCCATAGCTCATGATAAAAACATCCTCATAAGATGACTACCTTATTTCTATTAGTGTTTGTAAACCATCCTTCTATCATTTACTCCACAAGGGTATCTTATCATCTATTTCCTCATACCTCATAGAAAAATTCAAACTCACATCATCTTTATCTTTTGTGTATGGCATGCGTACTGTCCTATCTCTCACTCCTACAACAAGAGAAAATAAGCATTTGGCTGCAGTCCAAATACAGAGTTCTTCCCATTCCAAGAGTAGTGATGGTACATCCCACCTTGCCAGTACACATTCAAAACTAAGTTGAAACATGAAACTTATGTCTCTACATCACAAACATCTTGATACCAAAGTTACTTCCATGGAAAACCGGTCTCGAACCTACTAGGGTCCACACACATTCCTTGGTCATCTCCTCTAGGTCTATAGGGTGCCGACACTTTTGGGGTCATCTCTCTTCCCTTATGCATCCAGAGAATGTCTTACTCATCTGCCATTTTGGTCCCATGAGTTCATGAAGGTGATCAATCTCCTAACCCATGGCCCTCAGACAATGATAGTTGTTATCTCCTGACCCTATGGTCATGTGCAACTAGGGAATTAGGCAACTCCCACTTCCATCGGTATTATCCCTACCTGACCCTAGGATAGACTTAGGATTCTATTATAGTACATGTCCAACTTATAACCTTACCCAATCCTTCATCATCTCTCTCTGCATTCATGGGTTGTCTTTCATCCTTTCATAGGGGTCATGGTGACCTGCCTACCTTAGTCAGGCCCCATACCAGTTACCTCCATGGTAACACATCCACATGCACTTAGAGATGGTTATCTATGGGTCTACAAGTTCATTCTCTTACCATGTACTCTCCACGTAGCTTCTCAAGATCCTATGAAACCTCTTTAGGTTACCTCAAAACCAACAAAAATTGGTATACACCCTACAAACGGGTCCCTCTTCCAGGATGGGAGGAAACTACATCTTGATAACAAAGGTCACAAATGTCCTTATGTCTAGAGTTTACATCCACGTGAGCATTCTTAACCCTAGCAAGATACTAAGGCACAAGAAGACCACCTACTAAACCATTCCAGGTCACACTTGTTCTCATCCTCAACATTGGACCACGAACAAGCCTTCACATGTCATTAACTTAGCTGTGAGGGGTTCATCACACATTACTTTAAACTTAAGGGGTTTCCCTTTCCTCTAAACATGAGGAGTGCCATGCTCGAATCTATAAAAACTCGAATCTCCTCATGAGCATCAGTTACACCACTTCCCCTCTTAGGCCTAGGAACCCTAGGTTCACTTTTCTGATGTCCAACTGTCTGCTCAACCTCTTAACCTCGAACCAAACATGTAAAAGGTATGACATGCACTTCATGTCATCCTTCTACTCGAGCAACACTCCAGAGTGGAGTCCTTTTCAAGGTCAACCAACTAGATATAAGGCCTCACAACATGTTACTAAACCTCTTCATGGTCTTAAGGAACTCTTCTTCTTAACCCTAGAAGGTAAACACCTATACCATAGGCAGAGAGGTACCATCAGTCTCATCTTCTCTCTAGGGTTTGGTTCCTCTAAAGGAAACCAAGATACCTTTAGCCTCCAGGGATCATGCATGAGGCAACCACCACCATCCACTTAGGTCTCATCATCCCCACTGTTCCTCATATCTCAGAGTCTAAGATTCCAACCTTCTTGCTTGGGTCCTTCTCTCTCACTCTCTAGAGCCAACTCCATAACCAGGCTAACTACTAGAGGTCCTCTCTCCATGCATGTGGGTCAAGCTCACAAGCATACCCCTATATGGGTGAAGCCTATGTTCAAACTTATGTTCGCTTAGGATTATCTTTATGCTTATCTCATAAGCCATCCAACATACTCACCTGGCCAGGGTTTTATCCTACTGCTCACACCACTAACGTACTCTGGGTGCATGATATTCCCTACTTGCATAAGCCCATAGGGTTTCTATAGGTTCTTCTCTAACCTCATCATTGAAGGATCTATCCTTCTCTCTAACATGCTCAACCCTTCCCAGGGTTGGGTCACCAAAGGCACTAGGTCATCCAACCTCTCATGGCTCATATGGGCATCCAAAGGCATGTCCACCCTCCACACCTGGTTTACCATGACATCTAACTCATCGTGTCATCTCTCTTTATAACCACCACTTAGGGTTAGGGTTAGCATCATCTTCAGAGGATGTGCTAGCTTTCTACTTATAATGGAGGTCTCTACCTCCAAAACTAACTCTCTCTACTCATCCTCCTGACAAGAAGGTTTAGACTCATGTCTCTCCTGAGGGCATGACAACATATGTCATATGACCTAAGCATGTATTTATTCTTTAGTTTACGCTTAATCTATTAATCTTATATCCATGACATCTTATTTACATGTTTTTCATTAATTTGGTGGAGGATTCCTTAAACCTTATCAACCTTACCCATACCTCAAGAGGGTGAGGAAAAGAGAGAAAACCCTAATTCTTATGGTCCTTAATAGCATTTGAGTTGAGAACAGATGAACTAGATGAAAGAGTCCTAAAGGTATCTTATTTCAAGTCAAATCCTGAGACATTGCCAGGCAGTCACACAGATTCTGGAATCCTAATATTCCGACTAGTGGTGCGGAGGAAACTTTTTCCAGCCCCCAGACGTGATCCTTTTCTAGACACCTCTATCTTTCGGAAAATACTCTAATAACTCCCTTGGGTTCTATAGAGTTTCTAAAATTTAGTAATTATTACATATTAAATGAGGAACCTAGGCTCTGATATCAAATGTAACGACCCCGCCTCTCGATAACCCCCAATTAAGGGAGACCAAGAGGTCAGAGCCGTTATACCAATTTTTGGATCAAAGGTTCGGCAAATAATCAATAATAATTAATAAATTCCATCAAACTATACTAAAAGGTTGTAATAAAATGAAACTTTAAAAACCTTTTAAAACTTTAGATATCTAACTTCTATCCATTACTGGAATCTATTCTAACTAATCCTCCTTGCACTTTAATTCTTCTTTTCACCATGTGCCACCTTAATATTCGTCCTTTTCACACTTGTACCTAAAGCACTGACAAACAAAACGTCGGTCAGCATATAAGAATATGCTGATATGTGGGGACAACCAAAATTTAACAAATATGGCTTACAACCTAATTATCACAATCAAGGTAATTTAACAAGCCAAATTACGTTTTCAATGTGTCATTCTCCACCGCTTTTTCCCTAACCCTGGAATACCCCCTTTACGATTTCTCTCTTGCCATTGACCTAAGGCTACCTTCTAAATCCTGAGCTTGGTGCCTGGGGTCACCCTTCATGGTGCCCTTTAGTCATGAAATTTCATAGGCCACCTTCTCAATCACGAGCTTTGTGTCTGGGGTCACCACTCATGGTGCCCATGGGTCTTCCCTCTGGGGCTTGACCTTTTTGCATCATCCATCAGGGTGGCATGTAGGTGCGAGAATACACACTTATACTATAATGGTGCTAATCATAGTGGCTTTATGATTTGCAAGTATGAACATTCAAACTGATAAGTTTCATTCAATGTGATGAATCATCTGAGAAACCCTTCGGGAAACTAATTAATGTGATTAACCATAATTAATCACATACCTATCAAGCTGACTTGATTGCAGAAATAATTCAACCAATTAAGAAACCAAGCAAGTACACACCAAGTTAATCCTAAAATAGGCATCTAATTTTTCTTATCATTAATCATTCCATCATGGTCTATTAAACCTAGCTCGCTTCCTAAAGTTTCTAGTCCACTTTAAGGGTTTCCATTGCAATTAGGGTTTCTCTTCATTTATACTATTTTACACCCTAATTTTATACAATTATTCATAAACCCTAATTATCTCATCTATTCCTCATGAAAGATATTAAGGCTACCATTTAACAACATATAACCTTAATATCGGATTAAAGGCACAATTAATCATCAATTAAGTCCATTATGCTCTTTTACATTAAAACTACCATTTTTATCCTTTTAATTCATGACAAGATCATTAGGCCCAATTATCATCTTTGGTTCCTTCTGGATTAACAACTCATAGTTCATTATGATCTAATTCACATATGTACTCTATTTATCATTAATTCAACCTTTATCCATTAGAAAACCCTAATTTCCATATTAAGGGTATTTATCCACAATTAGGAACCTTCATACTCAAAATAGCTTAGAACTATCATATCTCAACGTTATTTATTTAAGAGTCAAAATTACTAATATTAGGGTTTCAAGGCCTATTAAAGCTTGTTCATGCACATGGAACTCTAAATCAAACTGATTATGTGCAAAGTTCATCCTTTTTGTTCTTAATGTACCTTTTTACAATTAACATGTTAATATCAACTTTAATCATCCATTAAACCTTACTAAATACATTAATCATCTCAAAATAGGGTTTCTTAATCATTAAAGCATTAAAGTTGATAACTACAACTACTTTTTGAATAGCAAGAGGATTTAGTTTCTAAAACTATTTTTAATGGATTCCTCTCATTTTCTTAAGCAACTTTCATATTTTGTGTGCATTCATTTGAGCTACCAATAAGGAGATACAATTGTTTTGCAAAAATAACTTACTTGGACCAATGGCGGGTCACCACATCACCAAACTCATGCAACGTCGTTTGTTTTGGAAACATAACCGAATTATGGTTATACCCTTGGTTAAGTGATCGGTGCTTCATCCCGCGGAGGGGAAATTATGTCCAATCGGCCACCCGTCTCCTTCCTCCCGTGCACCCTAATGCTACCACTGCGACAAGGAAATGGGGTGACTCTGTCACCCCTCCCCAGGACTCATCGGCCACCAGGGACACCTCCCCTGCCTCTGACGTGCTCTTGCGCGCAAGGGGGCACCTCTGGTTCACGACCAAAATAGCTGGTTCAAGCCCACCAAACCTGCAACCGTGGTCATCCTGCAGCCAACCTACGACTATTGTGTGAGTGCCAGAGCACGGGGACGATGGCCACATCTCTCTCTGGGGACGTTGGGGCATCCAACATCCATCAAGCCCGTCTACTGGTTCCCCATATCACTCCATAGACACACTACTCCTCTACCCTAGGGTTTGCTTGAAAAGAATCAAGAAGAATAGAGAGAAGGGTACGTGGGATCTATCTTGAACTTGAACCAGAGGGTCTACCCTTATATAGGGGAGGGTATCCACGCCCTAAGGTGTTCATCCACGAATTAACAAAGCCTTTTCCCTCTAGGAATCATATTTCTTCATTGAGAAGCAATCTTCTCTCTCCTACTTATCTCCTTGATAAACTATACTCTTTGGATAATTAGGAATTCGAAAATCCACTCACTTATTCTCTTGGTACATGCCTTTTAATCCATTGGCATGAAATTTCTATTTTCTTTTAGTAGAAAATGCCTCCTTTTTAACAATGCCACAAAATTCATTAGTTATGCATCACATTATCCTCTTATTTTACATTATTGGTATTTTCTCTTTCTTTTTCTTCATTGGGGCTCCTTGGACCCCAAGAAACTCTAATATTTCGAAATCTTTTTTAGTGGATACTCATTATCCTTCTAGATGCATCTATATCCATATTTCTCCTTATCTTACTTATTTCTTTATTAAAATATCTCTTTTTGAGGATTTCTCTTTATCTCTCTTTTTATTTTCCTTATTGGAATTCCTTTTAACATTAGGAACCTTATGGATATGAAAATCCACCAAAGATAACTCAATTATACCTCTTTCCACTTATTTCTCACATTTTATCATTGTTTTCAATTTCTTTCTTAATAAAGAAATATTTATTTGATCCTTTCTTTTCTTGTAGCATTATCTTTACAACTTTGGACTCCTTGGAACCCAAGGAACCCAATAGGCATGAAATCCACCTTTGGATTATATGCTCTTGCCTTCTAGAGGTTTCTACATCATTCTTTCATCCATTTCTCAAATAATGGAGTTTCTTTTTTTCTTTTTCGTGTTATTGGGCCCAATAGACAATAAAGCCCACAAAACAACCAACAAGGCTATTGTAAACGAAATCCATTTATTAAAAACAAATTATTTCATTATTTTTTCAAATATCTTTAATAGGAGAAATTACTTCTCTCACCAAAAGAACCCAAAATTTGGGGTTATAACAACCACAAATAAGCATTGCTAGCCCAATAAGAATCAACCACTAAGGACAAGGCAACTGACTAACAAGTAAATAAAGCAAACAACTAAACTATCATGAACTAGCTACGAGAGTAGGATGTGTTTTAAGCAATGTTAGGGAGAGGTGGGTCATTTAGGGGAATGATACTAAGATATTAGACACGGGACATATCATGCAAAACCTAATCATTTATTCTAGATTGCTAAACCAAATAATTAATAAAATTCAATGGAATCACTCTAGACTATTGATTAGTCATGGATAAAATAGGGTGTTTCAAGGGGAACTACACCCTTGCACACCCTATCTAGCCTTACGAGTCTCATATAGACCAAAGTTGAGTGGAATTTCAATTGGATTTAACTAATCTTGTTTCTACGGTGGGAGTTCTTAGTGTAATTGGGAGTCAAAGGTAGGAATGGGCAGTATAGGTGAGGGTATTTCACCTCACATTACTCACCATCTAGCTTTTAGTAAACTCCTAGACAATTACACTAAACAATCTTACACTAGCTACTTAGATCACACATCTATGAGTAGGGGAAGGGATATATGTGTGGGAAGATGGGGTACTAGCTAGGGATCCACTAGTTGGACCTAGGAGAAAAACTCAAGATAGCCTCATGTATGCCATTTTATCCTAGACTTAGGTGGTTTCAAGCATAAAACAACAAGCTATCCATATTTCAAATCACAACTCACAAGAATTAACATGGGAAATAAAATTAGAATTAGAAAGCAATCATTAAAGAATGAAATTATAAAGTTTACAAGATATATTCCCTCAACATGGTATCAAAGTATAATTTTAACCCAAACGTTCCACAACTAAGGGGTTAGCTACACATGATCAGACAAAATAGCAGAAGTGAATAGAGAAAGAAGAAGATGTCCATGGAATCTCTTGGAACCTCCTTTCTTCACCTCCTAGATAAAGTAGCTCGAACACCTCCCTCCAATGTAGGTAAATGGCATGGAAATGTGGGGTTTTGTGGTTGAGGAAGGTGGAAATGGAGTGGGTGATGGATGGGGGTAGGTGAGAGCTCCTTTAATTATAAGGGAGGCGTAGGTGCATACAAACTTCATACAACATCTTCCACCCTAGTATCTATACGTAGCGGGGAAGCACTAGGTTGAGGGTGGGTAGTAATGAAAATGTAGTGTAAAGATTGGTAGGGTTTGGAAGGTCACCATGACTGTGGTGTCCACCAAAGCCATGGGGTATGGGATTCATCCCGGTCATGGTGGATTGGTACGGGAGAGGTGGAAGTAACTGAAGTGACAGATTAAAGTGAGACTTTGAAGGTCAGTTGGCCACATTCGTGGAGGGCACCACATCTATAATGTGTGAGTACTGAAAAGAGTGAGCCATGGGGTAGGGGCATGTTGGTGGGAATGGTCACAAATGCTCTTTTGGGGGAGGTCATTATCGATGCTTCTCGCCATGGGTTAGGTCTCTCCATAGTGCCACGACCATTCTAATGGCTATGTCCTTGTTGGTCCAATTGATGATCATAGTGGATGCTCCTTGCCACAGTCATGGCAGGTGACATGGGTGCGGTAGATATGGGGCACCACGGCTGTCCTGATGGTCACCACCATGATGGATAAGTTGCTGAATCTTTGAATTTTCCACTGACTTTAGCATTTTATCCATGGACGTGGCAAGATACCACAACTCGTTTTGAGGGCCCATGTGCATATTTTTGCTCCTACGTCCATCAACCAGCTGCTCCTTGCTTTGGACATATTTTTGTCCATCCATGGGATGATTTAAGATAGCCTAAGTCCTATCTTTTGGTGTCAAAACCCAATGATCCTTTCCTTCTCTCTTCTTTTCATCCACTGCAAGTGTGAATGCTTGAAAAACACACTAAAAGCAGTCATAAGTGCATTTGATATGAAATCACACATTAAGGGAATAACTTGTATAGTAGCATGTTTAGATGTGTTTAAGATGCAAAAAGCACAATATGGAGCCCTAAAATAGGGCTGCATCACTACCCCAAAATTAAAACATATTTGTCCTCATGTATGCTCCAACTTAATCTCTCTTCATTTTCTTTCAAATAAACATGAACGATAAATGCATTGCAACAGATGATTATTTACTAAATGGGCTTAAAGGTGACTAATTACATTTGTCTAACATCTCACCTATCCAATTTCAAAAACCAATCACGAATTAAGCATTGATCATACAAACATCAAATATAGAGCATAGAACACACAATCAATACATATAGCTTTCAACTAGATCTAGGTAGACCGTTTAATGGTGGTGATAATCAATGATAACTAGGATTCACTTTCATGTGTTCAATTTCATACTTCAAACCATATTATGTGACCCACATGTTTTTGAAAAAGGGTGAAGTGAGCTAGGTTTGATGTTTCCTAGCTCAATGGGTGTGAAAATAGAAGAAAGGGTTGTGGTAAGAGATTGGAGTGCTCTTACATGGGAGCACTCTTCTTATACTTTCTTTTTATAAATTTTCTTTATCTTCTATTTCTTTTTTCTTTTTCTTTTCCCTTGGAGTGACTAGGGAATGTAGTGGTGAGAGTTAAGTGGGGAAATATAGATATGACCACCCCAAACTTTTAGAGGTGGTCAAGGATAAATGTGTGCACTATGGCATCCTTTCATGAGGTTGGGTAAGAAGATGATGAAAGAAAAGTTGGGTCAAAGAGGGGTCACTAGTGTGGTTCTCAACACAAAATCTCCTGCATGAAAATTATTCCAACACTTCATCAAGTAATGTCACATCACATGAGTGAAAAACATGAGATTCATACTTTTATCATGTGATTTCTGCAAGCCCTCAACGTTCATAGCTTGCTCTAATAACAATGCAACCAAATCATTCACAAACATGAGAGAAATGATTCATGTATAAAAAGTCAACAATTGAGTCCATTTATCAATAGAACATAGGAATTTAGCATGCATTTGTATGTATCAAAAATTTCAATTCAAAAAGTGGAGATTAGGTCAAAACATGCTTCTTGGTCAAGACATTCTAAATTTGGGCAAAATTGGCCAAATGGTGCCAATTTTCACTCAATCACACCTACACCTACATTTAGGGAAATGAAAAGAGTAAAGAAGCAAATCTTAGGTAAAAAAACACAAAAATTACCAAAACAATCTACATTAGATGCAATGCATGGCATGAAAAGCAAAAAATTGAAAAATTACACAAAATGCATAAAATTAAACTACATTGTAGGCATGTGTGCAAGAAGAAAGAAATCTACACTAAATAAGGTGATGTCATCAATCACTAAAATAGGTGAGGCAAGGTGAAACTAGATATAGCCAAAATGAGAAAAGTGAGGGTGTGTATCGCCCTACCAGCCTAAACTTTTTAATCATGTTCTCCTCAACATGAAACTAAAGCTTAGGGAGGATAGTGTATGTGACTATTTTTGAGGTGTGTCCGGTGGTGTTTGTTATGGCCTCTCCATGGATGAAGAAGTGGAGTGGCGGGCCGATGTAGGTCGTGATAGAGAACTTGAAGAAGAAGGGGCATATGCACGCTTGTGTCGCTGTGGATGAATGGTGAACTACGCTTCCAATGAGTCAATCATCACATCGACATTGGCATCAGACTCCTCTTCTTACTCATCATATGTAGAATATGAGGTGCGGTGGATGGATGAGTGGAGGTGAGAGCCACTCATGCATGGATGTTGAACGATGAAGTGAACATTAGATGGAGTTGGAAGGTGATGGCGTAGGGATGTGAGAGGGGATGGGGACATCGACCAATACTTTCTTTATTCACACCTTACTCCCAGTGATTTTCTAGAGGCTTATCTGAGCCCCTTTCTTTATGGCTTTGTCCATCTTCTTCATTACTTGGAAGAAGAGAGGAGAAAAGGATATAGGTTTTTGGATTTTCGAGAATGGGATGAAACGAAGGTGGGAATGGGTTGGATATGATGAACAAAGTTGTAGTGGAGGTAGGGAACTGGTTCGGAATGTTTATTTGTGGTGGAAAACGAGTTGGAGAAGGCATATTTAGGGCACATGAGTTTTTGGGTTGGAAAGGACGGAATGGATATGGTGCTATTTTGGAGGTGGTTTGATGGAGGAGATAGTGGAGCGAGGTGCAGCAGAGGTGAAAGGTGGTGTTAGGGAGGTTGATTGGTTGTGGAGTTAAGCTAGAGGAGGTGAATCAGGAAGGAGGAGGTTGATATATGTTATCGTTGCATCACCATGATTGTCTAGAGTGGGGAAGAAATGAGGGGGGGTCTTGTTGAGGGGGTGATATCATTTAATTTTGGTGGGGACGGCCCTCGCCACAATAGTGGTGATGGCCACGGGTGAGGTGGGATGTCGGCAGTACAGTCACGGCGGGTGCCACACCTATGGAGGCATTGTCATCTGTTGTTGAAGTCGACCGTCTCCATGTCTGTGAAGACTTCTACACCTATGCCAGTTTCCATGCCCATGGAGGCTGCTGAGCGCCATGCCCATGGAGGCTGTTGAGTGCCATGCCCATGTGAGTCGTCATGGTGATGGTGATTCTCCCTCATTTCTTCATAATTTTCCCCATAATGTTGGTTGAATTTCTCATCACCTGTGGTGGTGTACCACATTAGGTTGCCTTCTCAACTCCACACCTTTGGTGTCTAGTGGATGCCACACCTGTGGCGCTTGCCATGGCCATGGGGTTTGTGGCCTTTTCTTCACAAATTCCATGGATCCCTTGCATGTTACCACCATGGCCATGGTGAGTCTTCTAAGTGTACAATTTCATACGAACTTCATGAATCTTCATATCTCTCAATGCAATCGATGTGACACCACATCTCTCTCTCTCTCATTGCAGCTATTGCACTCATCCTCACACTCTCTCATTTGTCACCCTGTCACATCTTAAAATCTAAAAAAAAAATATTAGACACAAGTGTGTGTGTATTTCTTATAATGTGTAAAAAAAAGAGATTTTGAGATAAAGAGTCTCAAACCAACGTGGGTTGCCTCCCACTACCACTATGTTTTGAGCCTTCAGCCAGGCTTGTTGTCATTTCATCATTAAAAGTTCACAAATAAAGTTTTTTTGTTCTCCTTAGAAGTGATCCTTTCAAGATCTTTCACTACATGGTCTTCATCCCAAGGAACATACAATGATCAGTAATAGTTGTTTGCCATCCAATCTTCTTCGAAATCAGTATAGTCCAAGTTGATACATAGATCTTCATCACTTAATTTCTACCTCTCCACTTTGGTGAACGTAAAAATGTCCATCTTCACCCTCGTCTATGTGACTGTCATGCTGCATGTAAACACCTTGATATCCGCTTTATCTGTGGCCAAGAAAGGCCTCCCTAAGATGATGAAATCCTTTCCAAAAGTTGCTCTATGTCCATGATTATAAAACCAATTTCAATGCAACATTTATCCTTTTCTCTAGTTCTACCATCTCATTTGGCAACATTCCCATAGGCATCTTCCTAGATCCATCAACCATTATAAGAACACAATCTGTCGGTTTCATTTTTCTATGACATGCCATAAAAATATGTTATAGGGAATGATACTCACGCTTGAGCCCAAATGTAAAAGATCGTGCTTGATGAGTTGCAATTGGATGTAGCAAGGGATAAGAGGGACACCTAGATCTCCCCTCTTTTCTGGAAAGTGATCATCCATGATGAAATTGGCATGTTCAGTAGCTACAATTTCCTTGGGTGGCATCACCTTTACTTTTCTCTTCCCGTTCAAAACATCTTTAAGCAAGGAAATGAGTGTTGTGATGATCTTCTTTCCTTGTTTCAAATATTTCAAGAAGCTCCGAGTATAGCCATGCTTAACTTGGGTGAAATGCCCTTCTAAAGAATCAAATCAAAATTCCCCACTTTTATCAACATTTTCAAGAGTAGGTCGCGGCCTTGGGGAAGCATGAGGGTAGGTTTTATCTCATGATGAGGTGGAGCTTAGGCTGTTGTCAGCTCCCAATGGATTGGTACATAAAGTATTATCAGTTCAATAGTGGGTGGGACAATGTGTGTCATCTCTTTATAGGATGGTGAAGAAGCAGACTTTTCAACACCCTTGGCACTTCCACAAAATGATGGTACAACTGGTATCATTACTTCATCTGGAGGTGAGACACATGGTGTTGTCTTTTCAAGCAATGGTGGGACACTCTATGGTATTTCCTCACAAGAAGAGTGGATAACAAGAACTTTGGTTCTTGTAACATTCTCAAGTAAAAATGGTGCAGTAGAATCTTTGATACTCATAGCATCTCCACAAGACTTTTTCAATAATGGTTCTTCATCATGAACCTTAGGCACATTCTCCCCCCTTCCATGAATTCCTCAACAACCTCCTTCCCGCATATGATAGATACCATATTCACTTTCTCATGGGGAGGAGAGAGATATCATGAGGATGATAGTGGTGGTGGTTTTGGACTTTGGTGAGGTGGATTATAATTTTAGAGGATATAAGTTGGTTGTTGTGGAGGTTGTTGTGATTGTTGAGGAGGTGGTTGTTGCGGAGGGGGTTGATATTGAGGAAGGGGTTTTGGTAATAATGTGGTGTAGGTGGAGGGTATTGTTAGTTGTAATTGAGTTTTGGGGGAGGGGGAGCATATGGATGAAGAGGTCCTTGGTATTGTTGTAAAATAGTAGCTTTCCTTTGTTGTGGGACATAGGCACCTTGAGGAGTGCTCATAGAACCACTATCACGATTTGGGTTGGGCATGGTTTGGGATGGGAGTCTTCCCTCCTCACAGAGGGTGAATGACATGGAAATATGATCTAGTCTTTGCTCAAGATGATCAATGGTTTGTCCATGATAGGACACATATTTCTTCACCTAATCAAGGCTTCTTAACCTCTCAAGAACTTCTTCTCAAATTTGGAGCTATTCCTTGGCCCTTAGAGCAACCTTGGTTGTCCTTTTCCTTTATCCCCTTTATTCTAAGAGAAGTTTGAAGGATTTTTCCACTCTAGAGTGTAGGAGTTGGACATGGGCCCTTGGTTGTGTCAGTTGATAAATGATTGAAGAATTTGAGCCTCCTCGTTAATGGTATCAATGGACATGGCAGATTGGGTAGTAGAGCTCCCAAGTTGATTTTTCATCAAATTCATTATATCAGAAATAATCTTCATCATTTTGAGGGGTTGTATCATTCCTAGTTGGAGTAGGAGGAGGTGGGGGAGGGTGTCCAGTTCATGTCAACATGTACACCCATTCTAGAAGCCCAATGATGTGAATTCTCAGCTAGGTGCTCAAAGAGAGGTCATGACTCTTACAAGGCCTTGTCCATGAAGGTTCCACCACAAGAGGAGTCAACCACCGTTTGACCCAATTCCAAAAAACCAGTATAGAAGGATTGTACAAGTTTCCATATACGGACCTCATGGTGAGGTTAATCTCTAAGAATTTGTTGGAACCTTTCCCAAGTTTCATGAAATGGTTCATTCTCCTTCTGACTGAATGAAGTGATGTACCTCCTCATTTGCGTCAACTAGGAGATAGGATAAAAAAAATCTTCAAAAAATCAATCTTGAGTGGCATCCAAGTAAGCAATTCTATCTTAGAGATGTACCATCTTTAGCTTTCTCCTTGAATGAAAAGGAGAATAGGGTCCTTCTAATGGAATCATTTGTAGCAGCTAGAATGAGGAAAGTGGTACACATCTCTGAGAATGCATCAATGTGATGGTATGGATTTTTGTTTTCAAGCCCATGAAAGTTAGGGATGAATCCAAGGAGAGTTGGTGGAATGGAAAATTGTTGACCGCACATTTGGTCAACAAGGGTAGAAATGGGGGAAGTGTAGTTTTTCGGAGTGAAGTACACATGGAGTAGTTTGGGAAGGAGAATGATTTGGGGATCCTATTCTACCATCTTGGCCTCTAAGTGTTGTCTGTGTTGGTTTGGACTTCTCCTCCTAACTCTCTTGGGATCAAATGGGACTAAGTCGGTAGAAGTCGAGCATCACCCCAACATGCACAGTTTTCACTAACACAAGGCCACGAACAAGCAACAAAAGCTAAGTTAGAAGAGAAGTATGCAAAAGTAAGCAAAGAATAAAGAATAGTAATGGTGAGTATATTAGAAAAGACTAAGCTACACACTATCTAGGCCAAGCACCACTTTCCCTGGCAATGATGCCAGAAAGCTTTGTGCATTTCTCACTTGAGGTACTCTTAACCTGTTGAATTTGGGTTACATGCGCCTTTAGTGTTCACACTGGGATCTTTCGAAATTTATAAGTACCTAGTATTAACACACTCTCTTAAAGCTATCAGACTTCACCCCCAAGTGCACGGGGTCATGTTATAGTATAGGCAAGCGGCACGATAAGGGTTGATTTGTAGGGAGAGGGGGTATTAGAGCTTAGTTAGTGTGGACTATGTTCCTAAAGTGGAGAGTAGGTTTTCTTGGTTTTAAAGTTGGTTTGGGGTTTGTCTTCTCTAACGATTCAAGAAAGAAGGAAGGAAAGGAAAATAAACAAGAAAACCCTAATTTAAACCTAAGTAAGATATTCGAATTAACCAAGAAAGCAACTACTTAAGAAAGAACACAAAGCTACACTAGACTAGAAATTAATACACAAGAAATTACAAACCTAAATTACTACTAACTAGATTGAACTAGCACAAAAGAAGAACTAGCTACCCTAACAGGAATTAACTACCAAGGACAAGGAAATTGACTAAGAAGTCAATAAAGTGAGCACATAAACTAGCATGAACCAGATAAGAGAGAAACATGGGTTTTAAGCAATGTTAAGGAGAGGCAGGCCACTTTGAGGAATGATACTAAGACATTAGTTGGGGGGAAATATCGTGCAAAACCTAACCATTAATGTTATATTTCTAAACCAAACAATTATTTAAATGCAATTGAATCACCCTAGAATATTGGTTGGCCATGGATAGAATAGGGTGTGTGAAGGGAAACTACACCCTTGCACACCATATCTAGCCATACAAGGCTCAATTGGACCAAGTTTAGGTGGGATTTCAATTGGATTTAACAAATCTAGGTTTCTGGGGTGAGAGTTCTTAGTGTTATTGGGATCCAGAGGTAGGAATGGGGAGTAGAGTTGAGGGTATTTCACCTCACATTACTCACCATCTAGCTTTCAGTAAACTCCAGCCAATTACATTAAACAATCTTACACTAGATACTTACATCTCACACCTAGTATTATGGGAAGGGATATATGTGTGGGAAGATGGGGTTATAGCAAGGGATTCACTAGTTGGACCTAGGAGAAAATCCCAAAACAACCTCACATGTGCCATCTTCTCCTAGAATTAGGTGGTTTCAAGCATTAAACAATAAGTAATTCATGTTTTCAAGCACAAACCATAAGAAGTAACACGGAAAATAAGTTAAAAGTAGAAAGAAATAATAATAGAATGAAATTATAGAGTTTTCAAGATATATTCCCCCAACATGTTATCAAAGTATCATTTTAACTCAAACAACCCACCACAAGGGGCCTAGCTACACATGATCAAACAAAATAGCAAACAAGAAAGGAGAAATAATAAGATGGCCATGGAGTCTCATGGAATCTACTCTTTTCTTCACCTCCTAGCTGAAGTAGACCTATAATGTTATGACCCGCGTCGAGCTTATCTCGTAAGTAAGTTGTTCAGCACGGGTGTAGCTGATGTGTTAAGTTATAAGCCTGTTTTTGTTAATAATGCTTATTATGGACTTGATATGTGCTTAGTGTGTTTTCTAGCTTCTAAAGTGTGTAAAATCCTACGCTTGAAACGTTGCCAGAGAAATCGTTTGAATCCGACCTTCGAGTCAAAAGTTGCATGTTTTTGGGCTTCTAGGGACCCGATTGCAATTTGCAAAAAAATCGAAATTTGCGATATGGCCCCTAAGTTTTTCTTCCTTATCCTACCTCTCTTCTCTTCTCGTTTCATTTCTCAGAAACGAAGAACGCTTCATGCGTTCTGCTCCAGCGAGAGAGAAAAAGAGAGAAAGAGAGGGAAAGAGAGAGGGAGCTGAGGAGGGAAGCTGTGGAGCTTCGTTTTGCTCCGATTGGTTGCGGTAAATCGTCCCTTCTACCTGAAGATCATCTTCTCCGTCGAATCGAACTAAGTTCGCAGCCGGAGCTGCGTTTGTGAAGAAAACGGCTGAGAAATTGGGGTGCACGGTGCAGCCCCTTTTCGTTTTCTTGCTCCTTTCAGGTACGGTTTAGTCGTGTGGATCATTTGTGATCGTTTGGTGTTGTTTGCGCGAAGTTTGCCCGTCGATTCGTGAGAAATCGACTTCTGCAGGTCGTTTTTCTGTTCTTTCTGTGCGTGGTTCGGCCGAGTTTCCAAATCGGTCGGCCGAGTTCTTATTTAGGGCTTTTGAACAGCGTTTTCCGGATCGGCCGAGTTTCGTCTTGATCGGCCGAGTTTCCTGAATTAGATATGCGAACAGGGATTTGGTCGGCCGAGTTTGGTTCTGATCGGCCGAGTTTCCTTTGTAGGTTTTCAGGCGGTGAGTCTGTCGGCCGAGTTTGGTCGGCCGAGTTTCAGGATCTGGGAAGTGATCGGCCGAGTTTCATAGTGTTCGGCCGAGTTTCAAGGGTGAGTGGCAGTTCACTTAGAAATCATTATTAAACTCATTTCATATACTTTTTGCTACAAGTATCAGTTGATATGAATCTTAAACAGTGTGATATGTATGTTAATGAATGATAAGTTCATGGAACTGGAAATGCGTGATATGAATGATGGAAAAGAGGAATTTCTATGTTTTATAGTTGAAATGTGATATTACTGTTAATCTGTTTATCTGTTAAGTAATTAATAGAATAGATGCCCTAACACCGTAGAACCCCTAAAAGAAGGTCTGTTTCTTAGGGGTGAAACTCGTGTTGCAACATCATCCGTGCTTGCGTCGCGGACAAACGAGGAAAGAGAAAATGCAGTGCTTAACAACAATCGTGCTTGTGTCACGATGGCACTGGGTAAATGAAAACATGGTTATCTAACACAATTCGTGCAGCGTCACGAAGGTAACCCTGTGACTCTCCGCCGGTGTACTCAGGTTTAAGGAGAAGTCGGGTGCACTCAGAGAAGTGCTTTGAGGCCGTAGAGCCTATGTTTCTGGCCAGGGAGCCAGGGGTCCTGTAGCAGAGCAGGGCTGATGTCAGACTTAGCATTTCCCGGGTGTGTCGCTAAGTCTTGTACGGTGGGATCGTAGCATGAATTTGCTACGGATCTTTATATGCAGAGTACACTGCATATAATTAGGGCATAACAATAAAATGATTGAGTATTCACTTAGGATTCACAGTAAATTTATAAATCTGTCATTTTCTCTGAATTATATGATAATGCATAGAAATGTGATGGTTTATCTGTACAGCTGTTATGTCAATAGAACTGCCCTGCTTAAACAGTATATCTGTTTATTTTCAGTTAATAAACCTGACGAGTTAATTATTGATAGCTATGTGAAATGTTATTCACTGAGCGAGTAGGCTCATACCTCTACTCAAAACATTTCAGGTCAGCACCAGCATCAGGTGTCGGAAGGATCGTACCATCCCAACGCTTAATAGATAGAAGGTTTGTAGTTAGTCTAGTTAGAGGTCTCTTAGTCCATTCCCCTCGATCTTCGGGACAAGGTGTGAGTGAGAGAGAGAATATGTATATTGATGTAAATTAAATGTTGTGTTTTAGTTTATGTTGAACAATGTTCATGCTGTAGACTCGTTTAATTTCCTATCAGTTAATAGAAATGCTTCCGCAGGTTGTTTAGTTTTCATTTGCAGAAATATCTTTAATTGTTTTGAAAAAAAAAAATAATGAATGGTTGGTTATGCGTTGATCTCACCTGCCGTGCCCTAATCCGGAGGTTTGTGCTTAATGTGAGGTTGGGGCGCGACAACTCTTGGTATCAGAGCCTAGGTTTGAGTACTTAGTTACTCAAGGTCAGGGGATGATAAGAGACCAATAGGATTAAGGTTTAAGTGTCTTTCTTCTATCTGTAATTTTCTAATAGGAAATATTCTATTATATCATTGCAGATGGCAGGAAGAGGCTTTGATCGTGATGATCAAGCTGAGAGCCATGTTGGCCCTGATCCGCGATACTTGGGTCCAGGTGGTGGTGACCACGTGGATGAAGCATCCCGGATGTACAGGATGTTCTTGGAGACCAAAGAGAAATACAAGGCGGATAGGCGAGAATCTTCCTCTACTAGCAGTAAAGATCTGATGCGATCATATGAGCTTGTGAAGAAGCTTGGTGGCACAGAGTTCAGTGGCACCACAGATCCCGCAGAAGCTGATGAGTGGTTTAGACAGATTGAGAAGGTCTTCCGTCTGATGGAGCTTCCAGAAGACAAGAAGATCAATCATGCAGTTTACCTTCTGACAGGTGATGCAGAGTTGTGGTGGCGTGGTGTGGAAGAAAAGAGGAGAGGCACAGAGCTTTCCTGGCAGGATTTCTCTGAGGAGTTTCATCTCAAATTCTATCCACCCACCTTTCTCAATGAGAAAATCAGGCAGTTGCAGAATGTCAAGCAGGGGAATATGACAGTTACAGAATATGAAGCGCTTTTCACACGGTTGGCTAACTTCTGTCCACAGCTTGTTCCTGACAACATAGAGAGATGCAGAAGGTTTCAGGAAGGGCTAAGGCCAGAGATCCGACATACAGTTTCTGCTACTAGTAGGAGGAACAGAGAGAACTTTGGCGAGTTTGTTGAGGCTGCCAGACAGGTTGAAGAATCCGTGAATGCTGATAGGGTGCCTGAGTCTAAGAAAAGATCTGCAGAGTTCAGTGGAGGACAGTCCAGTGGTGGATACAGAGGTAGAGGTAGAGGTTTCTTTTCTAAACTTGGGCGTGGCTTGGGTTGTTTTGGCAGGCAGAGATCTGAGGATGTCACTACTTCTAGAGGCAGAGGAGGTTATAACCCAGGAAGATGGAGTAGTGTCGATAGTGGACAGTCATCTGGGTCGTCAATGTCAGTATCTGGTCCACAGAAACAGGATAAGCGAGTATGTAATACCTGTGGAAAGTTTCATTCTGGTCAGTGTTGGGGTGTAAATCCTCAAGGTTGTTTTATCTGTGGACAAGTTGGACATTTCAAAAAGGAATGTCCTCAGTTTCGACAAGCAGCATCGCAAGCTTTCCAGCCTCAATACCAGGATGTTCCGAGTTCCTCTGTGGCTTCTGGTTCTAGAGGTGGTGAAGTGCCCAGTGGCAGGAGTGGTCAGAGAGGACAGCGTGGCAGAGGGAGAGCTTCAGCACGTTTCTTTTCTTTGACACCTCAGGAAGGTATAATCTCTTCACAAGTTGTTACTGGACAGATGCTTTTGTTTAATAGTATACCAGTTTCAGTTTTGATAGATCCAGGAGCTACTCATTCTTTTATACGACGTTCTTTGGTTGTTGAGCTTAATCTGTTAACTCAAGAGTTGGCAGATGAGTTAGTGTTAAGGGTTCCACTAGGTGGACCGACAGTTTTATCTGAGTCCTGTCCCGGATGTTTGTTATCTTTTGGAGGTTTTACCTTTGCTGCTAATCTCATACCCTTGGATGTAAATACTTTTCAAGTCATCTTGGGTATGGATTGTCTTGAGACATATCGAGTGCAACTCGATTGCTGGAAAAAAGAAGCTACCTTTCAACTAGGAGAATTTTCTTGTGTCTTTACTGGAGACAGGAAAGTTCTGCCTACGTGCATAATATCAGCTGCTGTAGCTGATAAGATGTTACAGAAAGGATGTGAAGCGTTCCTTGCTCATGTGGTTGACACCAGAGCAGAGAAGAGCACTGCCAGTGTGTACGATGTACCTGTAGTTCGTGAGTTCTCTGACGTTTTCCCAGAAGAGCTACCAGGCCTACCTCCTGTTAGAGACATTGATTTTGAAATTCAGATTTATCCAGGTAGTCATCCAGTAGCACTACCAGCTTACAGAATGGCACCTGCAGAGTTGAAGGAACTCAAGGTACAGTTGCAGGAGTTGTTAGATAAGGGTTTCATTAGACCCAGTTCTTCACCATGGGGTGCTCCAGTTCTGTTTGTTAAGAAAAAGGATGGTACCATGCGTCTCTGTATAGATTACAGGCAGCTGAACAAGATTACAATAAAGAACAAGTATCCTTTGCCAAGGATAGATGACCTGTTTGATCAGTTGCGTGGAGCGACGATCTTTTCTAAAATTGATTTGAGGTCCGGATATCATCAGCTCAGGATAAAGGCTTCTGATATTCTCAAAACAGCTTTCAGAACCAGGTATGGGCATTATAAGTTCTTGGTCATGTCGTTTGGGCTGACCAATGCCCCAGCAGCCTTTATGGATATGATGAATCGGATTTTCAAACCTTTTCTAGATCAGTTTATTGTAGTCTTTATAGATGATATTCTGATCTATTCCAGAGACGAGGAACAGCATGAGCAACACTTGAGAGTAGTGTTGCAGTTGTTGAGACAACACCAGTTGTTTGCTAAGTTTAGCAAGTGCGAGTTCTGGTTGGCTGAAGTAGCATTTCTTGGACATGTTATCTCGAGAGATGGAGTCAGCGTGGATCCTAAGAAAGTTGAGTCTGTGCTTCAGTGGGAACAGCCTACTACTCCTACTGAGATCAGAAGTTTCTTGGGCTTGGCAGGATATTACAGAAGGTTCATAAAGAACTTTAGTGGGATAGCATCACCTTTGACATGCCTGACGAGGAAGGATGTACCGTTTGTGTGGTCTGATAACTGTGAGAAAAGTTTTCAGATTCTGAAGAAGAGGTTGACTTCAGCACCAGTGTTGGTTCTGCCAGAAGCAGATAAAGGCTATACAGTGTTCTGTGATGCTTCTAGAAAGGGTTTGGGCTGTGTACTGATGCAAGAAGGCAAAGTTGTTGCTTATGCGTCTAGACAGCTTAAGAAAAATGAGGAGAATTACCCTGTTCATGATTTGGAATTAGCTGCTATAGTTCATGCTCTTAAGACGTGGCGTCACTATTTGTATGGTGAAACATGTCAGGTGTTCACCGACCATAAGAGCCTGAAATATATCTTCACTCAGAAAGACTTGAATTTGAGATAGCGCAGATGGCTGGAGTTGATTAAAGATTATGATGTGACAATCGATTACCATCCCGGTAAGGCAAATGTTGTAGCTGACGCTTTGAGTAGAAAGTCAAGTTCTTCAGCCAATGCATTTTCTATGGCATGTTTCAAGAGAGACTTGCTTGTAGATATGCGAAGGTTGAACTTAGACTTGGAGGTGACAAGACAGAGTGGGCTGATTGCACAGATGCAAGTTAGACCTACTTTTTATAATCAGATTAAAGAGTTGCAGCAGAATGATAATGAGTTATGGCAAATCATGCAGGAGATGTCAGAGGGTAAGAAGACAGAGTTCAGGTTATCTGATGAAGGCATGTTGTATCTTCATGATAGGCTGTGTGTACCTGGGAACAGTGAGTTAAAAGAGCAGATTCTTGAAGAAGCGCATACTTCTATGTATGCCATGCATCCAGGTAACACAAAGATGTACAGGAACCTCAAAGAATTGTACTGGTGGCCAGGTATGAAAAAGGACGTGGCTGAATACGTAGCTAGGTGCGGGGTGTGTCAGCAGGTTAAGGCTGAACATCAGAAACCTGCTGGTGTTTTGCAGTCACTTCCTATACCAGAATGGAAATGGGATCACATCACTATGGATTTTGTGATAGGATTACCCAGAACGCCTAAGGGTTCAGACTCGATTTGGGTGATTGTGGACAGGCTAACTAAGTCTGCTCACTTTCTTCCTGTCAAGTCGACCTTTGACGTTTCTAAGCTGGCTAAAATTTATGTGGATGAGGTAATCAGGTTGCATGGGATTCCAGTCTCTATTATTTCTGACAGAGATCCAAAGTTTACATCTAGATTCTGGAATCAGTTACATCGTGCATTGGGCACAAAGTTAAAGTTCAGTACGGCGTTTCACCCTCAGACAGATGGTCAATCTGAGAGGACCATCCAGACCCTTGAAGACATGCTGAGAGCATGCGTGTTACAGTTTAGAGGCAACTGGGAAGAACACTTAAGCCTAATAGAGTTTGCTTATAATAACAGTTACCATTCTAGCTTGGGAATGGCTCCATTTGAAGCTCTTTATGGCAGGAAGTGTAGATCGCCAGTTTGTTGGTATGAGGTGGGTGAAAAGGAAATTCTTGGACCTGAACTAGTTGATGTGACTACTGAAAAGATATCAGTGATCAGAGATCAGTTGAAAGCTGCACAGGATAGACAGAAGAGTTATGCTGATAGACGACGTCGACCTCTTGAGTTTGAGGTTGGTGACGAGGTTTTCTTGAAAGTTTCACCGTGGAAGGGAGTTCTGCGGTTTGGCAAGAGGGGTAAGTTGACCCCTAGATATATGGGTCCATATCCTATTGTTGAGAGGATTGGACCTGTAGCTTACAGGTTGGATTTGCCGTCTGAGTTGGCAAATCTACATGATGTCTTCCACGTATCTATGCTGAAAAAGTGTCACCCCGGTACAGATAAGATTCTAGATTCAGAACCGGTGCAACTTAGGACAGATGTGTCCTATGTTGAAGGACCAATGCAGATAGTTGATTACCGGATCAAAAAGCTTAAGAACCGCGAGATTCCTTTAGTGAAGGTTTTATGGAGAAACCACAATCTTGAGGAAGCTACGTGGGAGCTTGAATCAGAAATGCGTAACAAGTTTCCTTTTCTCTTTTAGGAATTTCGGGATGAAATTCTTATAAGGGAGGGAGATTGTTATGACCCGCGTCGAGCTTATCTCGTAAGTAAGTTGTTCAGCACGGGTGTAGCTGATGTGTTAAGTTATAAGCCTGTTTTTGTTAATAATGCTTATTATGGACTTGATATGTGCTTAGTGTGTTTTCTAGCTTCTAAAGTGTGTAAAATCCTACGCTTGAAACGTTGCCAGAGAAATCGTTTGAATCCGACCTTCAAGTCAAAAGTTGCATGTTTTTGGGCTTCTAGGGACCCGATTGCAATTTGCAAAAAATTCGAAATTTGCGATATGGCCCCTAAGTTTTTCTTCCTTATCCTACCTCTCTTCTCTTCTCGTTTCATTTCTCAGAAACGAAGAACGCTTCATGCGTTCTGCTCCAGCGAGAGAGAAAAAGAGAGAAAGAGAGGGAAAGAGAGAGGGAGCTGAGGAGGGAAGCTGTGGAGCTTCGTTTTTCTCCGATTGGTTGCGATAAATCGTCCCTTCTCCCTGAAGATCATCTTCTCCGTCGAATCGAACTAAGTTCGCAGCCGGAGCTGCGTTTGTGAAGAAAACGGCTGAGAAATTGGGGTGCACGGTGCAGCCCCTTTTCGTTTTCTTGCTCCTTTCAGGTACGGTTTAGTCGTGTGGATCATTTGTGATCGTTTGGTGTTGTTTGCGCGAAGTTTGCCCGTCGATTCATGAGAAATCGACTTCTGTAGGTCGTTTTTCTGTTCTGTCTGTGCGCGGTTCGGCCGAGTTTCCAAATCGGTCGGCCGAGTTCTTATTTAGGGCTTTTGAACAGCGTTTTCCGGATCGGCCGAGTTTCGTCTTGATCGGCCGAGTTTCCTGAATTAGATATGCGAACAGGGATTTGGTCGGCCGAGTTTGGTTCTGATCGGCCGAGTTTCCTTTGTAGGTTTTCAGGCGGTGAGTCTGTCGGCCGAGTTTGGTCGGCCGAGTTTCAGGATCTGGGAAGTGATCGGCCGAGTTTCATAGTGTTCGGCCGAGTTTCAAGGGTGAGTGGCAGTTCACTTAGAAATCATTATTAAACTCATTTCATATGCTTTTTGCTACAAGTATCAGTTGATATGAATCTTAAACAGTGTGATATGTATGTTAATGAATGATAAGTTCATGGAACTGGAAATGCGTGATATGAATGATGGAAAAGAGGAATTTCTATGTTTTATAGTTGAAATGTGATATTACTGTTAATCTGTTTATCTGTTAAGTAATTAATAGAATAGATGCCCTAACACCGTAGAACCCCTAAAAGAAGGTCTGTTTCTTAGGGGTGAAACTCGTGTTGCAACATCATCCGTGCTTGCGTCGCGGACAAACGAGGAAAGAGAAAATGCAGTGCTTAACAACAATCGTGCTTGTGTCACGATGGCACTGGGTAAATGAAAACATGGTTATCTAACACAATTCGTGCAGCGTCACGAAGGTAACCCTGTGACTCTCCGCCGGTGTACTCAGGTTTAAGGAGAAGTCGGGTGCACTCAGAGAAGTGCTTTGAGGCCGTAGAGCCTATGTTTCTGGCCAGGGAGCCAGGGGTCCTGTAGCAGAGCAGGGCTGATGTCAGACTTAGCATTTCCCGGGTGTGTCGCTAAGTCTTGTACGGTGGGATCGTAGCATGAATTTGCTACGGATCTTTATATGCAGAGTACACTGCATATAATTAGGGCATAACAATAAAATGATTGAGTATTCACTTAGGATTCACAGTAAATTTATAAATATGTCATTTTCTCTGAATTATATGATAATGCATAGAAATGTGATGGTTTATCTGTACAGCTGTTATGTCAATAGAACTGCCCTGCTTAAACAGTATATCTGTTTATTTTCAGTTAATAAACCTGACGAGTTAATTATTGATAGCTATGTGAAATGTTATTCACTGAGCGAGTAGGCTCATACCTCTACTCAAAACATTTCAGGTCAGCACCAGCATCAGGTGTCGGAAGGATCGTACCATCCCAACGCTTAATAGATAGAAGGTTTGTAGTTAGTCTAGTTAGAGGTCTCTTAGTCCATTCCCCTCGATCTTCGGGACAAGGTGTGAGTGAGAGAGAGAATATGTATATTGATGTAAATTAAATGTTGTGTTTTAGTTTATGTTGAACAATGTTCATGCTGTAGACTCGTTTAATTTCCTATCAGTTAATAGAAATGCTTCCGCAGGTTGTTTAGTTTTCATTTGCAGAAATATCTTTAATTGTTTTGAAAAAAAAAAATAATGAATGGTTGGTTATGCGTTGATCTCACTTGCCGTGCCCTAATCCGGAGGTTTGTGCTTAATGTGAGGTTGGGGCGCGACATATAACCTCCCTGCAAAGTAGGTAGGTGGCATGGAAAGGTGGGTTTTTGTGGTGGAAACCCTAGAAACTAGGGTTTTGAGGTGGAGGAATGTGGAAATGGAGTGAGTGATGGATGGGGGTGGTGAGAGCTCTAATGCTCAGGAAGGTGTAGGAGTTTTCTAACCTCCGTGCTATAGTCACCACCCTAGTATATATAGGTGGTGGGGAAGCACTAGGTTAAGTGGGAGTGGTAATGGAAATGCAGTGGAAAAATTGGTAGGGTTTGGGTGGTTACCATGGCCATGTTGGATGGGAGTCATCCTAGTCGTGGTGGTGGCATGGTCGTGCTGGAAGTAGCTAAAGTGACATGTTAAACTGGGACTTTGGGGGGTCAGTGGCCATAATCATGGGGGGAACCATGATTGTAATGGGTGAGTGGTGGAACAATCATGCCATGGAGAAATTGAGTGGTGGAGGGAATGGCCACAGTCATTCTGTTGGGGGGAGGTCATTTTTATTGCTTCTCGACACAAGTGTGATGGGTTCCGCATTTGTGTTGATGGTCACTATCGTGCTGGTCCAATTGATGATCATAGTGGATGCTCCTCACCGTGATTTTGGTGGGGGACATGGGAGTGGTAGACATGGGGCACCACAGTTGTCTTGATGGACACGGCTGTGGTGGAGTTGCTAAAGCTTAGAAATTTCCAGTGACTTGAGCATTTGGGCCATGGTCATGGAAACATACCACGACCTGTTTTGAGGGTTCAAGTGCATATTTTTGCTCCTAAGTCCATCAACCTATTTCTCCTTGCATTATACATATTTATCCCATCCATGGGATGCTTGGAGATGATCTAGGTCCAATCTAGGGGTGTAGAAACCCAAGGGTCCTCTCCTTCTCCCTCCTTTTCATGCAATTCATGTGCAAATGCCTGAAAAGAAAACAAAAAATAGTCATAAGTGCATTTGATATGAAATCACATATTAGCAGAATAACTTGCATTCTAGCATGCTTAGATGTGATTAAGATGCAAAAATACACAAGAAGGAGCCCTAAAATAGGGTTGCATTAGGAAGTAAAAATGTGTTATGTGTGTTTATACTTGAGATTCATTCATATCTGAAGAAGTTGTAGAATAAGTATTTGTTGCATGTTAAGTTTGTTCTGAGCATGATGAATGACATGAGATGTCTATATGCTTATATTTTTGTTATTTCTAATGTCTCTATTAATCCCCAATGATAATTATGATATCAAAATGAATGTATAAGAAATGTATTGAGATAGAATTGACTTTCTTTAATACTTTTGAGAAACCTTGATGAGGGTAAATGTTAGACAATGAGATTATGTCTCAGGCTGAAAGCCCACTGATGATGATAAAACCCTGATGGGGGTAAATGCTAGACAATGAGATTATATCTTAGATTAAAAACCCTATGATGATGACTGCCATGAGATGATGTGGAAATGTAAAGAATTATATGTGCTTCAAATTACAGAGTGTTGTGCTTGTTGTTTAGGTCATTGTCTTACTTGATAAGCCTAATCTAATTCATGTTATTCTAATTACGTGAGAGTACACACATATGATACATGATTCATTGAATTCTTATAAGGTGAGTAAAATATATTATTAACAATTGAAATGATGACACATTTAGTTAGGTGTCCTGAACACTGTGAGTTCCCAATGAGGTCCACACAAGGGAAACAAAACATATCTCCTTGTATTAATTGATGAATTATGAGAAGGATTTCCAGAGTGTGGATTGAGACCTTAAATGTTATACCAATAGGATTTAGGAGTGAGTCATCTAGAGTGACTTTGGGTCTAAATGCTTGTTCAGAAAGTCTATGTTAATGAGGAATAGACTCTGCTAAAATGAAATATGTAAAACATGAAAATGTGATGAATATTGTGATATGTGATATATTGTTTTGTTTGTTCCTATCTCATATACCCTAGATGAGGACGTGAGCCTCTTTAGGAAACCCTAAGGTAGCCAAGGTCTATTATTGATATATTAGGGTGGTCAGCTAAACCCTAAGATAGAGGAGGTGAGTTGTTGACATGAGAATCAGGCGTGGTGACTTCTTCTTGGTGAGGTATGAGCCAAGTAGTTTCAGGGCAAATAAATAAATGATGACAAATCATGTAAATATGATTTCAATGTTTCTACATTCCTTGTACTACTAAATTATAGTTTGTCATTGTTTATTATGTTTCTTTTTGTGGAAAATAACCAGTCTATTATAGATATTATGTGTTTCATATTCTGATTTATCTTGTTGACAAGTAGTAAATATTGGGATTTATATCCCTCTCAATATGATTTGAATTGCTTGTCATTTGATAGTATCATTTGGTAGAAATGTCTTATGTGTACTTCAACTTTAGGACTATAGGATGTGTTCCTGTTCTGGATGGTGTGGTATCAGAAAGATGATGTTTTAGTTAAGTGTTGATTCAAAATTCTTAGACCTTGACTTGTTACTCATGGAGAAGGATTGTTAATATGAACTAGAAAGTTTCTACTAATTTTTTCACATACATGATCTAAAAGATCTTTATAGTTATATTTGGATTAAGTGGTTACCTTATCTGTTTGATTAGATGACCATTACAAATTAGATTTGACGTATGCTTGAGCGATCTGCTAGACCTTTCAATATTTGTAAGTTTCTTTTGAGTTTGTTATACTTAATCTAATGTTGGTGCATTTACTCAGTTTGAGTTTGAGGTATCCACTCATTAGGACTCTATATGAGTCTCATGAGATTGTTTCAAATGTTTTTAGGTATAATTCTATCTAGCAAAGAGGTCATGACAAGAAGATCTAAATAGAAGGATAATTTGGATAGAATAGAATGTCCATGTATTCACTCTTTCTCGAGATGAGTAGTATATAAAGTTTGTTATTTCATGTACGTGTGACCGAATTAAACTGGACTGCATATGGGTAACAAGATTTTGATTCTAGTTTTAATGGAGTTGAATAAGTTTTTGACCAGGTACACTATTCAAGTATTTGGGTATCGAGTTAAGCTAGTATGAAATATCTAACTGTACTTCTTTTGAATGCTCTAACCAAGCCTACAGGTGAAGAAAATTTGGGGGTATAAGATTATGCATGATTGTAATAAAATGGTGAAAGAGAAAGGATCACACACATCAATATGAAACCTAAGAAAATCATGAAATTTTATATGAGGAAAATAAAACTTTAATAGATTATGGATATAATTCCTAATGAGTTTGAATATGAGTTTGAATCTGAAATTACAAGAAAGAAAAGAGAAGTGAGATTGATGCTCACTAAATAATCTTCATTATAATGAAAATTGATTAATGCAAACAATAATACAAAATGAAGTATAATCTTGATCCATGAGATGCATGATCAAAATTGAAAAGAATATGAAAGGTGATGTGAATCACGTATTTATATATAAATGATGTATTACTAAGATTTGTGAAATAAGTTTTTGTAATACCCAGAGAGATATGATGATGACAAGGGATGAAATATCCATCTAATGCAAATAATATTGTCATATGAAGGAAAGATAAAATGGAAAACATTCTAACTTGATGCCGAGAGTGATTAGTTGTTAAGTGATATGATACTCTTCCAGATCTTGTCATGAATTCTAGGACAAAGTCCTAAAAGGAGGGGATGTTTTGTAACGATCCCTTTTCTTATTAGCCATCTAACAAGGGTCTATTTGTATGATTGTATGTTTAACCAGACTGATATTTTTTAAAACTTAATTAATGTTGGTAGTCTAATTATGATTCATTAAACATAAAGGGAAAATCTAAATATGCCTTTATTTCAAACAATTAGGGTTTGAGAATTGAAAACACTAATCAGCAAAATTAGATATTTGGTAGCATATGAATACAAAATTTGATAAGTACATTGGTGTAGTAATTGACTTCTAGATTTTATATATAACTTTATTTTAGATTAAAGTTAGAAATATTTTGGGAAAGTAAATTATTAGTTTTCTTGTAAAATATAAGAATTTTTGAATAATTTTCAGACCTATTTTTCGGTCGATTTCCCCAGGACAAACTAAGTCGACCATGTATTTAAGTTGAAATATAGAAGTCTGGTATTCGAATTTTATCTTTTCATTGGTACATAACAATGATCTAAAATTTTTAATAGTTAAGAAATTCCATTATAGACATCCTATTAATTTATAGAATTTTAGATGATGTTTAAGTTTAGTGTGGTGTCCGCGGAGTTTCTTGTTAGTAACAACTCAACCGACCATGCTACAGACTGTAGTATAGTAGTGTAGTATTTTATTTTTATTTATTTATTCGTAACTCTGAATAATCTGAAATTTCAACTAGAGCTCTAAAAATCTGTCTCCCACAATTGATAAATTATTATAATTGTTGGAGGAGGTTTGACCTTATCAATAAACAATTTTTAATAACATATTTCATGACAGAAAAATCTATTGAAATAAAACAAAGTGTAAAGTTGGGTCAATTTGCAATTGACCTGAGCATCTTACTTGAACTATATGAGTAACCTAGTACCCAAGGATGTCTCATATTTCATGATCCATTCCAAATAATGAAATTCTAGAGAGAGGAGAGCTAGGATTATGAAAGGAGAAAGTGGTGTAGATGTTGACTTAGGGTTTCACCATCTGAGAAATGATGAAATCAAATTAACTTTAGCTTATTTACATAGTCTTTCATAGTGAATCCTCTCTCACATGACAAGATTTCGTCCCTCCTATTATTTGATTCGAAATTATATATGATCTCCCTCTTTTCTCACTCTTTCTTTCCTAATCTCCTTTTTTAGGGTTTTTGATTTGAGAGGAGGAACAAATGGATTTAGTTGCTAGAGTTTGATTGGATTTCATGAAATCCAAAGCTTGACCTGCATTTTTAAGGTTCTTGTAACCTTAGGTGAGTGTTTACCTCCTCTTAAGCTTTGCATTCATGTTGAAAGCCTAATTGTAATCAGCTAAAATAATCAAAAGCGTTGCTTGTATTTGTATTTGATTGGGTATTGATTTGGAAAGATATTTGGGAATCAAATTCTACAGATTTTCATTATTTCACATTGAATTGAACTTCCTTAGTTACTAATATATTGATTAAATTTACATGAATAAATTCTATGGATAAAGGACTATGATATTTCATTTGCATATTACCTAAAAATTAGCCCAATACCCAATATGCTTGGGAATTGAATTGATATGTATAGAATCTCACTTGAATTGTATTACAATGAATTATACAAGTGTATTATTGAATCTTACTAAAATTTCATATGATATATACATAAGGATCAATATGAGGAGGCAATATTCCCTATTTTGAGTTTGTGTTGCGGGATTGAATCAAATGAGTTAATTAATCAATGTATACTTATGATTGATTAATAAAATATGTGAAAATGGAATCTAGGGTTTACATGTGTGTGAATATCCCTAATGAACCCATGGAAACATGATGAGAGTATTGAAGGATATGATTCTTGTGATGTGTTGAACTAAGGATGACTTCTTAAAAACCCTAGAAGTTTAGTATTAAGACGAGTATGAGTGATAATGCTAGAGCTTGTATATAATGTTGTAAATGTGATGAAATGTTGAAGTGTAGGTACTAATACTTCAATTGAAGATGATGAGTCTTACTAATATGATCAAATCCTAATGAATCTACTTTAGTATAATTTATGGAATAATAAGTAGCCCTCAAATGAATGTGTGTATTTTGAAACAAGCTACGTAATAATGAGTTGGGAAGGACGATAAGAGATTATGATGTAAGAAGATGTAACATAATCCATTATTTTAAGCTAAAGTGAGTAGTATTACAAGGGACATAATGATCTTTTTTAATTATCAGAATGCCATTGGAAGTCAATGACATTGTACACTCAAATAATTACAGGAAAGGAGATGGATAAGAATAACTGATTGGGGATGACAAGTTACAAATGAAATTAATGAAATGTGTATGATGAAATATATAGTCTATATATTTTAATAACATGTATGTTGACCTAAATTGCATGAAATATATAAAATTAGATTATGAAGGATTCATGGGAGAGAAACTTTATATATTAAGTAAACTTATAATTATTGATTTTAAGAATAGTGGTGAGCATCATATGAAAGAAGCTAAAAACCAATCAATATGAAATGAAAGGGAAATGATGAAAATTAGTGGATGGATCGAAGAACCTAACCCTAACCCTAAAGTGATGAGCTATGTGATTCTAATGAATAATGATCTCAAATGAGGGATTAAAAAATGCATATGAGTGTGGTTAAATTAAACTACAAGATGAGGAACAAGGATATAAATTGGTTTAGAAGGATGTTTTCTTGGATTGTAATTGTATGTTAGTATACTTGTATTCTGATAATGGCCTTTTCTTATAGACTTCAAATAAGATCATTTATTGAATAGTAGTTGAAATTCAAGAGTGGTAAATAGTAAGAGGGAAGTATTACATGTGTTATACATATTTATACTTGAGATTAATTCACATCTATAGAAATTGAATAGAATAAGTATTAGTTGTATGTTAAGTCTATTACGAGCATGATGAATAACATGAGATATCTATATGCTTATTTTTTGTTAGTTCTAATATCCCCGTCAATATTCAATGAGAATTATGCTATGAAATGAATGAACAAGTAATATTTTGAGATAGAATTTCATTTCTTGAATACTTTTGAGAAACCCTAATAAGGGTAAATGCTAGACAATGAAACTATGTCTTGGGATGAAAGCTCGATGATGATGATAAAACCCTGATGGGGGTAAATGTTGGACAGTGAGATTATGTCTTGGGTTGAAGCCCCCTGATGATGACTACTATGATATGATGGTGAAATGTAAAGAATTATATGTGTTGTGAGTAATGGATTTTTTTCCTTCTTGTTTTGGTCATTGTCTTTCTTGGTAATCATAATATTTTTCATGCTATTCTACTTATGTGAGAGTACACACATAGGACACATTATGTTTGAATTCTCTTAGGATGAGTAAAAGAGATGGTTAACAAGTGAAATGATCACATATATAGTTAGGTATCGTTAAAACTGTGAGTTTCCACCAAGGTCAACACTAGGGAAACAAAATCGATATCCTTGTAGTAATCGATGAATTATAAGAAGGATTTCTTGAGTATGGATCGAGACCTTAAAGATTAGACCACTAGGATTTAGTAGTGAGTCATATGGAGTGGATTTGGGCCTAAATCCTTGTTGTGAAAGTCTATGTCCACAAGGAATAGAGTCTAATGAAATGAAATATGTGAAATATGAAAATATGTGAAATGTTGTGATATATGATATATTGTTTTGTTGGTTCCTAATGCGTGTACCAAAGATGAGGATGTGAGCCTCTTTAGGGAACCCTAAGGTAGCCTGGGTCTATTTTTGATATACTAGGATGGACTAATAAACCCTAAGATAGTGGAAATGAGTCATTGACATGAGAATTATGCTGGTTAGTTCTACTTGGTGAGGTACGAGTCAAGCAATTTCCAAGTAAATAAATAAAAGATGATAGGCAGTGTGGAATATGATTTAAATGCTGTTACATTCCTTATACTACTAAATTATAGTGTATTGATTCAATTCTCAAAGCAATTGTTATGTATTGATTCAATTCTCAAAAGCCCGACTATAAAGTGTGTTGAATTGGGTCATTCGATGAATTTATTGTAAGAACCTATATGAATATTCCAATGCTTAATAGGAGGTGCCTTTTTCTATGGTTATCATTGTAGAGAAGCATTGTGAAAATTTAAAAAGTTACAAGAAATGTTAAGGGATTTCTTCATTAATGGATACATCATGTTGAGAAGCTACTAGGTCAAAATAGATCATGATAAAAATCCTCCGCGCATGATTACCTTTGTCTAAATGATAACTTAACCTATGCTTTTCACACTTACTACTTATCATGATTAAACTAAGTGGTTGATGGAAGTGTGAGATTCTAGCTCTTCTTATACTTAAATCACATTTTATATTCATACTTTAGAAGATCAAAATGTCTATTGGTCCTATAAAATGGGATTTATTCATGTATGATAAAAATATAATGGAGTTTGATGATTATGCTAAATATAGATTAAATGATGACCATGATGTTTTATTTGGTAAAAAAATAATATCATTTTAGAATAAAGAATCATGAGAAAGTGAGCATGGTGGTGTTTGAATAGATGGTCTGGAAGATAAGCCCTAGGGGACAACTTCAAGTGAGCATGGTGTTGTTTTAAGACATGTGGTAATTTCATGATCAATTGAATGTAGTTGAGAAGTACATGAGATTCTTAACTATAAAATGTGATTGTTTCTTTTACATGTCATATGGCTTACTTCTTAGCCTTCCCTAATTTATATATTTTCTCTACATTATAATAACAAGCCATATGTCTAAAGGAGTCAATCTTAGCAATATAATATTCTCTATTATGAAATGGTCTTGAAGGAGAAGTAATTAGAGTAATTAACCAAGGAAACCATAATCACGTAGTGTATGACATGTGCATCATAGAACCTCCCAAATGTTAGGAAGGTGGGGGAAGGGAAATGAGTAATCTTATAGAAATCCATAAATTGTGAGAGGGTACTCAGAGTTCTGTGTTGTTGAATATATGTTGGTCATTGAGAATCCATGTGAGGTATGGCCCCTTCAACACCCAAAAGTGACAATTTATAAGTGAGGTCACGGTCATATCTCCCTTTTATATGTCACTTTTTCTAGTGTGATTGATATGTCATAAATGTGATGTGTTTAAAAGACAATACTTTCTATGTGATATGATAAGATCCCTAACCTAATTACTTAGGCATAGGGACATGTCTCATTGATCAAACTCTAATTAAAAATCCAAGAAAAAATAAACTTAAACTAACAACCTTTATATCAATTTCAAAAAATAAAATATAACAATCTACATAGAGATACAATTGCGAGAAACTGTCACAAAAACTTCACAAAATAATATATAAAAGTTTAGCACTACACTTATGAATTGTTCCACATGTTGACATTATAGAGAATCAATTGAAACCTATTTATATATATCATCAGATGTATTACAAGGTAAATTATACACATGGAGTTACAACAACATAATATGTCTAGATTTGGTTACAACTAGTAATAATAAAAAAATCCACCTCTGGGTAAAGAAATCTATGAAGATACTTTTTTAGGAAAGTTAGAAGGCTATCTTATTCATCCCACCCTTCCCTTATAGGCTTTACTAAATTCAAAAATACAATCCATAATAAACCTATTAATACATTCATTTGCTACTCCCCCGTCCCTTAGGAAAGAGAGAGTACAGAGACACTCTAGACTTAACCATGTTGTCTCTTTTTAAACCTTAATCATCACATCCTTTATGAGGTATCAGTATACATAATAGATGTATATAACTACATGGGTGAGACCTCAAATCCGGGACACATGATATATAAACTCATCAAATATTTTTTATAACAAATATTAGGTCATACAAGCATACCCCACAATGTAGGTAGTTCAACAATAAATAAATAATATACCAAGCATATGTCTAAGCAGATACAAATATAAGGACAGAAATGAACCACATATAAAACTTGTAGAAACTAAAAGAGTAACAATAGAACATCCAAATGCACATTCAATGTGTTCTCTAATTAAACCTAAACTGACATACTTCATGTATGCATTACACGGTTTACTATGCCCTAGGTAGTTTGAGTCACACCACACAAATTACTAACTAGGAACTACAAAGCCTCTCAAGACATCCATATAGGATATAATGATATTCGTATTCTATTCTATATCTCCAAACACCTCGAGTTGAAACAAGGGTAACCAAAAGTAGAGTGCTCAAAGGACAAAACTATCATGGAATTTCTCAAAGTCGATCCACATATCACAGGTCACGCCTAAAATCAGGGTATTAACCCTACAAATTGAGACATGGATGCATATTCTCTTTATCACATACTAAGAAAGTAATGTCAAACTTGTATATGGGAGGGTATATGTAACATCCCAGGATTTGAGGCCTCGAATAACATGATCTTAAAAGGAATGATTGAACTACCCATATCACTAAGGTGCACCTCCTTTTCCGGGAGCCCAACTCTAAAGAACTCCATAGTTAAGTGTGCTCAGCTTGGAGTAGTACTAGGATGGGTGATCAGTCGGGAAGTTTCTCCTAGCTTGCACGTGAGTGGACAGAAAGCGTACAGTTAAGGCTAATGGTGGTCTGTGGGGCCAGTCTTCATTCCTAAAACTCTACTAGAGACTTGGGCAGTGGGCCCAGGCGTTACAAATGGTATCAGAGCCATAACCCCTCCAGTAAGTGGGGCCCACATGGGCATGTGGCATGCCAGTCTTGAGTCGTGCGGTCCAGGCAAGTTGGAAAGGGCTATCCGTAGAGACGAGATGGAGCCACCCTTACGCTGGTAGCCGTGGACGGGAGCTGGGTGTCCATGGGCCATTGTGGCTCTGCACTGAAATGGGGTCAGATTATGAGGCCATATAGTTGAGCCTTGACGAGGACGTCAAGAGTCTAAGTGGGGGAGATTGTAACATCCCAGGATTTGAGGCCTCGGATAACATGATCTTAAAAGGAATAATTGAACTACCCATATCAACAAGGTGCACCTCCTTTTCCGGGAGCCCATCTCTAAAGAACTCCATAATTAAGCATGCTCAGCTTGGAGTAGTACTAGGATGGGTGACCAGTCGGGAAGTTGCTCCTGGCTTGCACGTGAGTGGACAAAAAGCATGCAGTTAAGGCTAATGCTGGTCTGTGGGGCCAGTCGTCATTCCTAAAACTCTACCAGAGCCTTGGGCAGTGGGCCCAGGCATTACAGTATATCAAGCACATACACCCCAGTATATTCCATAATTTATGCTCCAAGCATATTCTTACAATACATACATTGCTACAAGATTAACTCATTTCACTATTTTTCCCTACAACCCTAGAAAATATATCTATGAACTCATGGTGCTACATGATTATGGTAATACTTGATTAGTTAAGCAACCTACTCATACGACAGAAGCATCAAACCTCTTATAAATAAGGCATAATAGATGTAATTGTAGCATTAAGCTATTATAACAACTCCAAAAGATATAAATTGTTTGACATGTAACAAGACACCCAATCATGGTACAAGTAATCATATTTGGCCTTACCCAGACCCTATTCATAAAATTAGGGCACCACAAGGACCAACGTGTTAATCTCATCCACAACAAGGTCAAACATTCCAATCTTACTTATCACAATGCCAAACATGTCAATCTTAGACACAACAAAGCCCAACACATTAATCTAGGGTACATCATCCTTTAAAAGGCATCAACATGGGATACTTTGACTTATACTATTTTAAATCTATTATACAAGTCATAAAACATAAAGTAGATTATATCCCATGCATAGAAACTCTGAGAATTATCATTTATAAACATTACAAAATTATTGACTACTATTCTAGTATAAGGATTTCATAAGGAATTGTCATATTGTATTGTCTTTAGGAAAATCATTATAACATGTATCTTTTAGAACCTACTAGATTATGAAAAATTGTACATCATAGTAAGGGCATATAACTTCTTGGGATTATCTTATTATAGTAGATCATATCTCAAGATTTCAAGAACAAGTTCATCAAACATACATGACCACATAACTCTCCACATTAAGTGTAACAAATTTCCTTACATTATCTTCTAGTTCACTTATATCAAATCACACATATTTATATCCAAACCTTTAACCTTTCCATCAATCAAATTATGGTACCCTCATAATTACCATTCAGGAAAATTCTTCAAAGAAAAATCATCAAAGCATCATACCTACTAATATAATGCATATCCAAAATTCACCATGTGATGCCACATATTACATCACATTTTGCCGATCCCATAAGAATGTAGGAAGAGAAGACAAGAGAAAAGAGGCATAAATTTTAATATGAAATGGTGATATAACTCATTAGGTGAAATATTTCAATTAAGTTTGCCATAAATTGCATATAGCTCGCGCTTGATTTGTAAACAAAAACCTACTAGTTCTTGTATACATTATTAAATGGATCCATACATATGTCATGCACATTCATAAAGTTATGCCTCTATATTCATTATCACTGTAAGTTTCATTAAAAACTCAAACATTGCATTCCTAATCATTATTGATATAAAGGTTTGAATCACCTTTAAGGCCAAAATAGGGGTATGTCATAGCCCATGCATCATTTGCTTCTTAAATATTGCACGTCATGAAGAGATAGATTCTAGGAAAAATCTCAAAGTTTAAATTATAGCTCCAATAGATGTGGAAGTCATGCTTTATACAAGACTATGGTTTATAAGGGTCCATTAGGGTCTAAAAGGGGTAACTACGACATGAATGGGAAACCTTTGCTTTTAAGATTTCATCCAAAAAAGTATACCAAAGATGAATGAATAGGTAAAGGCATTAAAATTATTGTATATCACCACACAATGAATAATTATGTGCCTATATTCGTTCAGCATGAAAATGGAATCAAAAAGTTCCAAAATGAGCACTTTTAGATTCCTTAGAATGTATTTCATCATTTCATCCCACGAACACCCTAAAAATGGATTTTTATGTGATGAAAACATCTTTAACAATAGATGAATACAAAAATTCATATGCATATATGTAACAACCTCACTTTTTAGCATATCCTAAGTAAGGAAAGACCCAAAAAGTTGAGAGCCATTACCTAACATTCCCATGGATCTAGATTCAACCAAACAACAAATAATAGCAAATAATTTCCATTAATTCAAATATTGTTTAGAAAATGCTCCTCCAAAGAGTTACATGAATTTCTACCATCAGGATTGTACATATGAGAAGAATATATATCTAATGCTCCTTACAAGTTAGCTTTAATGTCTTCTGGTAATTTCATATATCCATCATATCTTGATATCTTCATATTAGCATGTACCTAAAATGCATTGAAACAAAATCACGGCTCAACATATCAAAATATACTATATATGTGGGGTGCACAAAAAAGTGTGAAGGTACATAACAACATATATTCAATCAACTACTTGGAAATAAGAAATGCCATTTTCTTCACATAGTCTTCCTTTAGTGATACTTATAATGGCATTATAATTGAACATCATGTACACTCAATAGTTTATTTAGCCAATCTTTGAGAAAACCTCAGCAAACACTGAAAAACTATAATGTGGGTAGTCATAATCATAACCACGTACCTCAATGTAGAACCATCCAAATTATGCAATCATACTTCATGTACTTTAAGCAAGCAAAGAGGAACCACAGAAGTAAGGGTGCAAACCTAGGTTTTAGGGTTTAATCCTACTCGCTCCCTAATCTAGGTTAGTGAATCCTAAAGTATCACCTAATGTTATTCAAATTTAACCCTACACGCTCCCTAATCTTGGTTTTAGGTTTTGTATAAGGAATAAGGGTACAAACCTAGAAAAATATGACCTTTAGCTACTACATCAAAATATCCTTTCATTATGATCACTTAGATTCATTTATGCTCATTAACAACATAGAAAAATATGACCTTTAACCCTAATTCTTCATGTGCATGATTATTCTCATTAGAAAATCTAATTGTATATTATTATGATCATGATCATGTTGACTCATCATTATATTTGACATTATCAATTTACACCTCAAGGAATCACATTTATCATGGTTAACAACCTTTTTATAAAATTAGGGTTTATGTGCACTAATCACCTCTTTAACACATATTAGCACTACTTTTAGAATTGGGATCATATTTATATCTATATGATATTTTATTTATATTCCTCTCATTTTTTGCTAAATTTTCATATATATATATATTGTTTTCATATAAGTTATGAATATTTCAATTTATCATTATATGGGCCAATGACATGCTCCCAGTCAGCATCCAGTGGATATCCACCTTAGTCGTGGGGTCAAGCGGATCCAATGGCCTCATGCCACTATGGCAACCCACTCCAATGAGGATGTACGAACTAAAAGAGTAAAATATTGTTTTATCCATAATAATTATTTTCATCTCATGGGCATCAAGGTACTTTCCTCCTTTCATCCTCTACCTCCCTTATACGAACCTTGGCATCTCACAAACTAGACCCATGGAAGCCAACTGGGAGGTTGGATCCCTCCTCTAGAGTGTGGCTATAGTGTGTGACGCCCTCATGGATCTGGCCTTCTCTAACGAACCCGACCAACACCTTGGGCCGTCTAGGGAGACCACAACATGGTCCATGTCCAAGGCTCATGGAGAAGAAATCTAGGAAGGTGTTGATCCCCGCTCATTGTCGGCTGCTGGGAGTGGCAGTGAACCTTGTCGGGGGATGCTTAGACTTGCTTCCATGATTGGCTTAGGCGGTGGTTATTTGGTCTAAGGAACATACAGGAAGGCTAGATTGATCTCTTCTTCCCACATGACGGCGATAAAGGAACATGTCCTGGGTAGAAGTTCAGCTTCGGTAATGACTTATATATCTTATAACAAAAGCCTATAAGTTAAGGATGATGGATCAATGTAGCAGAGTAGGAGAGGTACATGGTTTGATAGTGGGAAGTCTGGGGTTGCTATCTAAATCCATTTGTTGGGTAAGAAAGAGTAGGTTATCACCTACTTTTATAGAAAGTAATTCAATTAATTTTCAAACCACTACCTTCCATGCATCTTTGCATCATAATTTTGCCATTCACTTATGGTAATGTGTTTTATGTGACGACCTACTCCTTTCCCAACATTGGATCTCTGTTAAACCAACCCCTTGTCAAAGTTAGAGCTTTTAATAGACCAAAAAGCCATCAATAATGGTATATGGACTATGAGTCACATATTGGGTAACTAGATCATTAGTATACTAGGAAACCCCTTTATGGATTGGGTTCTAGAATATTGTTTCTCTCTCTCTCTTATAAGCATTAGTTCCATTTTCAAAGGAAACCTTTTAAATAATTAGATCTTGGTGTGGCAAGATTTGAATGGCAACATACACAAATTAATTACCTTTTTCTTGCCCCTTAAGAAATTTCCTTATTTGATTTATTTAAGGCACCAAATAAATCATTTTCTACCCCAAACTTGGCAACATCTCTTATTGGATATGGTTTCTCGTTAAATACAGTATTGATCTGTATCCAAGTTCATAGTTGTCGTCAGCATTTCTTTTCTAGAAAACTCAACACAATTCCATTTTTGGAATACCGTTGTGAATTGCTTTTAGTAATTTCTTTATTATTTCCTTTCCCTCTCTTTCTTTATCCATAATATATTCATGAATTATTGTAAATAGTAAAACACATTAAATCCAATCCTTATGGAGTATTTGTACATTCAAACCAATCTTTCTAATATATCCATAATATTTCATTATTTGAAATTGAACATATTAACATATGTGAAAATCAGGTTATAACAATATATTTTTCATTCAAATCAGACCATAGAGATTCATCTTTTAATCACATTAGTCACAGTTAGAGAAGATTAGGAATTGTAGATGAATTATAGGAAAAAGAAGGGACTAGATGTTATATCACTCACCTATGTTGGTGACAAAATTAGGAACAAAAAGAAGACCTCAAAGAAATCTCCTTTCCAAACCCCATAGCACCTCTCTAGGTCCAAGATAACACTTCCATGATGCATCTAGGGAAAACAATAGCGAACTGGGAGTAAAGAAGGTTCTTTTACCTAGATAGGAAATTTTCCACCATGGAGAAATATGAAATTCGGACAAGAGTAAGAAGTCCTAAAGCACAGAAGGAGATATTAGGGTATATGATCTTACAATTTTCATGTAAGGAATAAGGAATGGAAGATTATAAATATCATAGAGTTGCTTGACCATGGACATGCATCCACATGCAAGCTCCCATCCATGGCCATAAACCTTCTTGGAGATTTCATCAACCTTTTTTCATCAATTTACATTGTATTCTCGTCTATCTACAAGTTTGGACCTTCATTAGTTATTGTATCTAGGTTTTCCATTGATTTGCACACACATAGATGCATCGTCATTTTAGATACCCAATCTTCTAATTGATTGACAACTTAGAGACCTGATCGATTGTTATGATCCCTTCTCATCGGTTACTCATACAGCTTCCTCATAGGTTTCCATGTAGTGTTTCCATTGGTTGTCAAACACAAAGCTCTCATTGGTTTGCATAACTAGAGTTCTCATCAATTATTGTAATTAGATCTCTCATTGTTTCTCTCTTTCATCAGTTAATATAGTTTTCTCTTCCATCAGTTGAGTGATCTAGTGTTTCCACTTCTTAGGATTCTCACTGAATGATGACCTCAAATTTGTTGTCTATTTACAATTCCATCTATCTATGACCATCACTCAACTACCACCACCACCACCACCACGACACTTTTCTAGGTTAAGGTAGAGGAGCAAGTATTGTAGCCCCATTCCAACTAAAGCCAATGGAACACAAGACAAAGCAAAATAAAAACGATAATGAGGAACAATGTGATCTAAGATGATGTATACAAAAATTGCAATTCATTCTTCAACATATGGTGAAATTGCATATCAGTCAACATAGGTTCATGATATATAATAATCAAGGAAATTAAAGTGCAATTGAAGGCATATTAAAGATGTTTCCTAACAAGTTGATTGCAGGCATCAAAAGCATGGACATCAAGGAAAATGTAATCTTAGAAATTTTCAAACAATTTGCAATTAGGTATTCATTTATATTGAATTTCAAACTAATCTCCGGCCAAAAAACGAATTTCAAACTAATCCAACAACTACAAGGAACCTAGACGTTCGAGCAAACAAAGTGCAATTTGAACCAAACTAAAGAGTTTCACTTAATAATTTGTTCTTAAAACTTAAGCAATCACATGATTTTAGTAATAAGTCAAGATTATATCAAATTAAGGTTAAGCTTGGATCATGGTCTCACTTCGTGGAGGCCTTGATGTGTAGAAGGTCATATGGCAATGAGCCCGTGTTTTTGTAACTATGTCGAGTAGGACTTGGCATGATCTTAGTGAGACTAGGTACTCATGTAGTCCTTAATGGTGGAATTAGGGACTTTTCAATTATAATCTTGTAATTTGACACACTACAAGGAAATTACAATTTATCTACACTTATTCTAGCTACATTCAAGTTTTTCAAAATTAGTGATTCTATTCATGTCATCCTTGTGGCTTGAACCTCAGACCACGTGGTAACAAATCAAGCATCTAATTATTAATGTGTCCCATCTTGTACTAGCTTCATTTAATTTAAGTGTAGTTAAAACGTACTTCTCTTTACAAATCCTAGATATGTAAATAAAGTAAATGTATTATATGAATATTATTTTTTTAACTTGAAATGTGCTTCAAATGCATAAGCATCATACTTTAATTTTACAAAAAATATATTAACTCTCAGATCCAAACAATTCTTTTAGAGAGAAATGATTTATATATCCTTTTTCAACTTTTTAGTCCAAGTTCCACACTCCCCTCTTTGTTTCCCCCAAACCTAAATCAAACTCCTAATCCAGCCCACATTCATTTATATCCTTCTACTCAATCCACCATAGAGCCAAGTACCATCCTTTGTCTTGCCCCCACATTTGCATTCTTGAAATATGTCCTTACATGAGCCTAGATGATGATTCACATGTATACTAAAAGAAGCACGAGGGGAGTGACGGAACAATCCTAGAGACAAAGAAGATTGGCATCGCCAATGCTAGGATAGGATTAATACTCAAGGTGCATCAGAAAAGGGCAATGCTTGTCTTCATGATGCATTCGCTCTTGATAAATTTTGAGGATGCCCCTAATTGTTCATTTTTTTACAAGAAATTACATTTTTTCTAGTTGCTCTTTGCTCTCGCTAATTCTCCCATCCTCTATGCACAGCTCATAGGTTGTATGCTTGCTTAATAACTACCATTTTAAATCATTTTGAACATCCCAGATTTTAAGCACAACCATTTTATTTATATGATTTATATCATTGCATATCAACTCATGTTTATAAATATTGCATATTCTTGTTTGTAGCATATAACCAACCTTGATCAGTAAAATGTTTGCAATGCATGATCTCATATCTTTAGTATTCACAATACAAGAAATTACAAAAGTTTCTAAAGTTGTCATTGGACGTCATGTTCTAACTTCTTTCGGTGTTCTCTTCCTAATGTACATGAAGTAGCATCGGGCGACTTTTAAATGAGAGAGTATATTCATTGAACACTTTAATGTTACTTTTAGGCTTACAGTTTAGAGATAGGAATCATTGTGTTTCATGGATATTCCAATGAAATCAAAAAGAGATAAAAAAATATCCAAGTGGAAATAGTTCATGTAATATTTAATATAAGTAAGAGAATCCAATAAGTGGTATTTTATTTTTATATGTGTATAGAGAGCATAAATCATAAGCATAGGGATGAAATATAATATTTGGCGGTCAAAGTAGAGGATCTAACTGATAAGGTTGTTGTAAAAGAACTATCAACATGCTAGTCAACCATCCTTCAAAAGATGGTCTCAGTCATTCCCAAGACACCTTTGATTTCTATAGGACATTGACATACTATATCAACACAACTACATGGTGTATGGTTCAATGAATAATAATATATGTAGGTAAACTTCAACAAGTACAAGTCAAATTATGCTTTTCCTACTTCTTTTTACACAAGTGTGCTCCCCTTCTTCTGAATCGGTTGCCTTCGAGTATACCATTTGTCCCAAATCACTGGGTTAATGCCCACAGGGTATACAATAGATAGTCAAATATAAATAGCATAGGGTATGTAAGACAACATGAAGCAAAATAAGAAATTTGGATATACCATGTGACTAAAGTAGGGGAGCATAATGGTCTCTCTTAATCCTTAATACTAGATATAGTTTAGGAGATTTGCATTGTAGGGAATTTAGACCCTTGGGGAGATATTGTTTGTGACTTTGTTTCTATTAGGAAACAAATATATCATTGTCACTTTAAATGAAGGGTAATTGTATAAATGACACTCAATATAGGGGGGTCTATATGCTTCATCCTAAAGTTTTGTTTGGGTAGGGATAAAAATCTAGTTACAAATGCTTATCGTCATTTGATCCATAACATTCCATTTTCATCATTCAACCAGTAAATAGATTATTATGGTTTGGATATTGAAATTATATAGATGGTGCAGGTTGGGTGGTGTGGAATAAGTTGTTATATTCTAACATAAAAAGTGTTTTAGTACAAAGGAAGTGTCCCTTTTGTGTGAAATCCACACAGTGCATATGAGGATTGTTTGTTTCTGAGTTGCTTTTCATGACAACCAAATTTTTCAACAAGAATTTTGCATGTCATCTAGTTCCACTAGATCGAGATTACCAGATAAAATGGATTAGAATGTAGCTCAAGTGGGATGAATTATCATGGTCACATTTCATTCGAAGGCAAAGATACTAGTTACAAATGGATTGGACATCCAAAAAAGTTTGTATTTACAATGGGTCAAATGGGATGGTCAGAGGGTGGAGTGGGTGATCGAACATTTTATCTGTCCCCATCCATGTGTGTGCGCAATTATGATTCTCATCATTCCACATTTTTATATTCATATTATTAAAATTTATTTACATAGTTGCATGCAATCAAAAACTCAAAATCTAAATGAGTTCAGATTTGGTATAGTTTTTATGGATAGTTAAATGCATTTTTTTCTTAACTTTGTTAGGATAATTGATCGAATTATGGGTTGAATTGGATACAAATTGAATGTGTCTTAGTGGAATGGGAAAAAAACAATGGACCATTTGATATGGTAGGTTTTTCATATACCACGTTCATATTGGTATTCTTATTTCCTAAGGCTAGTTTTTCAAATTCAATTTCCATGTCATAAGGACATCCACGAATTGTCTTACTTGTTTCGTATATGTGTGTGTATGTTTGCATCTATGATGAAAAACACAAGCCTTGAGATGATGGATGTTATCTCCTACTTTATCATAGGTCCTCCATCATAAACTTGATATTAAAGAAGAAATATATATGTTTTAAAGGTTATCATAATATACCAAACAAACAAATTTGGCTACTTATTTGACTAGAGATTGTTTCTATGATGAGAGTCATCAACTCATTTTGACTAAAGAGAGTTTCTGTGACAAAAGTCCTTTTTTAAAGACTATTCATTGCCTAAGTTGCAAAATTCAAATGGGTACGGGAACCTTTTAATGTTAATATGAGTGCAACTAGATTTTGTGGCCCTTAATATTTTTATTAATAATATTACATCATCTGAAATGACGTGTTCAATAAGAATTTACTTATTGATGATTTCTTTAGTGACAACAGACTTTGAAATTTATTTTATTGCAAGAGATACTCTAATTTATCAAATATAGAAGTTGAACCATATTATAATTATAAAAACGTGATATAGACTATATAACAAACAACCTTAATTCAAAAGCTTGACATGTTCACCACAAATGTGTTTGTGACAAATTTGAGCCGCGTAATATAAATAGTCAAGGAAATGATTAGATCTTTTTATTCTATTGTAAATGCTTGACATGTATAGATTAACTTAGATATTTTTTTAGCTAGAACGATCATTAGTTTCTATCTTTATGAAACTAACATTCTCAAGTGTAGGATAGTTCTGTAAGGGTCTGAATTTTGCTTAATGAGAAGGGTTTTAATGCAAGTGAACACCCAACTTGGAATGTTGTAAAATGATATTTTAGGATCCTATAATAGTACAGAGTGCCAAAGATATCAGAATTCATATCAATGAACCATGATCATATAAATTCGTTAAGATTTTCCTCAGTGAAAGACTAGGGAATCATCGAGTTACCAACAATCTAGACTACATGGAATAATTGCAATTAGATGTTGTATTTTTTGTCCTCCATCTACTACAACAATAAATGGTCTATGTAAGGTATTTGTAGAAAACTACCATGCTAAACAAGATCATTCAAAATCAAGACGTTGATTTATCACTAATTAAGCATATTACCAAAAGGCACAAAATTAAAAACTAAATAAACTATCTAAACATGCCAAAGAACATTTACGTAATGGTCCAACATATTGCACATGTAAATAACCATACCAAGTATCTTTACATATGTCCCATCCCCTCATCCACAACATGTATACAAAAAATATTGTCCATATAGTTAGATAATATACATGGAAGAAAATACTCTGCCAAAATCTTGAGTTCGATATATATATATATATATATATATATATATATATATATATATATATATCAATCATCTATAAAATTCCCCGAAGAGTACAAGGATGATTGTAGGACTCTACAACAACCATACTAACCTTATATCTCTAGGGATCATCAAACTGCACCTCCTCATCACACTGCGTCTGATGACATTCCCGATCACAAAAAAAGATATGGTGACCTATGAGGTGAACCCATATCCCAGCAAGAGATATAACTCCAGGAACATCACATAGTTATCAGGGTTAAGTATTTTAAACAATTTAAGTAGATAGTATTACTGAGTTGAAAAATTATGTAACTTGTACCAAGGTTTGGCATAGCTAGCATTATAAGTATAGTTGATTTTTCTTACCACATTATAAATCATATGTAAATTAAAAGAAACAAGGTAGGAGTTATCATCCAATGTGATTCACCAAGTAATCGTAACAATCATACTAGATCACTGAATTACATATTTAATTAAGCCTTGGATAGTTTAAGGAGTACCACTCCAACTACCAGTTGACTACTGCTAAGTTGAAATCATCTGCGTATAAGTTCTAGGATAACATAAATCCTAAGATCTTTTCCCCTTGGTCAATTCAAGTCAGCTATAGTGGCATATCATCCCAACTATGAAACAACCTAGTTTGTCCTGGGTACATAGACCACAACACTAGAAACTAGGGTATACAACCCTCAAATCCAAGTTACAACCACAGTCTCTCCCAATTACATCATCATTCAAGACAGTCTCAAATGCTCTCTAAAACGTTAGATCAACATAAGAGGAGGATAAACCCTCCTTGCACATGCATATACTCAACACTATATGACTCCTATCTCTTTTCAAATTACTTGTTTCACTATCATGCATGTTCTGGAACTGGAATAACTCTATAGACTCATAACACTACTGTTAAATCTTTCACTTGGTTAATTAAGGCAATTGAATGTTTTTTACTACATCAAACAATTTATGTATAAGTACCAACAATATTCTTACAACAATAATTGGAATTTACATCCTCAAAAGATAAAAGATGTATTTAAACAGCTCCATAAAAATCCTTCACATAGTATGTAATCGTCCTTGGTCGAAAGGAATTGGTGACTAACTAGAGTGTACCAAGACATAACAACCATCAAGGATGAAAATAATATTATTCAATGTATTAGCATCCACAAAATTCAATATTTAACATCAATAATTTATCATTGGTATTAGAGTAGTCCAACCATTCTACTCAAGCAAAATTGTAGCTTAAGCACTATTACTCCAAACTCCATATCTCAACCCACATGCAAAGGGTTCCAGTGAGAAAATGCCAAGAAAACTAGAGAAACACCAAAGAACTCGGCCACATGAAGGAAGTGGGTGAATAATAGAAAAGAAAATGAGAAAATGGACAATAATCTTTTGGGAGAGAAGAAATAAAAATGATCATCAACACGAGATTAGTCCAAAGACCCTTGATCCTTGCATAGGCATACACGAAAAGCCTGAGATCATCATTCTCAATGAAGCTCCATAGAGCCCTTCTCTTTAGGAAATTATCACCAGGAACACTATACACAACTAAAGCTCTAACAAAACAAAATGAGAGAAGAGGAAGAGAAGGGTGTATGTATAGGGATGATACAAAAGTCTTGTCGAGAAGAACACTTGTTGGACTAGGTCTCGTCGAGCATCGAGACTTCATCGGCTAGAAAATCTATTGACCACCAAGATCTCTTTTTTTTGGTCGGCGAAAAACTCTGTTGCTATTAAAAATCCAAAACTTTAGGTACAAAAAAACGCACCCCCTAACCCTTTGCAGGATTACAGAAAGAAAAATAAAGACCAGATTAAATCAGTCTTAAACATAAGATCCCTAAAACAGAAAAAACTACAATCCAGAAGAAGACGTCCCAGAAAATACATAAACAAGAGACCAACTGTCCATCAGTCTAAACATCTGAGGAGCTACACTGACAATAAAGACCACCCACAAATTGTGCAGGCACAGAAGGAAGACGAAGGACACCCAGCCTCTATCTACACACCAATCAAGGCCGCACTTCAGACTTGGAAGTTAACTGTCTCAAACAGCAGCTAAGTGCACTGTCTATCCTGTCAAACCATCATCTTGTAGAAGACTCCAAACGCAGACTGATGACTGGAGCAGTGATCTACCCAACCATCATACCTCCCCTTCGCACATAGCAATATGATCATCCTCTGAAAGTAGTGGTCGGAAAAGATACTAAGGTTAGGATAAGAAACCAAACAACACCAATAGTGTCTGGTGAACTCAACGAAACAAAAGCAGTAGAATCCCAATCGCAGGTCGAACACCACGGGGGTGTCCCTACTACTACTGTGCACTAAAGCACATGAATGCACAGAGGCATTCCATCGAACACCTCGCAGGTGTTCCAGCATCACCTCTTGACAGCAACAGTAAGTAGCAATCAAACGCCAGGAACAGACGACAAGGCAGCTTGAGGTCCAGAGATCACTGCTTGAACACAACTAGCTACTGGTTGCCCTGAGGCAATGCATCAAACACTAAAAGAGTCCCAAGCACTGCAACAAAGAAGATCCACAGCCGAGCGACCACCGCTGCCAAATCATCAACGGCCATCTGCCGGCAGAGCAAGGAAGAACAACTTCGATCATCTTCACCCTAGCCAGAACAGAGGACAAGAGAGTTGGGAGCTTGATCGTCACCATCAGCTGAGCTGAGCCGCCTGGGCCGAAGAACCATCGATCGGCCACCCGGAGGCCCGAGGCCAGAAGCAAATGCCATCCAAGGACGCGCCATTGGCTGGATAGCAAGCCTGATGTAGCGACGCCGCCGATACAGTGGATGAGACCAAAACCTAGCCTGAGAAGAAAGGACAGGCATGGAGAAGGAGAACGAAGGCTACCCTTGTTCCGCCTAGGACGACGACACAATAGAGCTAGATGTCGGATCCAGCACGCAGCACCTCTCCATCCATCCCTATTAACGGGCTGAAGCTGACAGCGTCGATGCAGCCACGATCCCCCTAGATCCGAGCTTCGACCTGCTTGCGGCATCTCCCCTCTTCCAAGCCAAGTAGAGCCTCGACTGCTAGCATCCAGCAAGGTTTCCCCTCTCCACAGATCGCAATCACCCGAATCCAGGCCAAAGACGATGAGAGCCAGGGGGAGGAAGACGTTGAGGCAGCGCTCCCTCCCCCCAGCGGTAGCCACCGGGTAACCCTAGAGAGAGGCGAGAGCTCCTGCACCTTGTAACATTAAGAACTTTTGACCACCAAGATCTCATCAATCACTAGAGCTTGTCGACCACCGAATGATGTCGGTCAGAACCTCATTGGTCACACTCATCATAAAATTTGTTGGGTATTGTCAAGCCATTGTGCACCGAAAGATCATCGATGAATTAGATCTAGTTAGTTGATGAACTCCCTTACTAGCCATCAGTAGGCCCATCGAGCACTAAAGAACCCTCAGCCATTGAGAAAACTCGTCAAACACTAAGAGACACGCTATCTCTAGAAAAAGCAAGCGGTCACCAAAAATACATTTACCCTAACAAACATAAGGGTCACTAAGAACCATCATTCGATGAAAACATAGCACTATCATCTCACTTAGGTTATGTAACTACATCAAAACATGGTTCAACACCATCTAAAGGAGAAGTAAAATTATAAAATTATTATTTATATCATGAAGAACCTCAAACTAGTGTCACAACCATGTTCACACAACTCGAAAAGGGTAAGTTACATACAAGTCCACCAGTTACATGAATTCATATAATTTTGAGAAAGTAGATTATGATTTGATTAAAATTTTAAAATAGATTAATCATTTAGTGTGACATCACAAATTTGAGTTAACTTCAAGATTAAGCTTCTAACAAAACCAAACAAATTATGTTGGATGAATAAGAAATGTCGGGGCCTTAAACCGTTAGATTTGCAACATGAACTTGTTGCGTACAACTTGCCCCGGTGATAACAATAGGGATTGGTTCTTTAGATATGTAGTAAATGCTAATAAATAGATCTACTCCTCGCCAATATTCTTGTGTGTACAACTAACTTAAGGACAAGTAGAATTCATTGTCATCATCTATTCTGACAAAAAAGTCCCTCTAAGGTGTAAGATTCATAAGAAAGATTATTACCTAAGTCTTTCCCCTAAATGAAATTGGTGGTTGTTTTCTTGTTTTATAGGGTTATAGGATGTGGGAAGAATACCATCCTCTAATAATTTCATCTTCTATCAATATTTTGGCATTGTAGGATGTATTTGGTTCTAATCTGTGCAGAAGTGTATGTGTATTTATCATTGTTTCTTTAGCATCACACATTTCCACACCTGTTGGTAGGTTTTTATCAAACTCTTATACAGTCACAAAAATCAAAAAATGTAATTGTAACTAGCATCATAATGTCTTTTTTGGGTTAAGAAAGCCTTCTTCTCTTTGTTAGCAATTGCTTTTTATACCCATATGGGGCTTGGGGGAAGACACTCCTTTGTCTGGTAGCTTTGTAGAGAATGATTAGACTTATAATTCGTCTTGGTAAAAGCTACTAATCATGTATGTATGTGCTTCATTTGCCCTTATCCATGTTTGTTTATTCCATATTTTTACATTGTTTTGTGCAATATGAGCCAATGATTTAATTTCTAACCTAGTAGTGCAACTTACTTCTTTACTGGATTCTATAATTTTTAGCTGCCTATATCCTACTAACTTCTTGCTTATAGTAGGAATCCACTTCAACAAAATTTAGAAGAATATTAGCAATAGACAATAGTCATGCATTTTCTCCTTTTATATCTAACTTAGTGTGACTAGCTCAGATTTTTTGAAATGTTGTAGAAAATTTACAAAGATATCTACACATACAGTTACATGTTAAAATCATTTTGTACCTTCAGATTCTCGACCTCAAAATTATGTATAAAATATTCTAACTTAAAGATAGAGTATGTAGACTCTATAAAATCATTAATTTTCGTAGCCATCCATGCAACCTCATATACCCTACTATGACTTCTAAAAACTATGAGATAGTTCATGAATTAAGGTAAATCATAATTTTTCCTTGAACTGGCTACCAACCTTTTTCTTTTGCTTATCCAATTTGACCTACCCATCAATTCTGCAAACTTTTATGCCTTTCCCAAAACCTAGAACGTAGAATAATAGACAAGTTTTCATACTCAATAATGCTAGTAATGCTATAAACATACTTTATAAAGTGGTGAAAGTAGAACATTTTGTAGTCGATCCATCAGAAGAAAGTTACTACATTGTGAAATGAGTTAACGAATATGGGGATATAAATCGTAGAATGCTTATAGGAAAAAATTGTACAAATTTTTGTAACAAACTAAATTCACAACCATAATAACATTAAATGAACCAAATACTCATCATAAACTATGTCAACAAGATCAGGCTAGTTTTATTTCTTCCTAAGTTGCATCCTTAAGTTGTTGAGTTTCCATCTCATGGTCAAACCTGAGAAATATTTTTGAAAAAAGCACAAATGAGAAAGGCATATTAAAAATAAATTGACAAGGAAAAGAAAACTTACTTCATTATTGCTTTTCTAGTAAATATATCCACAATCTTGTTGACCAGATAGTGATGTAGTTCCTTTTAATGCTCACTCATATTGGTTTTTAAAATTATTTCATTTTATGAGGAATCATATTTAATATCTTATTGAACTAAAATGAGAATAAATGGTTGCAATTTTGAATTTAACTTTTAAAATACCGACAAGGCTCTTCAAATTGATTTTTCCAACCAATTCATATGAAATATACAATCAAGTTAGAAAATCTTCTATTTTCATCAGGTTCATCCTGAAATTGAAACATGTCAAAATAAAGTAATCATATTAGTGTTATGTTTTTCACAATCACTAGAATCCATGAAACACAAGGTGATACAAATATGTAACCAAAAAGAATGAGAAACAAGAACCAAGTAGTAAGTGCCATCCTTATAATACAAGGTTGTTCGTATATACCATGACCTCATGACAAATAGTACCAGTGAGTAAAGAAATACCTAATGTCAAGGAAGTATTATGTATGTAAATATTTCTAGGATTCAAACTCTATGTATGAATGAATATTGTCAAAAAAATGAATTCAATAACAATCACATCTCCTCGAAATCATTTGTATATGTGTTCTAGTAAGAAGAAGGTTGCTCTCCATTGGCATGCATCTCATTTCCCTTAGTAGTTTGTAGTTTTTGGTGTTTAGTCTATGATCCTAGATTCATGGAAAGAAGTCAGTGGGAATGTACTAATATGAAGTTAATTGGGGCACAACAATGATATTCATTGTTCAGATTGCCAATGTCAACAACAACATCACACTTCCATGTGTAGGTGTTGAGAACTTTTATTTCCCACATATTAATCTCATATGAAGTATTTACAAAGGGAAAATTTGGACTTACAATTTCAGTATTCTTTCCTCTCTTTTGTTGTGTCATAACATATAACAGACTTGAGTAAAAATATACACATGAGAGGCAATACATTTTAGCAACAACAAGACTGAAAATTTTATTGTAGAAGTAGGTGATGTGTCTATCTTGATTTCTCATTCACCCGGTTGGACAGCATTCATAATGGAGCAACTATCAATTATGGCATGAGTAGAACTTTTGCTTCCATATGGGCAAGAAATGCAATTTTTTGTTTTGTTTATCCAAGTCCCATACGCTCAGCTAATATTCCATTCAACTAGCAGCTATTACGTTTCACCTTCTTCACTTTTGGTTTCTTATAGTTGTTTGGATCTTCATTCAGAGCCATTGTGTTGTCCTCTAGGGCCTTTGAGTCCTACACTTCTTCAAGAGTTGTTAAGTAGTTCTTTGTGAAATATTCATGATCATTTCGACGATAAGTTCTTCCATGATACTTGAAAATTGGCATTGTGTACCACATAATCAGAAAAGTTTCTTTTGAAATTTATAGGATTTAATTCACATCCTAGACTTTTTTAAAAATTGATGTAGGAGAAGGATTTTTCATGGTCTTTGGAACTAGTATGTCCATATTGGATTAAATGATGCTTTACCAAAACAAAAGAACCATGAATGGAGCCCATAAACTATAAATTATGCATTGATGACTACTACTACCAAATTGGGCATTGTTGGAAGGCCACTTCTTGCTCATTGGTTTGTGGAGATTCTATTTACAAAGACTCCACATTAGGCACAAGGTATTCCAATAGTTTTGTGCATCATATGAGATTTCCTTTACAAAACTCCACCATCCCCATGTTGGATAGGGAACATAATTCATTGTTTGAATCAAGAGTTGATCGAATTCTCAATGTTTTAAACTATTATCACCCTCATAGTGGGTTGATAGATCATGTACATGAAAATGAACACAAAAATTAAGGTCAACTTATAATTTTTTTACAACGTAGAAACATATAGATCAATTTATTTTTCTTCTGCTTGGTATAATAAACCATGACTACCCAAGAAACTTCTTCTTTTTTCAAAACCAATTTTTACTAAAACTTATCGTAAATAAATCCAAACATAATAGTTACATATCTTCATATATGTATAACATATATAGGGCATTCATTCAATACTTGTGTGGGTATTCTGGAATTCATTAATTTTAAGCCAAAAAAGTAACTATTTGGTCAGAGAAGTAACTCTGTGAACAAAAAAGTAACTATATTGATAATAAAGTAATTATATGACTAAAAAGGTAAATCTGGGAAAATTACACAGCAAATATATATGTAATTGTATTTTTTTTACTATTGTTGTAAATGTAACTACCTATCGATGAAAAGTGCCAAAAGTAAGAAACTCCAAAAAGAGTAACCAAAGTAGGGGTGGGTAGCTACCCCCACGGGTATTGAATATGGGCAATATATATAATATACATAGAAGAAAATACACTACCAAAATCTTGAGTTCAATATATATATACATTTATATATATATATATATATATATATATATATATATATATACATACATACATATATATGTATATATATGTATATGTATATGTGTATATATATATTATCCATCACCCAGACATACCTACAATCTTCTTAAATATAATTCTTCACTGGATACTTTTATATGTTCATCTACTGTCATCTATTATAGTTGACCAGTGATCGCCTATCCTCTAATATCATCTATGTATCAATTCTAATTTTGATTTTATAATTCTAATTCTCACTATAAATTGTATTAGTTATAATCATTCATTTATGAAAAGGAGGGTGTTGCAAATATGAAGTACATATTGAATGAGATCACAAATGTGCTAAATAATTTTTGGTGGGGAAGTAGATAGGGACATAGGAAAATGTGTTAGCCATCATGGGATAAACATTGTGCACCAAGTGTAATGGTGGGATGGGAATTAAAGACATAAAAAAATTTAACCTCCCCTACTTGCGAAACAAATATGGGGCCTTTTCAAAATATCTCTATATCTGGTTGTTAATATTTTTAAAAACATATACTTTAAAGGTGAGGCATATTTGATACTATAATAGGGTATAATACTAATTATACTTGGCATGTTCTTTTGGATCCCAAATAATTGATCATGGAGCAGCTGAGATAGCAAGTAGGATTAGGAGAGAACATATAAATCTAGTCAGATTGTTGGCTGCCAACCTAGAATAGAGTTTTTTTATGAAAGACAATGCAACATGATACTACCTATCTATGATGAAAGGAGATAATTAATTAAGAAATTGTGAGGTGGAATTGGGGCCTTTGTAATGTACGTACAAGTGATGATTCGGTCCCCACTGTTCTCAAAATCCCTCTGGTACCAAATAGTGAAGACAATATTTATTGGTATCCCACTTTGCATGGGTTAATCATTGTTAAAACAACATATTGGCTAGGATACAATAGTTGCCTTGATGGGATGTCTTTTAGAGAAGTTGAAAATTAAGATTGAATGTGTGGGAGCTATAGACTCTTATAATACCCTTAGCCCCCAAATGAAACTTTTTTTTGGTGTTGCAGGATGAACCTTTTGTCAACCAAAGAAAATCCTAAAGCATGACATATTGATTGTGAGAACTTCTAATTGGTATCTAAATTAGCATGTGAAACCACAAATCATACATGATGTGACTGCACTACACCAAGCTCACATGGGAAAGTAGACATGGGGGTGATTGATGTTGCATGCAATGATGTTAACAACTGGTTGGGGCTTGTTAATAACTAAAATAAATGTAGCAACATTGACCAAGACTACAGTTTGGTGTGTTGTTGTTAGTTGTATCGTAGCATCAAAATTTTCAGCACAAAGATGGTTCATCCTATTACTATAACCAATGTTTTAATCAGTTGGGATGAGTCATATAGGGACAACTGGTTGACTAAAAGTAGTAGAAAATTGATGCTACTTTAAATATGTCATGTAGTTGGAATGAACCTCCAATTGATTACATTAAAGTAAACAATGACGATGCACGTGGAAACATAACAAAGTCTAATGTTGGAGCTATATTTAGAAATCACAAAGGAAACACTATCATGATTTTGTAAAAGCATTTAATGGAAAGTGGGACTCATTCTTGATATTGCTTTTGATTTCTACATCTCATTTTTTCCTTTCATTGGTCATTGCAGACCAATGTAAAATATTATTAAATATTTCTTTCCAACATATTTAGGTCATTTTTACTGATGTTTAGCAAGGTGATGTTCTTATACATAATATTTATTGGTCTGTGATCTTGATTTCAACATTAATATAATTGACCAAACTTATAGGGTGATGTTGATGGTCTTTCTACTATCTCAGAGAATGTATTCCTCTCTCCTAAGACATAGGCCAAGGGGAGTTGAAACAATCCATGATTATACATGGCTTTTTGAAAACATAGAGTATATGGAAGAAGTTGTCAACTAATGTCGGTGAGGGAGTAGTGCAGTGGTGTAGTTCAGCACTCCCCAATAAAGGGACCTGGGTTCGACTCTCGACTCCCTTAGAATGAATACTCCTACAGGTTAGTCGGCCTCTGATCGAATTGAATGGGTCTCACATGCATGCATGTCAAGGGGTGGGGTCCCTAGGTTTACGCTGCCAGAGTGGGGTCACCGAATTGGTTCCTCCTCGGGGGTGGTTCCCAAGTAAATAAAAAAAGGTTGTCAGTTAATAGTTTCCTAGACACTAACAATGTATACACTTTTTTCTCTGTTCAAAAATTTATAAAAAACCTCACTTTTACATTTTCATGGATATATTTTTTATGTAAGTTGTGTAATAGGGGCATGGTATATGTCTTTCCCATATACATTCATTGTTACTATGAAGGAAGGTAAGATTATTGGCATTATAAGCATAACTTGATCCAACTCACTATTAATTTCTTATTAAAGAGCTTGTGTGCTGACAAATAACTCACTAAATGTATAATCTTACTACATGTGTATCTTTTCTAGTCACTTTTTTCCTTCATATTAACTACAAACATAATTAGAGTAAATGCCCTTTTTGCTATACATTAGCTACATTAGCCATAAATTCATCTACATTTATAATTACATTCGTAACGACCTCACTTTTAGTGTCCCCCAAATAAAGAAAGGACCTTAAATTTGAGATTCATTACCTAAAATTCCCAAGATCAGATTTTACCAAATAACAAATAATAGCAAATAATTTCCACTATTTCAAAAATATTGTTTATAAGATATATGATGATGCTCCTATAAGGAGTTACATGAATTTCCAACATGGAATTAATACATATAAGAACAAATATGTAACTAATCCTCCTTTAATTAACTTTCATGTTCTCGATGGATTTCATCTGATTCATCATGTATTAATATCTACATATATTGCATTTACAAAAAAATGGCGTGAAAGAAAACACATATCAATATATTACTATGTTGTGTACGTGGAATGCATGCAAAAGTGGGTAACAAAAGATAGCAACTTAATCAATCAATTACTTCCAAATAAGAATTGACATTTTTATTTTATATTCTAAGGCATACTTGATAGGCTATCTTGGGCACAATCACTGTCCCTTCCAGAGCCCATGTGCATCACCTCTTGATACATGTCATCCTAGGGTTCAGGATATGATATCTACTATTTATGTGATACTAATAGTGACATCATAATTGGGTGCAATGTAAATAAACATCTAATAGTTTATTTCAACAATCCTCAAGAAATCCTCAGAAAACATTGGCAGTCAATAATGCAAGTATTCATAATCTTAACCACGTACCTCAATGTAGAACCATGCAATCAAACTTCAAGTACTTTGTTCATATCATCTAAGCAAGCAAGCAAAAATGGATCCAAGCAATCAACATTTAATTTTCATGTATGTACATCCATAAAGCATCACCATCACATTATTCATATCAAACCCTACTCGGGTCCTAATCTAGGGTTTTTAGGGTTGACTCTGGTTTGGATAAGGAATAAGGGTAAAAATCCTAATTCCATTGCATATTAAACATTAGCTAAAATTCTAATTATCAAATCGATTATATACTTGCATTATGAACACTTGGATTTGATTATGTACATTGATAACATAGCAAGTTATGATATTTAGTTTCAAAACCCTTAATTACACATGTCGATAATTATTCACTTTAGAAACCCCAATAATAAATCATCATCATCCTCCTACAAAGTATCATTTAAGTCCACTATCCTCGCGGCTTCCCCGTCACTCTAGCGATTAGGGTTTGCAGCGTGGGATATCTTCCTCCACTCGTGGTCTTTCTCTTGTAGGTTCAAGGTTTTGGCGATCTCCCTGGTCCTACCATGCGATTAGGGTTTGCAGCGTGGGATATCTTCCTCCACTCGTGGTCTTTCTCTTGTAGGTTCAAGGTTTTGGCGATCTCCCTGGTCCTACTCCAGTGATGGCGGATGACCTGGCGGAACGGTGTGCGCGGTTACAGTTGACACCGGAGGAGGAGACACCGATTGAAGTAACGCGGACAGTGGGGGCGGAGGATCAAGGCCATCTGAAACTCGCACTGGTAGCGCGGATCCTAGCGGACAGACCGAAAAATTTTTGGGCAATGAAGCGTACCTTGACCCAAGCGTGGGGGCTTCATGGCAAGGTCATCTTTAAACAGATCGAAGGAGACCACTTTATCATACAGTTCTTTGATTGGCGCGACAAGCAAAAGGTTGAAGAAGGAGCTCCGTGGAACTTTGATGATAAACTCCTTCTATTCAAAGACATAGAATCGGATGAGCACCTGGGGGACATAGTTATCGATCGTAGCTTGTTTTGGGTTAGATTCTACGGGATCCCCCTAGGGTTTAGGCACAGACAGGCCGTCGAAGAGATAGCATCCAGGGTTGGCACCGTGGTCACAACGGACCTGGACGAGTTGGGGTGGGACTCGTCGGTGAGAGTCCGAATTAACATATATGTCTCAAAACCACTGAAAAGAGTTCTGCAGATCCGAGGGAAACAGAATAAACTGGTGGAGATAGAGATAAAATACGAGTGCCTCTCTACCTTCAGCCATGGCTGCGGCCGGATGGGGCACGTGGTCAGAGACTGCAATGAAGGCGAAGAGGAAGACGATTGAGTTCTACAATGGGGAGTGTGGCTCAAGGCGTCCCCAAGGAAGCCAAGGCAATCACTTAAGGAGGAGATCTTCGGCAACACATGAGCACAAAGGAAAATCCAATTCAAACACAAACCAACATCGGAGGCGGCGTCGAGCAGCGCGGCAGGATCGGGTGGGGAGGCAGATCGGCGGTATGAAGAGATGTACAGGGTCCCTGCAACACAGACAACGGGGAAACCAGCGTCACAAATCCAAGCACGGAATGAAGAGGAGGGAGGCGGGGAGACGGAATATAACATTGAGGACCTGTTCCCGGCAAGACCCACAAATACAGGGAACGGCAGGGAAGACCTGCGAGGAGGAAGACCAGAGGAAAGTGGCAAGATGGTGGCAGGAAGGGATAGGGAAGGAAGAGAATCCAGTGTGACAAGAACAAAGGCCCAGTACAATAGAGCAGAGATGATAGAGCTACGGAAGGAAGCCGACCGAAGGAAAGCAACTGACCTTGCACTGATGGCGGACACAGTGGGAAGAAGAGAGTGGCGGACACAGTGTCACAGCAACCCGAGAACGTATACATGGGACAGAGGCTGAATCAACCACACGAACCATCTGCAGCCAGAACAAGGGCACAAAAAGAGAAGGAGAGCAATAGGGAAGCAGTGAGGAAGACAAAGGCAGCACAACGTAAGAAGAGAAAACCACCATGGGTTTATAAAATCAATAGGAGCCAACGACTGGGGATACCTGAACACGATGTTGAATGGAACAATATTGCAGGGAAGAGAGGCAGACGATCCGAATTATGTGACATGGAACTTGATGAGAATGAGCCAATGGCAGAGACATGCAAGAAAGCAAGGAATATGAATCAAGAAGGTCAGCAAAAATGGGAGTGCACATCCCAAGTAGCGGAGGCTAGAGAGGACCAGTCCCGTGAAGACCAATGAAAATCCTAAGCTGGAACTGTCAGGGATTGGTCCACCCTGACATGATAAATGCCCTCAAGTCATGGTGCTAGAGGGAGGGTCCGAGCATAGTTTTCATTATGGAAACTATGATCAATAGTACTGATCTGGAAGTCATTAGGAGGAAGTGTGGATATACCCAAGGAGTCTGTTTAGCAAGTGTAGGCAGAGCAGGAGGAGTTCATTTATGGTGGAGGGATGTAGATCTCAACGTTACTTCATATTCTCAACACCACTATAGTTGTGACATTTCAGAAGGAAACAGAGTATCCTGGAGAGCTATCGGTATCTATGGATGGGAAGTACAGCAGCACAAGTTTAAGACATGGGACCTCATGAGAGAACTAAAAGGGGACACGTACATTCCTACTCTTTTCTTCAGAGATTTCAATGAAATTCTTTCAAATACCGAGAAGGACGGGGAGCCACCCAAACCACTAAGATTTATCCAGGACTTCAGGTGTGCAGTTGATGATTGTGATCTTACAGACCTGGGATACATTGGATGCATTTTTACTTGGCAGAGAGGCCTTACCCCAGAGACTTTAGTACGGGAAAGGCTTGACAGGGCGCTAGGAAGTGCAGCTTGGATGGCCAAATTTCTGCAGGTAAGGGTTGTTCACCTCACTAAGTATGAGTCTGATCACATTCCTATCATCATCAATACAGAGCATAGAAAGAGATAGAAATCGAGAAGACAACAATACTTCTTTTTTGAACCCATCTGGATAGAGGATGAGGCATGTGAACATATTGTAAAGTCAGTATGGGATGAAAGACATCTGACAGATTTCCCAGGAAAAATGGAATTCTGCGGCAGCAAACTGAAGGAATGGGCCACTGGAAAGTTCAGGGAAAGAAGGAAAAAAATAAAAGAACTGGATGATGCATTAGGAGAACTTCAAATGCTTCCACCTGACAGACTAAACCTTGAGAGATGTACTCGTATCACTAAGGAGTTACAAGAATGGCAAAGGAAGGATGAGGCATACTGGCATGCTAGAGAGAGAGTGAACGAGATGAGAGCAGGGGATAGAAATATAGCATATTTCCATCACAAGGCGTCTCAGAGAAGAAAAAGGAACAGAATTGAAGGCTTAAAGAATGCAGATGGATAGTGGAAAACGGAAGAGGAAGAAATAGAGAAGATTGTACTTCTCTTCTTTCAATCCCTTTTTTAGACATCCAACCCCAGTGGATGGGAGGAGGCAACTCGCGGGATCACATCCAAAGTGAGCATTAGTGAGAGCAGGGAGCTAGAGAAAGATTTTACATCTAAAGAAATTCTTTCAGCCCTCAAAAGTATGCATCCAAACAAGGTGCCAGGCCCGGACGGAATGAAAGCTTTATTTTTTCAGAAGTACTGGCATATTGTAGGGGAAGACGTCGCAAACTACATCAAAGGATGGTGGAAATCAGATAGAAGCATTGTTGATCTCAATGCAATGTTAGTGGTAATGATACCTAAAACCTAGCATCCTGTGGAGATAGGCGATTTCAGGCCCATCAACTTATGCAATGTCATCTACAAAATAGTATCCAAAGTCATTGCGAATAGATTGCCTCCCCTTATGGATAGAATCATAACTGAGAACCAAAGTGCCTTCATTCCAGGAAGACTCATTACTGACAATGCACTCATTGCGTATGAGTTGTTCCATACAATGAAGAGGGGGCAGAAGTCCAAGAAGGGTCACATTGCTCTCAAGATGGATATGTCCAAGGCCTATGACAGGGTGGAATGGAAATTTGTGGATTTTGTACAGGAAAAGATGGGGTTTGGTGTGAGATGGAGGAGCAAGGTCTTTGATTGTATGTCAACTGTAACACATTCCTTCGCCATCAATGGGGAGCGGACCAGGAAGACTCAACCATCCCGAGGACTTCGCCAGGGTGACCCCCTCTCACCTTATCTTTTTATTTTATGTGTTGAAGCTTTTTCTACCTCTCCAACTTTGGCAACATAGCAAAAGACTCTACACGGAATCCGAGCAAGCCGCTTAGGCCCCCGGGTTTCTCACCTTTTCTTTGCAGATGATTCCATCCTATTCACAAGAGCAACCAAGGAAGAATGCCTGAAGTTAGATGAAATTATCAGCCAATACGAGCGGGCATCCGGTTAGAAGATTAACTTATCCAAAACTGAGGTGGCTTTTAGCAAAGGCGTGGATCGGGAAAAGAAAAGGGAGTTAACACAATTGTTACAAGTTAGAGAAGTGGACAGGCATGGCAAGTATCTTGGGTTGCCTACGGCCGTGGGGAGATCTAAGAAACAAGCTTTCGCCTTCATTCAAGAGTGCATATGGAAGAAGCTACAAGGCTGGAAAGAGAAACTATTATCAAAGGCAGGCAAAGAAGTCCTCATTAAAGCAGTAGAGCAAGCCATCCCATCATACATTATGAGTATCTTCTAGTTACCCGGATATCTTATTGACACAATTAACAACACTATCTCAAGGTTCTGGTGGGGAGCAAAGGGAGCGGAGAGGAAGATAGCATGGGCGAGCTGGGACAACATGTGCAAGTCAAAAAACCAAGGAGGGATGGGGTTCAGAAACATACATATTTTTAACCAAGCACTTTTGGCAAAGCAAATATGGCGGCTCTTTCACAGAAGGGACACATTGGTTTACTGGGTACTCAAAACAAGATACTTCCCAAGGGGATCAGTTCTTAGTGCCAGAAGGGGATATGACCCGAGCTTTACTTGGAGAAGCATTTGCAATGCAAAATCTATAATCCTCGAAGGGATGCAGTGGAGAGTAGGGGATGGGGCTAATATAAATATCTAGACAGACCTGTGGATTCCGCTACTAGAAGGAAGTATAGAAAGAGTTCTCAATTTCTCTAGCACCAATCTTCAGTGGGTGAGTCAACTTATCAAAGAGGGCATGAATGAATGGGATGAAGAGCTTATTAACAACCTGTTCACCCAGGAGATAGCACAAAAGATCATGGAAACGCCGCTGGGTATCACAAAATAGGAGGACGACCTCTTTTGGAAACCAGACAAACACGGGGTGTTCACTGTGAAGTCGACATATTGGATAGCAACACAAAGTCCAGCTGAGAGGGACGAGTGGAGGAGGATCGGGGAAGCAAACAGTTGGCGTGTTGTATGGAGGAAGGGTCTCATACCAAAGGCTGCACATTTCCTGTGGAGGTGCATGACGGGCGCACTAGCTACGATGGGTTGGCTATTGGACCGGCACTGTCACCCGGACGGAATTTGCAATATTTGTAGAAACGGGAAAGAAGACATAGGACATATGCTATTCAGATGCCTGCAGGCTTGGGAACTTTGGAAGGACAGTCCAGAATCTATAAAAGTGAAGATCATAGAAGCTGGTGAAGGAGATTCAGGCCAAGCAATCAAGCGCCTCACGAACCAGCCAAGTGAGGAAGACAATGATGTTATGACAGCTTCTCTTTGGGCAGTGTGGACTTGGCGCAATGCAGTCACATTCAATGATCAATCGAAACCGCCTCTCAATATACAACGGTACATGCTTGCTCTAATTAAAGACCACCGGGATGCACAACGTGCTAGCATAGAACAACCTGATCCACGAAACAAGAAGTCAACCGAGTGGAAGCCTCCTACAGAGGGAGATGTTAAACTAAATTGTGACGATGCAGTCAACATACAGGGAGCTGAAGGTGCCGGTCTAGTGTAGAGGAATCATATCGGACAGGTACACCATGTAGTAGGCAGCAGTCACTCATCGCTCAACGACGTGCAGTTAGTAGAAGCATGGGCAATCATAGAGGGAATCCGGAAATCCAAGGACATGCAGATGACAAGGCTGGTGGTGGAGTCAGACTCAGAACTTGTTATACAAGCCATCAACACAGATACGAGGAGGCCGGACCTACTGGGAACCATTCTAGCAGACATTCATATTCTGAAGGCAGACTTTCATAAGTTAGTTTTCATTTATTATAGCAGGCGGGTGAACGGTCTAGCGTACAAGCTAGCTCGCGAGGCCTCCGGTATAACTAGTCCTTTTATTTTTTTCGTCTTCTTTTCCTATGTTTGTAATGAACTGGGTTGAGCCTTCTTTGGGCTCAGAGTAATACAAGCGGGGTTGTTTAAGCTCAAAAAAAAATCATCCTCCTACATTCCCATTGTATTCAACAATATCATATTATAACATGAACTAAGAGCATTTAATGTATTCAACATGTTGATATACAAATATAGTGTTTTCATGCATTAGTCACTTATAAACCATGTATCTAAAGTAACTTTGGAACTACAATTAGAATTATGCCTCTATTATATTTTATTCATGTTCCTCTCATTTTATTGATCAATTTGATAAATACTTCTGCCAATTTCAAGTTACTAATATTAACTACAATTAAGAAAACTAATCAGAATTGGGTCAATTAACTAATGCCATGTCAGCAATTAGCCTTATCCAAATAATAAACGGGGGTGGCCCCATAGAAAAAGGTTGAAGCTGCATCAGCTCAGTGCTTCCAGAGCAATTGGGTTGTGATAACCAGATAAGAGACTTGCTTGCCTATGTGAGGTGAATTAATCATAACCCACACTAGGGACTTGCTCATCCATTCAACCTTGGGATTTCTTCTTATCCAGAGAAGCAGCTATCCCTCGCCATGGCAGGGGTCAACTTGCTAGTTGACTCTCCTCCTCTGGCTTCAAGGAATCCAGGTAAGGATGTTGTCACCTTCTCAAGGCTTTGCTGAGTTGGGCAACTTGTAGAGTGCATGTTGTGGTGGTCTGAGGTCCAGAGTCGAGGTGGCAGGGAGTGGTTTCATTATGTTGTATAAAGAACTAGAAAAGAGAGGAAAACTAGGTGATATTTGGAATATGAGGTCCAACGAGGATGTGCACAAGGTGTCTTTGGAGCTTTATGCGCATTTCAGTGAGGTCTAAAGGGAAGTCTAAGATCAAACTCATGGTCATGAGCTTCACATTGTTTGTGTAAAACATTGAGGGACACTGCAAGCCTTCTTTGTGTTCCTCTGACCCTTAGAAAATGTGTTTGGACTCATCTATGTGCTCCGTTCCAACTAGAATTCGTTGGAGTTAGCCCCAACTGGTTAGCAGGTCAGGGTTGTTGAGGAGGAAGATGGAGGTTGAGTGAGAGGTCCAAGGATTTAATTAGCAATTAAGAGGGTAGAAAGGATACTTAAGTTTGTCCTTTCCCAAGCTTTATATAGGCAGGGGGTAGGAGGGTATGGGTTTCCTCAATTAACCCTAACTCCCAGATGAGACTGGAAATTGGCTATTTTTGAAATATGGAAAGTCAACTATTGTTACATGACTTGTTAGATTCATCTCACTCTCCCATTTTCCAAAGGAAGAGGAATTAGAGAAAAAATGGAGATTGAAGGGAGAAGGAAATGAGGGAAGATCACGGGTGTTAATACTTATATTTCCTTTCCTAGAAGAAGGAAGGAGATAATGGAGAAACCGTTGATCTCAAATATGAGGGTCACACCCTATGTGACAGAATAAATGAGACAAATTCTATCCTCTATAGTTAGATCATTTATTCACTTTCCAAAACTAGAAACAAAGAATTTATTCCAACTGGCCTTTCTCCCTTTACTATTTTTTTTAGACTGAGAGGAATATCCTTTTTATTTGAAACTTGGGGGTAAACTCATTAATATCTTCCCATCTTATATTTAACTTTTTGGGATTTTTTGGAATAACTTTAACAGACAAAACTTGCCTTTCAAGTATTTATTTAATTCACTTACCCACATCACATGGAAAATCCTTTATCCCAAATTATAGAATTCTTTTAGCTTTATTATTATCTTCAAGTATACCAAAAATCAGACCCACATATTTGTATTTTATGCCTCAAAATTTTTGTTGCTTCTCATGGTTAGATAATTACTCCATTAATTATTTAAATCACCAATCAACTTAGAATCTTTTGGAAACTTGTTTATTATTCCATATTTTCATTTTCTAACAAATAATAAAGTCACCTTTATTTATGCATGAATTCCTTTTATTTCTTTAACTTGTGTTATAAGTACCTATTTGTAAAGCAAATTGTATCATGGGTCTCACTTGAGCCATGGGTTGAACCCATGTCTCAAATATAACTTATTATTCCACCATTTATACAATTATGGAATTTACTTATCAATTTAAGCCTTATATTTATATAATTCATATTCACAAAATTTGAGGATATTACATTCACCCCTCCATAAAAGTAATTTTTCCTCAAAATTCAAACCTAGTAAGGTTAAGGTGAATGATAACTCGAGATAGCTTCAAACCTTAGGGTTAGCAACCCTACTATATATTGATATGAAAATTCCTCAGATTATAGAGGTCGGTGCCCAAATTCAATTCCAGGGTATTCCACATCCTAATTCAGTTCATGACATTATCACTTAGTGATTACATTACCATTTCACCTAGACCATGTCATTAAATTTCAACTTAGGGTATTTCTTTTCATATGTAAATTTTAAGCATAATATGTGTCTATTCAATCTCTCTTACACATAACAAGATGAATTAAGTGTTTGGCTGTATCCCAAAAACAAAGTTCATCCCATTCCAAGAGAAGAAATGGTGTATCCATACATTATATTAAAATTTCAAATTTTAGGTTGAATCACTTGTTGAATGACTCCAAACCATAATTGCTTTTAGTCCACCATTTACTTATATTTCATGCCCTCACATGGGAACTGATTTTTCTTATAATCCTTGGTTGTATGCACTACTCCCTTCAATATTGTATCAACATCATTATATGACTTCTTGTGTTCTTTACATCTATATCTCTTGTATCATTAGCCTAAGTCACTTCCTTAAGGTCTCTATGGGTACATGTACTTTTGGAGTGATCTCATCTTGGCCTCATGGACCTTATTCACTTATGTAGTGCCTCTCACATTTACCCCTTGGGCCTCATGAACTCATGAAGGTGTCCAATCTCCTGGCCCGTGGGCCTCTAGAAACATGGTTGGCTACCTCTAGACCCCATGGTCTTATGCACTTAGGGCATCATCACCTCCTAATCCCATAGGTCTTGTGCACATTTAATCCTCCCTAATTTACTATAGGATTTACTTAGGGCTCTACCATGCCTAGGGTATGTTGATATATCACCACTTTTAACATTTATTTTTTATGTAATTCTTTAACCTAGATTTCCTCCATCTCTTTGGGTACACAACATCTACTTTATGTCTTTTTAGTGTTTTTGGGCTACCTTCCATATATGGGTCTAGGTGCCATGTCAGTCTACCATGTCTGGGGCTTGACCGCTTTGTGACCTTCCTCTACTGGGGCTTGGTGCCATGTCAGTCTTCCCTGTCTGGGGCTTGACCTCTTTGTGACCTTCCTCTCCTGGGGCTTGGTCATAGTCATCTACATTGTGGAATTGGGCAACCATCCCTATCTGGGGCTCGATTCCAAATTGGCCTTCCCTATATGGGGCTTGACCTCTTATGACCTTACCTATTTGGGGCTTGATCAAGTCATCTACACAGTAGACTTGGGCCATCTTCCCTATCTGGGGCTTGGTGCCATGTTGGACTTCCTTATTCAGTGATGGACCTCTTTGTGACCTTCCCTATCTGGGGCTTCACCATAGTAATCTACACTGTGGACTTAGGCCACTTCCCTATATGGGGATTTGTGCCATTTCAGCCTTCCCCATATGTGGCTTGACCTCTTTGTGACCTTCCTTATTTGGGGCTTGGTCATCATGTCCCTTAGAGATGGCCTACTTTGGTTCAAGAATTATACTCAATATATGTGTGTTTATGCTCTGTATATTTAATTTTTTTCTTCTTTAAGATTTAGGTGACATTCGTGTTTACCTCAATCCTTACGGATTGGTTTAGTCTCCTTTCTAGGGAAGTCCCTAACCTAGGGTGCCTTCTTGGCTCGTAAGAGGATGTTAGGCTCTCTACCCACAACCTGAGCCCATAGATTTAGGGTTTTGCCTCCCCTATAGGTCCTCTTCCCAAACTTGCTTTGACCAACCCCAGGTTAGACATCAATATTAAAAGTTGTATTGAGGGTTTTATATTTTCTTTATTTTGTAACCATTGGTTGCTTAAGTTTCTTATATATTCCAAAACCCTTCGCATGCATCATGTATTAATTTATCTACATACATGCATGCATGGAAGTCTGGATCACCTAATATCATTTGTATTTTTTTCTCATTCCTTTTCACCGTAATTAGAGTTCATGTGGGTAGGGTTACCATTCCACCCACACTACTCCCATTTCCCAAAATTAGGATTTTAGTTCACGTTAGGGATGCACCTTGGGGTTTCTATATTCCTTGAACCACTTGGGTTTTCCTAAACCAACACTAGATCCCTCTAGGGTTTACTCTTGCAAGAAAAAGCAATAAAATATTTATCTTTACTTTATCATTATTTCAACATTACATGTACCTTAAGTGGATGAGGGTGCCTTAATCCTATTTCTTCTCAAAAGTCCTAACTTGAGATGAGGAGGGAAGTATCATTTAGGATTTATTAAGCAAGAGGATGAGAAATTGATTAAATTAGAGATGAGAAGACTTAGAGGAAAAGTACATTAGGCAAACCCTATGTTCTAGCCAGCTAGGTATCACATTGGCTAAGAAAGTCCTCGTATACCAACTTAATAGTGTCGAGGAAAATATTTCCAGCCCTCAAGGCCCTGATCCTTTGTACACATGATTACCTTTAGGCTATTCCCTAATAATTTTACTTATATTTCTAAATATTACTTGAAATTATCAACTATTAAAAATTATTTGAAAAATATGGGGAAATTTGAGAGCCAAACTTAAAATTCCCAAGATCCATATTTTACCAGATAACAAATAATAGCATATATTTTTCATTATTTCAGAAATATTATTTACAAGATATATGATGATTCTCCTCTAACAATTTACATGAATTTCTAACATGGAATTAATACATATGAGAAGAAGTACCTAACTAATCATGCTTTACTTATCTTTAATGTCTTCAGTGTATTTCATCTAATTTATCATGTCTTGATATCTTCATATATTGCATTTACCTAAAATGGCGTGAAACAAGTTGATCGGTATATTACTATATTGTGTATGGGGGTGCATAAAAAGTGGGAAAGTAAGATAACAACATATAATCAATCAATTACCTACACATAAGAACTGACATTTTCATTGCATATTCTAACCCATACTTGATATGCTATTTTGGGTGTAATCATTGTCCCTTCCAGGACCCATGTGCATCACCCCTTCATACATGTCATCCTAGCATTTAGAATATGATATCTAATATTTATGTGATACTCATAATGGGATTATAATTGGGAAAAATGTAAATAAACATCCAATGGTCTATTTCAACAATTCTTGAGAAATCTTTGGCAAATATCAATAGTCAATAATGCCAGTATCCATAATTGTAACCATGTACCTCAATGTAGAACCATGCAATCATACTTCAAGTGATTTACTCATATTATCTAATCAAGCAAGCAAAGATGGATCCAAGAAATCAACATTTAATCTTCATGTATGTATATCCTAAAGTGTCACCATCACATTATTCATATTAAACCCTACTCGTCTATTAATCTAGGTTTTTTAGGGTTGACTCAGGCTTGGATAAGTAATAAGGTTACAAACCCTAGTTCCATCACATATTAAACAGTAGGTGAAACCCTAATTATCATATATGTATAAATACTTGGATTTGATTATGTACATTGATAACATAGCAAGTTATGATCTTTGGCTTCAAAAATCCTATTTCTCATGTGGATGATTTTTCACTTTAGAAACCCTAATTGTACATCACCATCATCATCGTTCAAGTTTCCCATTATATTCAACAATATTATATTATAACATGAACTCAGAGAATTTAATGTGTTCACCATTTTTATATAAAAATCTAGGGTTTTCATGCATTAATCACTTATTAACCATGTATCCAAGGTACTTTAGCAACTACAATGAGAATCATGCCTCAATTATATTCAATTCAACATCCTCTAATTTTCCTGATCAATTTGATATATATATTTGCTAATTTTAAACTTACCAATAATTAACTATGATTAAAGCAAACTAATAAAAATTAGGTCAATTAACTAATGTCATATCAGCAATTGGCCTTATCCAAATATGATTGGGGCCTGGCCCTGAGCCAATGGGCCAAAGTAACATCAGCTGACTGCTTCCGGTGTGGTTGGGTTGTCATAACCAGCCAAAACACGTGCATGTACATGTGAGGTGAATTAATTGTCACCCACACTAGGGACATGCTTGCCATTCAACCCTAGGATTGCTTCGTCTCTAGAGAAATAGCTCTCCCCCGCCATGGGAGGGTCATTTTGTTGGTTGACTCTGCTCCTCTAACTTTAGGGATCCCAAGTAAGAACATCATTATCTTTGTAATGATTTGATGAGTTTGGCAAGTTGTGGAGTGTGTGTTGTGGTGGTCTGAGGTCCAGAGTCAAGGTGGTAGGGTGTAGTTTCATTACGACGTATGAAGAAATAGAAGCGAGAGGCAAACTAGGTGATATTGATAGATGGGGTCCAATGAGGATGCACTCAGGGTGTCATCTGAGCTTTTGTGCATCTAGGTGATGTCCGAAATGATGTTTGGGATCAAGTTCCTGGTCATGAGCTTCACGTCATTTGCATCGAGCATCGAGGGATATTGTCAGTTTTCTCTTTGTTCCTCTAACTCATAGAAATTACTCATGGACTCCTGATGATCTGTGCCAATTCAATTGGCGGGAGTTACCCCCAACTGGTCTAGGGGGCTCAAAGTTTTGAAGGAGAAAGACGAAGGTCAGTGGAGAGGTCCAACGCTTTTGATAAGCAATTGATAGGGTAGAAAGGATCTCAGGGTTAAGGTCCTACTTTCCCATTATTTATATAGGTAGGGGGTACGAGGGTACGAAGTTTCCTCAGTTAACCCTAACTCCCACAGGAGACTAGAAAATGGCATAATTTACAAATATGCCAAGCCAACCTTTGTGACACGACTCATTAGATTCGTGTCACTCTCCCGGGTCATGCCCTGTGTGACAAAATAAATGAGATGTGTCTTGTATCCTCTATAGTCGGATCATTTATTCTCTTTCCAAATATAGAAACAAAATATTTTTTGCAACTAAGCCCCTCCCCTTTACTATTTTCTATTGACCAAAAGGAATACCATTTTGCTTTGGAACTTGGAGGACAACTAATTAATATATTTCCCATCTTGTATCAAACTTTTGGGATTTGTTGGAATAACTTTAATAGATGAAATATGTCTTTCAAACATTCATTTAATCCACTTACCCACATCACATGGAAAGTCCCTTTTATCCCAAATTCTTGAATTGTCTTAGTTTTATTATTACCTTCAAGTATACCAAAAGTCAGACCAAGCACTACTACATAAATGACTTATAACGTCACTTTTAAAGGCGTCAGTTGTATAAATACACCGACACCTAACACAAAAAGAGTCAGTTCAAAAAAACCGACATCTATCTGTGAAGGGCAACTAGACACGGGTATCGCTTTTATTCAGTGTTGGTTCCATATTAAGAATAACCGCCAAATCCAAAATTTCCAGTAAAAACAATTACCTCAAAAGTTTAACATATGGCGTCGGTTATTAACTCTTAAACCGACGATGAAAGGTTTTTCGCGAGAGAGAAATTGGGCCATTTTTATCGTCGGTTTGCTTGCAGCAACCGACGTTGATATATTTCCGCACGTTATCCCCGCAAAAATTTTCACCCCCCTTTGGCATCGGTTTGCTACAGAAACCGACGCCTATGGTCAGAATGCGAGAACATTTTGTTTTTGTCTGCATATGTAGATAGGCGTCGGTTTTTACTAGAAAAACCGAAGACTATCATTGATCATAGGTGTCAGTTTTTGTGTTGTAACTGACACCAATACATTTATGTGTCAGTTTGTTTGAATAACTGATGCCTATTATTGACTTAATAGCACCCGCGCGACCTATCCAGGCTCTTCCTTCTCTGTTTCATTCCCGCGATTGAGAGGTTTAGTCTAGCGATTCTGCTGCTCTGCCGCTGCTCGCTGCCACTACCTCCACGCCTACCGCCGTCACGGCTCAGGTGGCTGCCTCCGCTGCCGCCACACCGCCGCCTCTATTGGACACATGTTTCTCGCTGTCACCGCGTGATACCTGCCGATCGCCCTCACTTCTCGCCATCGCTCAACACCTGCTCGCCGTCGCCGCCGCTCGATAGAGGAGGTACCATCTTCGCTTTCTCCCTCTCTTTTGCTTGCTCAACACCTGCTCGCCTTGCCATTCTACCCTTGGATTTCTACTGCCCGATCCTCTGCCTGGAAGCAACATGAGGGGGTAATGACTGTGTGGGCCTCCACCTCTTCTTCTTCCTGCTCCCTCTCCTTACCAAATGGATTAAGGAAAGGCACGACCATGTGGGCTGGCCACGGCCGTGGCTGTGTTGGCCGACCACGGTCATGCTGGCCAACACGGCCGTGGTAGGCCAACACAACCACGGCTGTGGCCAGCCCACACGGTCGTGGCCTTGATTTTATCCATTTGGTAAGGAGGGAGCAGGAAGAAGAAGATACATTTGCAATTGAATACTAATTCTTGACCTAATTCTGTAAATTTTGATGCATGTTGAATTAAGATATTAAAACCCTAATACACATTTCACCATAATCTTGAATTAAGTATATTGTTGAAATCTTATGATCAATCTATGTAAGATATTAAAACCCTATTTTTAAATCTCTAATTTTGTAGTGGTGTATCACCATAACATCTACATGAATCCCTATTGTATGATGCAGATTGGTGATAATGCATGAGCTAGTTTAAAATTTTGAAATCCATTATGAATCTCTCCATCCCTAGGTCATACTAATTTATGTGTAATCTTTATCTTGATGATGAACATGCATGGACACTCGAAATGTTGAAATCAATGTTATAGAATGACAACACATGTACTTGTTGGCCTAGAAACCCATCCAAGATTTACTCATTAGGAGTAAATCTTGGATAGTCCCCAGTTTGGGACTGTTCTTGAACACCTAATCTCACTTAGGATATAAGTGTATAATGTGTATTGGGTTTTTGAGAAAATTTCAATAGCATTTCCCTGTTTGTTCTCTAAGTACATATGTACTTAGAGAACAATGGGGAAATGCTACCGAAATTTTTTGAAAACCCAATACACATTATACACTTACTAGTGAGATTAGGTGTTCAAGGATGGGATAGGTGGTACACATTTATTATATATAAGAATGACATCACATGTATTTGTTGGCCTAGAAACCCATCCAAGATTTACTCATTAGGAGTAAATCTTGGATAGTCCCCGGTTTGGGACTGTTCTTGAACACCTAATCTCACTTAGGATGTAAGTGTATAATGTGTATTGGATTTTCGAGAAAATTTCGGTAGCATTTCCCCATTTGTTCTCTAAGTACATATGTACTTAGAGAAAATGGGGAAATGTTGTCGAAATTTTCTTGAAAACCCAATACACATTATACACTTACTAGTGAGATTAGGTGTTCAAGGATGGGATAGGTGGTACACATTTATTATATATAAGAATGAAATCACATGTATTTGTTAACCCTAGACCCTAATCTTGTTGTAATATATACTTGTTTTCTCTTTGATCATAGAATGGATAGATCATGGATGTCCATTCGCAATCGCTGCACCCCAGAGTTTATATTTGGTCTTGACCAATTTATTAGATTTGTCGAGGAATATAGGAAACAACTTGGAGATAGGTTTTACTGTCCATGTAAGCATTGTGGTAACAACTTGAAAGTCAGCACTGGTGACGAAATCAAAAGTCATGTCATGTGCAACGGGATTATATAAGGCTATACAGAATGGCACTGGCATGGAGAGATTTCAAACCCGAAACCAGTGGATGTCGATAGCAGTGCTTGTGTGGAAGAAGAAATTGCCTCCGATGACGTAGATGTGAATGAACCAGTTCCAGTAGACATCGTTGATGCCATGTTGGATAGTTGTGGGGTAGAGCACACCGATCCACCTCCCATTTTTAGAAACATTGTGTATGATGCTGAGATATCTTTATACATAGGTTGTACTAAGTTTACGAAGCTTAGCGTTGTGTTGAGATTGTATAAGTTGAAAGCTAACAATAGATGGAGCGACAAAAGCTTCACGTCATTGTTGTCTTTGTTGAAAGAAATGCTTCCTGAAGGAAATGAGTTGCCAATGTCAACATACCAGGTAAAAAATTGTTGTGCCCAATGGGAATGGATGCCAAGAAGACACACGCATGCCCGAATGATTGTGTATTATTTCAAGAGGACTATGTGGATTTGAAATATTGTCCAAAATGTGGTGCGTCACGGTATAAATTGATGACTTCGGGGGAGTCCAAAACTGGTTCTCCTGCCAAGGTGATGTTGTATCTACATATAATATCACGATTTCAACGCTTCTTTATCAATTCAATAGATGCGAAAAATTTGAGGTGGTATGCAGATGTTAAGAAAAATAATGATGGGATCCTACGACATGTGTCTGATTCCCCACCGTGGGAGAAGATTGATCTATTGTACCCTGAATTTGGGGAAGAAGTTAGGAATCTAAGACTGGGCTTTGTACATATGGGATGAATACATACGGGACATTGAGCAGCCAACATAGCACTTGGCCAGTCATGCTTATTATATACAATCTTCCTCCCTGGCTGTGTATGAAAAATAAGTACATAATGTTGTCGTTGTTGATATTGGGCCCTAAACAACCTGGAAATGATATCGATGTTTATCTTGAAACTCTGATTGATGACTTAAAGAAACTTTGGTGTGAAGGTGTGATGACCTATGATGGTTCACGAAGAGAGACATTTCGTTTGCATGCTATGTTGTTTTGTACTATTAATGACTTTCCATCATATGGGAATTTGTCTGGATATAGTGTCAAAGGAGCTAAAGCGTGTCCTATATGTGAAGAGAATACTGATTCAACAAGAGTAAAACATGGCATTAAGACTGTATATCTCGGTCATCGAAGGTTTCTTATAAAATTCCATCTGTATCGTAGGAAGCGCAAAGCATTCAATGGATTGAATGAGGAACGGAGTGCACCTAAACCTATACTAGGGGATGTTGTTTATGAAAGAGTAAAAGACTTTGTCAATGAATTTGGTAAGAGTTCACAATGTACTATGTCCACACAGAGTGACAAATATTTATTCAAGAAGAATTCAATATTTTGGGATCTTCCTTATTGGAGTTCTTTGACAATCAGGCATTGTATCGATGTCATGCACGTTGAGAAAAATGTTTGTGATAGTGTCATTGGTACTTTGTTGAATATACCATGTAAGACTAAAGATGGGATAAAATCTAGGCTGGACCTACGTGAAATGGGAATATGGTTAGAATTAAAATAATTACGTGAAATGGGAAGTCGGAGAACATACTTACCTCCCGCTTGTTACACATTGTCTAGAAAGGAGAAGAAAGCTTTTTGTGAATGTTTGGTAAATGTTAAGGTGCCACATGGTTACTCATCCAACATCCGTAGATTGGTATCAATGAAAGATTTGAAGTTGATAGGTCTTAAATCTCATGATTGTCACACTCTAATGCAACAAATATTGCATGTGGCAATTCGATCTATATTGCTGAAGCATGTAAGGTTTGCAATCACCAGACTTTGTTTCTTTTCAACAGTCTATGCAGCAAAGTTATTGACCCTGATACTCTCGATGATTTGCAAAGAGAAGTGGTTGTTACCCTATGTCATCTTGAGATGTATTTTACTCTGTCGTTCTTTGATATCATGGTACATCTTGTTGTCCACTTGACTAGGGAAGTGAAAATGTTGGGACCAATTTTCTTGCATTGGATGTATCGCTTTGAACGATACATGAGCATTTTTAAAAGTGATGTTCAAAACTGCTATCGGTTTGAAGGGAGTATTATTGAGGGTTATGTGGAGAGAGAGGTTATGGATTTTTACAATGACTTTCTTAGTGGTAATGACACTCCTGGTAATGACAAGAATATTGAGGAGCAATTTGGCAAAGGAATTTTGGGATCACGGGTGAAAGTAATCAGCCGTGAGCAGTTGGAACAAGGTCACTTGTACATTTTACACAACATGGATGAAGTGAGTGTTTGTATCGAGGAACATACCAATTTCATCAAGAGACAATATCCTCGAGCCAATACAATGTGGCTTGCTAGAGAGCATAACAAGACATTTATTACGTGGTTTGAAGATAAAGTCTTACATCAACTATCTCAAACACCAGATGATATTATTGAAACTATCAAATGTCTCACCTTTAAACCAAAATTGAATGTTATGTCTTATGAAGGGTATGACATTAATGGATTCACATATTACACAAAGTGCCAAGATGATAAGAGTGTCATCCAAAATAGTGGGGTCACCCTTCAAGCGTCGACTATGTTTTTTGCAAGTGCAAAGGATAAGAGTCCACATGAATCTAAAATGTCATATTACGGTGTCATTGAAGACATATGGGAGTTTGACTACATAGATTTCAGAATTCCGTTCTTCAATTGTAATTGGGTTGATAACACCAAAGGAGTTATAGTGGATGAATTGGGTTTCACTTTAGTGAACTTTGAAAAGATTGGAGAGAATGGTCAACCATTCATTTTGGCATCACAGGCAAAACAAGTATTTTATATCAATGATCCTGCAAATGATAAATGGTCGGTTGTTCTTCATGGTAAAAGACAGCTCATTGAAGATCCTATAGATGAAGAAGAGTACTATGATAAGTATGATGACTCCAGTCCATTTTCAGTTGGGTTGCCAACACCAGCAAATATTGAAGCTAATGATGACTTGTATGTGCGCGGAGATCACAATGAAGGATTGTTAATTGATAAAAATTTGCAATATTAGAGGCATGTTTATATTTTTTTATATGTTTTATTTTTCTGAATGTAAACTTTACAATGTAAATTACTTTACAATGTGAATGCGAACTTTACAATATGAATTACTTTACAATGTGAACTTTACAATGTGAATTACTTTACAATGTGAATGTGAACTTTACAATGTGAGCTTTACAATGTGAATTACTTTACAATATGAAATTTACAATGTGAATGTGAACTTTCAGATGGCTGAGCATTCTCCTGATGACCATGATGATGATTACCGTGAGGGTGAGGACATCAATGCGCCGCCTCACAATGTAAGTTTTAAAAAAATATCATATATTTATATCCACATGTCCATTTATAGTTATATCATGTAAGTGTGTTTATTTTGTCAAATTTTAGGTTGATGATGCACATGTACCCTCTGAAGCACTTGAGCCACTTGATGAACAACACCAAAAAGTTGACAAGAGAAGGGGCATCACTATGATGAAGAAGTTAATAGCGCAAAGGGGCAATGGACCCAAACTTTTTGTGGATTTTGATAATGCAGGAAATGCAATTGGAGTGAATCGCAATTCGTTTGTTTCATATCTTGGGTATGTTACTCGTAGCCATTGCGGTTGTAAGATAGATTCTTGGCATAAAGTTCCTAAGGGGAAGAAAGATGTAATATGGAAGGATTTATGCATGATTTATTATTAATTTGCAATTCTATTTTGTAGATTACTAATTTTTTAGATACTAGTTAACAGTAATTCTATTTTACAGAGTATAATTGAATTGGATGAAAAGCTGCATCATAAATGCGTGATGCAACACTGTGGGAGAGTCCTAAGGAACTATAGGATAAATATCACCTGAGAATACATAAAATAAGGTGACAAGAGGAAGAAGACAACCACTGAAAAGTGGAACTTCTTGGACAAAGAAGAATGGGACACGTTTGTTGCTTCAAGAAAAACTGATGAATTCAAGGTATTAGGCGTCACTCCCAATTTAATTAATATACGTTGTATTCACCTATTCAAGATTAAAATTTAGTGTTACTAACCAAATCATTAATATGCATACTAACTAGGCCCTCAGTGAGGCGCAAAGAGTAAGGCGTGCACTAAATGTACATGACCACACAATGGGTCCAAAGGGGTATGCAGACATTCGCCAAAGACTACAGGTTGAGTCTACTGCTCAGTGTGCTGCTACTCAGGAGTCCTCTACTATAGGTACCACACCTCTGCCTCGCCATGATGTCTGGATAGCTGGGAGGCAAAATAAGAAGGGAGAAATAAGGAAGCCCGCAACTGCTGAGGCGGCTGTAAAAATGGTAAAATACAACTCTTAGAGCAATCGTTCGAATATTGATTATTTGTGGTGTTTACTTAATTACAAATTTTTGTTTTGGCGATTAGCGGGAGCTGCACGAGTTGAGGAAATAAGGCAAGTTCATTCATGAGGGCACAAGGGATGAATTGATATTTGCTCTGGGTAACCCAGAGCATCCTGCACGTGTTAGGGCTGCAGGAGCTGGTGTGGGCATCAAAGCGTTCTTTGGGCCATCCAAGCACAAACATGTCCCAAAAGCGGGAATTTCACAAGAAGAGGTAACATATTCTTTCTTTATAATGTTACTGTAAAAGAGAATTCAATAATCAGAAGCTAACATTTCTTTTATCCATGTATAGGTAGATAAGATAGTTGATAGGAAAATTGAAGAAGCAATGAGCACGTGGCAGGCATCTCTGACTGCCACTCAGCAGACAGTACCTATGGCATCCCACTCTACTCCTACTATAGAGGTTGGGAGTAATCTTGTAGACCCAACACCTAGCACATCCGCTATAAGTATTTTTATGACATAGTAACTAGTCTTTTCAAGATGATATGTTTCCAAGATGAAATGTATATATGTATATAACATTCTTCACACAAAAATTTATAGGGGTTGAAGCCATGCCATCTAAACAGTAAAGAATTTGTCATTGCAGAGGCGTCGGCTTACCCATCCCTACCAGGGGAAATGTTTCATGGGTCTCCATTACCAGTTGGTTGGATTCTTGTGAGCCCGGTACATATATTCCCCAATTGGATGGATCTTCCATTTCCATATGCCCACCCAGATTGTGAAATGCTTGGTGAGGCAGAAGGCAGAGTGATATTTTGGGCAAAAGTGGATGTCCTCTATACTGAAACTGTATGGTAAATTTACATTACGTTAAATTGTTAGTGTGTGTATATGATATCAATTGATATGAAATTATATATATATATATATATATATATATATATACATGTTAAAAAGAAGACACCCAGAGCATCTAGGCCTCCACCTCCACCTCCTACATTACCAAGTTGGGTTCCACAGGACCTACCTATTCCGTTAGGTCCTAATTGTAGGGGTATGGCAATATGGTTAGGCGAACATGATAAAAATTGCCCTATAACTATTCCTATAGATGCGGAGGTTGCAGGTCAATCATACAAAAGAAAACTGTTTATACAAGATATTTTGGAGTTGTTTCGATATGATTGGTTGAATACATCTGTGATAGAGCTATGGATAAGGTGAGATCTTCTTTATACATCCATATACCTTGTGTAGGATCTGATGATCTGGTTTCTTATTTATTAATGCATATATAATACATGTTTTGCAGCTACTTAGACATGATATGTGCAGATTTTTCATTCGAACATGTAGGATTTTTTATTCCATCTTTGATTAGTCTAGTAGCTAAAGACCCTCCGTCAGTTCAACAATACTGTTGTGATGCTTTTACAAATTTTTCTCAAAATAAGAAGACGTTGATAATAGCTCCATTCAATGTGGAGTAAGTTTACTTTGCTTATAATTTAGACTTAATAAAATTACATTTTTATTGTGGATTTTAAGTTATTAATTTTTAACTTTTTTACCTCTAGTGGTATGCATTGGGAGTTACTGGTTATTGTCCCTGAGATGTTCGCTGTCTATTATCTAGATCCTAAGGGGACTAAATTGAATTCAAAATATGGACACAAAATGAAAATGACATTATTCCGGGGAGAAATATTTTATTTTCATATCCGTTAACATATGTTATTACATTACTATTTAATATGCAATGTATTGTGTTACATTAACATGTAGGGATTTAGATGAGTTCAAAAGGGCTTGAGGAAAGGACCCCAGGCAAAAGAACCAGCCAATAATTTGGAAGAATGTGGAAGTAAGTTCCCGACTGTAATGTATATATTATTTATGTGAACAGTGCTTAATTAGTTGTATTTTTTAATATTTTGTATGTTTCAATTTATAATGTGCTATATAAGACAACAGATGGGCATGTGCATACTATGTGATGTGATTTATGCGCATGATTATAAAATATGCCAAAGTGGACATCGATACCATTCCTGAGGTATTATATATAGTCTCATTAGATAATATGAAATATATCAATCTTATTTATATATTATTAATTATATATATACATCATTCTCTTTGCAAGTGTTTAAAATTGACCACACTATAGGAAAGGCCTTACCAGATGTACATGCTCCCTATATGACAGAAGAATTAAATGATGTAAGAGAAGAATGGGCAACACCCATACAAGTAGTGGGGGTTTTAACATATAATTGAGATGTTGATAGAGAATAATGACTAAAGAATGATATTTTGTAAATGAATTTTTGAATTATAATATGTGTGAATGTTTCTACATGTCTGAATGTTTCTACATGTGTCTGAATGTTTATACATATGTGAATGTGAAAATGAATGAAACTGTTGGCTGCTATATGAATATTTCTACATGTGTGAATGTGAAAATGAATGGAACTGCAAATTGCTACATGAATGTTTCTACATGTGTGAAAATCGAATGGAACTGCAGGTTGCTAAATGTGTGAAAATTAATGTTGTTAATTTTGTAGGTTTGTGGCCTGTTGTTGGCTGATATCAATGGATGTCGTAAAACCTGTCGTTCATAATTGAACTGTAGGTTTCTCAACATGCGACCAGCCACAGCAGGCATGCAGACTGATAAGAAAAAAACATTAAATAGGTGTCGGTTATTTGTTTAAAACTGACGACAAATGATTACAGCGTCAGATAAATAATTATAGCTGACGCCTAATGCACGTGATGTGGCGTCGGTTATCAATAATAAACTGACACTTATGATTTTGGCGTCGGTTTCCCTACTAGTAACAGACGTCGATTTCCCTAATGAGGCTAGGAACCACGGTCGTGCTGGCCAGCACGGTCGTGGCAGCGGGCCAGACACCACGGCCGTGAGCACGACCGTGGCAGCTGGCCAGACAACACGTCTGTGTTGGCCAGCACGACCGTGGCAGCGGGTGAGATGGCGTCGGTGATCACTAATAAACTGACGCTGATAGTGCCCCAGATGGCGCCCGTTCTATGGCGCGAAGGTTTATGGTGTCGGTTTCAAAACTATTAATCGATGTCTATACCCCCATACTGGCGCGTTTTCGGTGGTGCGCGAAGGGTTGTGGCGTCGGTTTGGAAACTGACGCCTAACGATTGACCTTTTAGCGGCGCCCACATATGTGTCGCATTAAAACCGACGCTAAAGGCCTTAAATAACCGACACTAAAGGTTGGTTATGTACTAGTGAAGATATTCTTATTTGATGTCTTAAAACTTGTGTTTCTTCTCATGGTTAGATAATTACTCTATTATTTAAATCACCAATTAACTTAGAATTTTTTGGAAATGTGTCTATTATTACGTATTTTCATTTTGTAACAAATCATAAAGACATTATCCTTTATATATGAATGAATTCCTTTTATTTTTTAACTTGTTCAACAAGGACCTAACTGCAAAGCAAATAGTCTCATGGGCCTCAAATTAGGTTGAATCCATGCCACAAAGATAACTTTATTATTCTAGCAATAATACAATTAGGGAATTTACTTATCAATTCAAGAATATTTATATTATTCAAATTTACCAAAGTTGAGGATATTACAACATTTGTATATGTGAAGACATTATTTAGATGGCTACATATATATTAATAGCTAATTTGATATTTCTCTACACACAAAATAATGTAGCCAAATGAATTGGCATATGAGCATATGCTATATTTTTTTATAAAATGTGTAGATAAATCCTATAGTTAAAAAATATATGGTTTTCAATACACTCTTTTCTTGTAGTTAAAGATCATTTTATTTCTAGTGATGATACACTCTAAATTATATATATATATATATATATATATATATATATATATATATATATATATATATATACATCTATCTACTATATTACCAATCTAAGTGCGAAGACTCGTCCCCGTCATCGGATGTGATCCCATTGATTATTGGACTCTTATCATTATCACGTTAGCAAGATTTGTCTTTTGATTATCCTATAATTTTCTTCATTCTTTTAACCGTATCTTTGAGATATGTAAAAAGAGAGACCCTCTGCCTATTGTGATCCCATTGATTATTGGACTCTTATCATTATCACGTTAGCGAGATTTGTCTTTTGATTATCCTATAATTTTCTTCATTCTTTTAACCGTATCTTTGAGATATGTGAAAAGAGAGACCCTCTCACCCTATATTGCGACTCTCGCATTCTGCGTTCAAAATTCTGTTATCATTTCTTCTCACCATAGTCACTTACCGGTTACTTTGTTTTCCCCAACGTGACGAGCTTTTCCCGCATGTAAAAAGACAACTACATAACGATCTGAACGGGTTGCGACGATGCGTAGATTTATTAACTACTGTGATGGGAATTGACAACTACGGTGATTACAATGTCATCTTCTATGTTCTCTGTAAATAGATCACGCGGCCCTTGATATGAATATTTTGCCGCCGTAGTCTACAGATGAACTGAGACTGCCAGAAAGGACTCACATATATTGTGTGCCATCATCGCTAAAATTGTTGTTTGAGTCTCTTGTTCATAATTTCGTTTGACTGCTGTAATCACTTAGTAGGTCATTGCCTGGATATGGAGATGCCGATTGAACCATTAACAACAACAATCACAGGAGAAAGCACAATTGTAGCAGTCTCGGGACGCATCGACACTAATGGGTATTTTGGAGATGTCATGGCAATACCAATAACAGGAGTGATATAGTTATTTGGAATGATGTTTAGACAATAACGCAAGACAGTACATGCATGAGTCCCTCTATTTGTCTATATATTACTGGTTAATCGATGGCTAGATATGAACCATAATCATGTAAGGAATAAAATCCTATCCATCCTTTTTCAAAACCCCTCCATCCCTTGATCATTGTACCCTCATTAGATGTACTTGATGCCAATCACTTGTGCTCATGAAGATATTGCTTTCATATGTCATCAGATAATGTCATATGAATTATATTATGGAGTAATAAGTCCTTGCATGTTGATCCTAATTATAATATCTTCATTTGGGATCCACTTTGTCTATTTGTAATGTTTTTTGCATATATTCACCTCTTTTCGTACATCTAATGTGTTTTGTAGCTATTTAGATTCATTGTTCACCTAGATTTTTAGAAATCTCACATTTCTTTCCTTCAATGTAAGCAAGGTCTTAGAAAGGTGGGTATAAATCATAAGGCAAGCAATGTCTTCTAAGAACTTCTATTCTCCTTTGGTGGGCCCTCATGCCTTGCATGTGATCCAATGACATTTTTAATGCATTTCTTTTTTGTAGGGTTAACTTTAAGTTCTATGTGGGTTATGTTTATGATTTTGACATATGATTACATTCATTTCTTACATAAATATTTACAGTTAATTTTAAGAGAGGTAAAACTTTTCACTGTTCTTTATTTCAATTTCCGTAGGAAGGATGGAAAGCTTCGCTGGTTGAACTTACTTACAAGAAAGAAAGCTACACCGGGAACTATTCATGGATAACTGTAAGCTGATATCCACAACAGACTACCATTATTGGGTGAATTTACTTGATAAATGAATAGCTTTTTAGGTGTCATTGCTAATAATTTGTAACAAATTGAAGTAGTTTCATCATTTCATTTCAATTCAAAATCAACTAAGATAATTACTAATTAGATGTCAAAGATCTATTTGTCTTTAATATATTAGCTTAAAGGATAAGGCAACAATTCTCTTTCTCTAGTAATTTTGAACCGGTCTATTTGTTGCTTGAATTTGTCTCATTTGATTGAATGTCGTGCTTATAACCAATGCTTTTTGTGAAGAGTAAAACCAACCCCATAACATATGTATACGAGAATAATATCAAATCAATCATATTATTAAGACAACTTATGTGGAGAAACATAAGAACAATACAACAATATGTGTATGCTTATTGTATAGAAGAACATCATGGGCGCATTCACAATTGAATTGCATATCTCGCATAGTTAAAGCAAACTCGTAGATTAGAAATGAAATAATGTTAATAAATTGTAGAAGTTACTACAATAACTACGTAGATAAGAACGAATCATTTTGTTGTTAACCTGGTCAAACTAATTTGTGGTGTTAGAATATCTACTCTTATGCCTTTCCTGCATTGAATAATGAGTTTGGTGTATATATTAAATAAGATCGTTGTTCTACATGTAAAGTTTGACATATTGCTATATTTATATCTTCTTTTTATTTATGGTAATTGTTTCTTTTTTACTTTGAATGTAAGGACCCTGACCCACATTTTGAGATAACCCTATTTTTTTGCTTAAGTATCTTTCTTAGCTCCTTGCTCTAATCATTTGAGATGTAATTAGGGCATGTTGGAAGCTTGAGTTCCTTATTTGAGCTTATTTGGTTGATGCTTGTGTTTTTTGGAGAGGTTTTGGTGCATATTGCAATGTACGCAGAGTAGGGGTTGATGTGCAAGTTTGCAATCTATAGAGTGTTCCTTCTCTCTCTTAGAATCATCTAGAGGAGAGAGAGAGATGGGCATCTCGTTTGAGCCTTGTATGAGTGGTGACATCCTTGGTGTTGTTTTGGATACATATTTGAGGTGTGCCTTAGACCTAGAAGTGTTGTCTTGGGTTTGAGAGCGTTAGAGAGGCCATGTATTGGTTTGTGGGTGTCTTGAGAGACATCATATCAGTTTGTCAGTGTCTTGAGGGACATCCTATCAGTTTTGTGGTGTCGAGAGGTGCACCGAATTGATTTGTGGTACCTAGGGTTTACCCTTATCGGTTTGTGAAGAGGGTAGATGTGTGTAACGGCCTTGACCATCATAGGTGACCTAGTCGGTGAGACATAGATCTTATCACCTTGTTGCATGGTGTTTCATGTGTCCCTTATTTGTGGACAAGTGTCACCTAGGATTCTAAGGTGGTGTCACCTTCCCCTTGCTCTCTCTCTCTCTCCCATCCCTCTTGTATATATACCTCTTTCTCTCCATGCAAGAGAACCATTTTGGTTATCCTTGCATTCTCTTTTTGGTGGACAGTCTTGAGCTAGAGGAGTCCCTCCCTTAGATCTTGGTGGATGATTCCCAAGCTTGTGGTTCTCTCTTCATCCTATACATTGGTAAGCCGTGATCCTTAGCTTCCTTTCTCTCCTTCTTTCTTCTTCTCGGTCGTAGACCTTGGTTACTCCTTTTTCCCTCTCATGCTCTCTTAACCTTGGTTCCATATTTTCTCTGGGAGGCGTTGTGGTAATCAATCTTGGAATATCTTCTTCTACCTTGAGCTCATGAGCTTGGAGCTTGGCGGTGATCCTTGAGGCGGGTTATATAACTCTAAACCCTCTTTGTTATTATTACCCCTTATTTACTATCTTATTATTTGTCCTTGGTTCGTTATCTCTTACATGCTAGTAGATCTTCTTGATAGTTTTTCATTCTACTTTGGAAGAAGAATCTTTCTTAGATGTTGCTCATATGTTGCACCTCTTTTGCCTTGCTTGTAATGTTGTTCTAAGGTTGAATACGATTAGGCCGATAGTTGTGTTAGGATGATATGCTTTGGGTGGCCATCATGACTTGTGATGACACTGACCATCACACCTTGTGATAGGTCATCACAGTTTTGGAAAGGCCTAGAATGACATGATTTGTTGATGGTCATTATGACCTTGGTAGAGTATAAGTAGACATGCTTTAGGCGAGGCCTAAGTCATTATGACTTGTGCATACTTAGATCATTTTAGCCTTGGTTCAAGGTTGTTACCTGACATCGCATCGCTAGACGATATGCGATGACGAGTGGTAGACATCATGGCTAGCCCATTACCTTCAAGGGTGTTAGTGCTCGACACACCTTAGCCATCACAACCTATTACAATCTGCTTGGGTAGAGACCAACAGACTTTAGGGAGACATTGTTGATATGCAGTGAATTAGAGATCGGACATTGCAATTATGGATGTGTTGCGTCGAGAGTGTTTCGCGACAGGCTTTGGCCGTCACACCTTGAATGGGGGTTGATGTCTGATATTCCCTAACATCCCATCACAGTTTGAAGCGTTGTTGAAACCCTAAATAGTCGTCAACCTTCAGTTGCCTGATACACCATCCCTAGGTGCTTAGCCAATATACCTTATGAGTTGGTAGGTCGATACCCCAGTTTCTCACCTAATATACCTTAAATTGATACCCTTCTTTGGACTGGTTACCCAACACACTTAGGGTTAACCCGATACCCTATGTTGTAACCCTAATCGATACCTTGTGATGATGTTTATGATACACCATGTTGATGCTTGGGTAATATGATATGATGTTCTACCTTATGGGTAGTTGTATGAATTATGTTGAAAGTTATGTTTCTATACCTCATAACATGTGTTATAACGATGATGAAAGTGATAATCTAAGGGTGGTTGTTGATACAAACTTATAAACCCTAATCGAGTATAGAGAAACCCTAACCCTAAAATATGTAATATGCATGGCATGAGTCCTATGAGATGATAGTGTTAAGGGTGTATTGCTTCTCTTGTTATAAGTTTCTAACCATACAGGTAACATCAGTTAACACACATACCCATGTATGAGCTATGGTGATTACATTATGTTGAATAAGCCCTTGTGAAGAACATGTAACATAGTAACATAGAAAGAGGAAGAAGTAGTGTTATGATCTAATGGTGGTTTATTGCCTTATGTGCGATGATAGTTGCCTCAAATGATGAGATGAGGGGTTGTTACCACAAGTATGTGGTCTTTGTGATGGACATACGGTGAAAGATAGACATAAAGTGATGATGAGGTCCTTATGTGATTCAGTATGTGTTGGTGATGTGTCATGCCTTGTTTATGCAGATCTTGTTTTAAGTTTATACATTGTAACTTGATTGATGTTGAAAGATACTTAGATAGCCTAATTAATCAAAGTGGAACCTAATCTTGTAAGTTTGCCATGTTTCATAGATCCATTCCGTTTTAGTACTAGTTGAATGGTGAAATGAGTTTAACTCAGAGCGCATATTGTTGAATATGCAGGGTGCAAGTTGAGGTATCTCCTTGTGTCCTGGCCTTATAGGATTGGCTATGTGCCATACCCTAAATAGAGTGTGGATACGGGCCATAGCTCAATAGTATGTGATATAGGATTGGCTACGGGCCATACCCTAATTAGAGTGCAGCTACAGGTCGTAGCTCACTAGAACCGTGACATGTACCAAGGCAGGCTAGATATGTATAGATAGACTATATGTTGTTGATAGCAGTCTGACTTATGATGTCATTGCATGTTCACTCATACTAACTGAGAGAAGGTGAGGTCGTAGATTTTGACTCTTCCATTAGACTTGTATGGCACTGATTTTGACATACATATAGTGGTCGGTTGGATTTGTATGGTATGATTCAAATCCTTTGGGCATAATAAAATGCATAAACAGTCGTGTAGTATACTTGTGTAGGATCAAAATACAGAAATATTGGATGAGGCCTTGCTTGATCTTTATACAATGTTTTTGATAGGAATTGTCCATGTTCTTCATAAACCTTTTGAATTATTAATATGTTTCATAAATAAGACAGTAAATGTTCTTCTTGTTAATAATAATTACATGTTTCACATAGTTGTAATTATATTGCTGGTTAGTTTATCATATTTGTGATAATAATAGAGTTGGTGGTGAGTTATATCTCCTGCTGAGATTTGGAATCTCACCCCGTGGGTTTCCCACATCCTTTTTAGGTGGTCATGCACGAATAGGTAGAGTTTGTGCAGCAGAGGTTGACGAGCAGTAGGAGGACCAGTAGCTAACGAGTTTGGCAGTATTGCTAGATGTCTTTTGCTGATAGAGCCCTAGAGTCGTCTCTATATACTCGGGTCTTTGGAAATTCTTTGCAGATGTTTTATGAACGCACTTTCTTTATGTGATTGGTTGGTATACCTATTATGTACAGATGTGGTGGAGTTATGTATATATGTTTCTGGAACAGTTTCTCTGATAACAGGTTAACAGCATACCTTATATATCCTTTGAGGCATGAAAGGACTTATATGTAAAGGTTTTGCTTTTTGGTAGTTTTATGAAGATGGTTTAATTTATAGTGTTTTATAATAATCTTCTCGTTGATCTCTCTTTCACAGTTTGTGTGACTTTGGGTGTCACATTGAAGGTCATTAATTAATATGATAATGTACTCACATCTAATTTAATAACAGTAATTTTCAAGATATTATTGAACACTACAATGATGAACATATATTTAGAAACTAATATGAAGAAAATTCATTTGATCATGCTTCTAAACTATTTTATTCACACATATATCTTATGAAACAAAAAATAAATATTATTTGAAAGTTACTTTCTTTTACAAGAGATACTAATGTGATACAAGGTATTGAAGAGGATCTAACAAGTGTAGTAAACAAATATTTAAGTAAATCATCACAACATCTAGAAAAATAAATGTGTACTCGTGGGCCAGAGAAAGTAGAATACAATTTAGCAAAGTAAATAACAAAGAGTCATTGACCAAATTGATTAGTTGGAGTTAACAAATGAAAATATTATAACATCATGATAGGAACATGATCGCTAACCATGTCTTTTTATGGTAACTTAATCCATCTATAAGAGGTGTCTGTCAATGAAGAATAGTGGTGGAAAACTAGATGGGAATTGAAGTTACCATGTCATACTCTAGACTAGACATGGGATAGCTAATTCGATGACATCACTATAATTCCCATCAAGTTCACCTGAATCATTTCAGTATTGTGTTTTAGTTACATCAACACAAAGACAAATCCCATAACAATTAATCTATATAGAAAGTACATAAAATCATTGATGGTAGAATTTGAACATAAATTATAACATCAATCATATTACCACTCAAGTCAGAAGTCAATAATCTTTAGGTTGGAATATGTTATTAGAGCACCACAATGCAAGTATATAAAAACTATAACTATCCTCTTATATTCAACCACACAATATGTGGATGGTGTAATGTATATGAAAATATTATTTTATAAAAAGATAAAGTTGATATATCTCAGCACAATGATTAACATATTTCTAATACATGGCTAATAGAAATTTGGAATTAAAAAACTAATACCAAAATGGTATACCATAACAAAACTATAGTGATATCTTGCTTCACAAATTTCTTATCTTACATACAAAAGAAACAATACCACTTGACTTGTAACACCCTTTATGTGTGAAAACATATATTTGGGTATTCACTTATTCTTATCTCTCGACTTGTCAATCTTCTTTTGAATTATATATATATATATATATATATATATATATATATATATCTTCACATGTCTATTGTCTTTTAAAAATTTGAACCTAGATATTTCCAAATCAACAATAGACTTGATAGTATTATCATTATATAGACAAATCATAACCAATCACTTATACCTTAGATTACCAAGTTAAATTGCGTTGTTTAATGTGGTATATAATGCTAAATATATTCCTACCAGAGAAACATACATGATGATTATTTTTCCTATATTCATTTTTAGAATGTAAAATTGGAAGTATTTAATATTTTGGTGTTCATAACATTTATTTCCATCATTTATTATTATAATAAAAGTTGTATTTGTTATCTCAAACTGCATGTAAAATCAATATATGTCAATGATGAGACTGATTATTTCACATCCAATTTGATTAATAAAATTTAAATTGTTTTCTACTCTTTATGATGTATGAAACTAATAAATGAAATAGTTATTTTGTTTATTCGCAATAATTTCTTACACTTCATTGGACATATGAAATAGTTTGTTACATAATATTCCAAAGCAATGACACAAGCTACAAAATTATAACACTTCATAGAGATCTACTTTATATCAACATTTAATATTAAGTAAGATTTTTTTTGATGTTCTTTATTGAATTAGAAAATTATATAACTAATAAATATTAATGCCAAAATACAGTTGGTACAATTTTTTTTATTAATGTGAATAAATGAGTTAAATATCCCATTACCCATGTGAAAATATATTGATTGTTAAAGTGATAACAAATATTTATATATGATGTGGCTTCATACTTTCTTTTGTACTCCTTTTGGTATGAAGTGTGTGTAAATTGGTTTCTATTTTCTTTGAAATATATGGTATGCTTACCAAATGATCTTCCTTTTAGAAGATAATAACTATAGCAATTTTGTATGAATAGAGGGTTTGTTTATTAGACGTGAAAACCATAAGGATAGTGCATAGATATTCAAAAAATACTCATATAAAATGATTTGGAGAACTAATCTTACAAAGAGGATTACGTGCACACTAAAATTCTACATTAGCCATAAAAACAAGAAGAATCATGCATAGATAATTCAAAGAAAGTATCCTTATTATTCATATTAATATCAACCAAAATTTGGGATTATTGGGAGTTTAACTAAATAAATAGTTAAATACATAATTATGTATAAAAATGACATTTTCATAAAAAATCAACAAGTAGAAAATATGTAGATTTTTGAATTCAAGTGCAAAATAAGAAATTTTAAGAAAATGGGAAAATAAGTTTCATGAATTATATGTTTAATGCTTCATAGAAAAAATATTGCACCCTGTCACTATTTGATAGAGACTAATACATTCTTATCCATACATTTTACACACACACACACACAAACATATATATATATATATATATATATATATATATATATATATATATATATATATATATATATATATATATATATATATATACGTACATATATATATATATGTGTGTGTGTATGTTTGAACGTATTTCATGTGTGTGTCAGGGTGTATATTTGTTTAAAATATTTAAAAATTCTCAAAAATTATTTGTATATTTATACTACGTGTGAAGCACGTGCGTTTACTAATATATATATATATATATATATATATATATATATATATATATATATATATATATATATATATATATATATATATATATATATATATATATATATATATATATGTATGATATATATGTATGTATGTATATATATGTGTGTGTCTTTATTTATATGTATATATATACATATATATATACATATATATATATATATATATATATATATCTGGAGACTCGCCGGTCTGAGGATAGCTGGAGAGGTGTTCCTGTCTCTGGCCACTGCCGTCTATCTAGTAGTTGGATGGCTGCAGCAAGGCAGTGAATATCTGGCCCATGGGATGGCTTCCCTGGGAGGCTCGATGACCAGAACTGCGGTCTTAGGTGACTTGTTGTTACAGGATAGGAGGCGTGGCTCCATTGGGATGCTTGCGGTGAGGAGGACGGTTGTTGTGCATCACCTGGATGTGCCACTCACAAAGATGGTGTTCGGCACTACATCTGCGGACGCATGAGGATGGAGAGGATCAGTGAAGAGGTGACCTGCTGACATCCTTGGCTACTGGAATGCATGTCTATGAGGTCTGCAGTGTCGGTCGTGCTTCACATATCTGTGACGCGAGGTGGAAGGATCCAAGAGTCGGCGTCCTTCATGAATAGGTTTTGAGGCTTCGGGGATGAGTGCTAGTGATAGGCGGTGAGGATGTTGGACCTTCTACTCCTGCGGCAGCGTCGCAGGTTCCTCCTGCATGAGCGAAGAAGGCATCACGGTAAGAAGAGGGCAGGCGGTTCAGCCCTGAACTAGACATCCCCTCCACATTTTGTTGGATCTCGACTCAAGTGGTGAACTGGTGGTTAAGGACCAGACCGGCCTCCAGTGAGGAAAAGGAAATTGAAGCAAGTTCACTGACGTATCAAGTCTGCATTGGCCCAAATAAGGTTAGTTTGCAAAAATTCATAAATAATTACTGGTAATTCAGAATCAGACAAACTTTTTATGAAAATTGATCAGGAGAACGAGAGGAATCCAAATAAAATAGTTTTAGAGTCTATTTATACTTCATGTTCCAAAATTATGTGCAATAAATGTTTAGATGTGGTTAATGTAAAGGAAAACCTAGATTTGCCTTAATCTGCTACTTAATTGAATATGTTCATTCATGTTAAGCTAATACCTGATCTAGACATGTAAAATGAAGGAATCATTGATAATTATGATTAATAATCTCATACATGTAGATTTAGGGTTTTGAAACCAACATGGACATCTTTTTATGATCTTAATGTCAGTTATGTGTTTTAGGTGTCATGGGTAATCAAATGCATTTAAATTGATAATTAGGGTTTCACCTAATATGAAGAACTGAATTTGTAATCTTAGAAACCATAATATGATGGAATTAGGATCCTTAGTCCACAAATGAAATATAACCCCAAACCCTAGTTTAGGAATGTGTCTAGATCTGAGTAATGTAATGCCAACACATGGTGACACATATGTAGTATGCATGTTTCAGATACTTTTGATTATATTATTGGATGTTTGGATACGCTTATAATGTATATGATGTTCTGCATCGTTTCTACAATGGAATAAGGTATGTCGTAATTTATGGTTAACCGCTTTAGTTTCACGGAGATTTATCAGATGATTGATCGAATTGAATGCAACCTATCTGTTTGGATGTTCATATATGCAAATAATAAAGTCACTATGATTATCAAAATTAAGATATAAGTGTGTATTCGCGCACCTACATGCCACCCTGATGTAAGAATGCAATGAGGTCAAGCCCAAGAGGGAAGACCATTGTGCACCATGAAGGGTGACCCCAGGCACTAAGCTCAGGATGGAGAAGGTGGCCTATGATATTGCATGACTAATGGGCACCATGAAGGGTGACCCCAGGCACCAAGCTCGGGATGGAGAAGGTGGCCTTAAGTCATAGGAAAAATAGAAACCCTAAGGAGGGTATTCCAGGGTTAGGGCAAAAGGGGTGGAGAATGTCACATTGAAAATGTAAATTGGCTTGTTAATTAACTTGATTGTGATATTTAGATTGTTAGACATATATGTGAAATTTTCATTGTCCCCACATACTGGCATATTCATATATGTTGACCGATGTTTTGTTTGTTAGCATTTTAGGTACAATATTGAAAAGAATAAACAGTAAAGAGGCACATTGTGAAAATAAGTATTAAAGTGCCAAGGAGGATTAGTTAGAATAGACTGCAGTTGTGGATAGAGGTTAGATATATATGTTTTTAAAAAGGTATGCAATGTTTTATTTTATTCCAGCTTTTCAGTATAGTTAAGGTAGAATTTTAAAATTACTATTGATTATTTGTCGAACCATTGATCCAGTTAATTTGGATAATGGCTCTGACCTTTTGGTCTCCCCTGCTCAAGGCTCTAGTAGAGTTTCAGGAATGATGACTGGCCCCACAGATCACCACTAGCCTTAACTGTGTGATTTGTCCTCATGCACGTGCAAGCTGGGGTCAACTTCCTGACTGGTCACCCATCCTAGTACTACTCCAAGATGAGCATGCTTAACTATGGAGTTCTTTAGTGATGGGCTCCTGGAAAGGGAGGTGCACCTTGGTGATATGGGTAGTCCAATCATTCCTTTTAAGAGTGTTTTATCTGAGGCCTCAAATCCTGGGATGTTACAATCTCCCCCACTTAGACTCTTGATGTCCTTGTCAAGGCTCAACTATAAGGCCTCATAATCTCTTCCCCATTTCAGTGCAGACCCACAATGGCCCATGGACACCCAGCTCCCGATCACGGAATACCAGCGCAAGGGTGGCTACATCAACCATGGAAAACCCTTTCCTACATGCCTGGTGTGGGCCCCACCTACTAGAGGGAAATTGGATCTGATACCATTTGTAATGCCCGGGCTCACTGCCCAAGCCTCTAGTAGAGTTTCAAGAATGACGACTAGCCCCACAGACCACCACTAGCCTTAACTGTGTGCTTTGTCCTCATGCATGTGCAATCCGGGGTCAACGTCCTGACTGGTCACCCATCCTAGTACTACTCCAAGCTGAGCACGCTTAACTATGGAGTTCCTTAGTGATGGGCTCCCGGAAAAGGAGGTGCACATTGGTGATATGAGTAGTCTAATCATTCCTTTTAAGAGTGTTTTATCTGAGGCCTCAAATCCTGGGATGTTATAGTGTGACTTCTTTTTATTCTGGATAGTTAGACATAAACATATACCTATGATGTTGATTAAATATCCTTCCATTAAGATTTAAAAAGTGTTGTAATCAGAAAAGAAAAAATTTACTCTAATTTCCTACTCCTTTGCTATCAAGTTCTATTATGTGCTAGTTTAAGGTGAGTTTTGGTTATAATGATGGTCCTCATACTTTTTTGTTTGGTACCCTTAGTTTAATCTGTGTACATGCTGGTCTTGTGCTATCTATTTCACATATTGATATATTGTGGCTTAGATCTTATAATCCAATGCTTCTTTAGATTGCAAATGTTGCAAGTAAAAACATGATCACCCTTTGCATGATACATGTAATGAATGATGTCTCTCAATGAATACCATATCACTACCTGGTAATGAATATTTTTGATGGAACCCTATGTGTTTAGTCATCTAAATCATGTTGGGAAAACTTATATGTGATGTTCCCTTGGTGTAAATTAAAGGTGATTGTTGTTAGGCCTGAGTAAATTTTGCTTTTTATGTTGTGTGGTGTTGCATTTTTACATTGCTAGAGACATTTTATGTCTGAAACTAGTTTTTATTTGCACTTAGACTCTCACCAGCATCAAATAGATGAGATAGACCCTTTATGGGTCATAGATAGAGTTTAGATTCCCGACTAAGGGTGGATTTCTTTGCTAATGATATTTACTTTTACACATAGTTTTTGTAACATCCCTGACCTGGGTTATACTTTAACCCTAGGTGTTATGATTAAAAAAGGTGATTAAATGCTTAATCTCATCTTGTGAAAAGTAATTAGGTCTCAAGAGGAACTTATGTTGCAATTCTAATCCTTTTTTAACATTGTTGAAATCAATGTTTTGTTTGTTTTGGACTAAAGTGCAAATTACCCAAGTTGAGGGGTTTAAGTGAAATTGTGCATGATAATATGTCCCTCATGATTTCAAGCATCATGAGAGTGAAGATTATGTTGAGGTATGGCTTATGGAAGCCTAAATACCAAGAAAGAGTTGATAAAGCAATGTATGTGCATGAAAACCTAGTTTTGGTATAATGTGCAATTTACCCAAAACTCATGGTGCAATATGTAAATTACCACTTCAATAAGGTCCCTAATGTTTCTTGGGATCATGTATAGCAAATAAAATGAGAGAGGTGCCTCATTTGAATTAAGTTGGAGAAGAGAGAATCTTGATATTAAAATAATCAAGATTTAATCCTAAGTGAAACCCTAATTTAATTTAGGGAAAAAATAAATGTATTAATTAAAAGGCCTTCAACCAAAATTAAAATGGTTGGATTCATATGTATGTGTGACGTCCTTGAGCCTTGCAAGGACCATGAAAATATCCAAGGGAGTGGATAACTCACACACAATTTTATAAGAAAAAGAAATATCCACTCACATATGGATATTAATATAATATGAATTGAGGTGCTTAATTTGCTTTTCTTTAAATCATGGATAATTGAGAGTAATAATAGGCAAACAAGATAGCCTTGTCCCTAAAGAAGATTAGGGGGAAGAGGAGGCCACATTTTTGGGGTTAATTGGATTTTTGCAAAGTACATTCTCTCTCATTGAATTTTTATAAAAGAACTTTTTATAAGCCAAATGGAAGGCTTTTTTTCGACCCCACTTCTTCTCCTTGCTTGGGGAACGACCAAGGGAGCTTCGGAGGGCCAGGAGGATGACCCCCAACCTGTTGGTAAGCTTCTTGACCTTGGTTCATTACAATTTCATGGTGGAAATCACAAATCAATGCATGATTTCTTCCTATTTCAATCTCCAATTCAATTCTAAGCATTTCTTTTCACTGAAACCTTGAGGACGAGCCTTGGGATGGTGAAAGGAGTTGCATCCACCATTTTTTCCGTGGAAATGGAGCATTGGAACTCAATTGGAGGCGTGTTTTATAACTTGAACCCTTGATTTTGTTATTGCATTCAATTCCATGTCAAATAATGATCTTTTCTACTTTTACAATAATCGATTTGGTTGATGGATGCAATTACCATGGAAACCACAGCAGGTTTCATGAGTTCAGAGGTTGAAGATGATAATAAAACACCTCTCTTAACATCCAAAGCAAACGATCTTGTTTGGGTTTCTCAAACGGTTTCCCAAACCGTTTGGGAGCAAACGGTTTCACCAAACCGCATGAGACCAAACGGTTTCAAAACCATTTGCGGGAGTTGAACAAGGGTTTACCGTTTGAGAATCCTGTTACTAATTATGTTGGTTTATGACCCATAAAATTTGGTTAATTAATTCCAAAGGAATCATGAGTTGAAGGCTAATCAATTTGGTAAACCCTAATTGATTTAAGTGTTGATTTTCAACTTGATTGATTTGACTTTTTGGGTTAATTAGCCCAAACGGTTTCAAAACCGTTTGCAAATCACCCAAACGGTCTCAAGAACATTTGTAGGTCAACCAAGACCATTTGTAGGTCTAGGTTTGAGTATGGTTAAGTATTTGAAGATCCAAACATATGGTATAAACCCTAATCGGCTAAGTGCTGATTTTGCAATTGAATGAGTTGATGCTTTGTGTTGATTGACCCAAACGGTTTCAAAACCATTTGGGGAACACCCAAACGGTCTAAAGACCATTTGGGGATCACCCAAGACCGTTTTTAGGTCTATGGTCAAGCATGGTTGACCAATTGAAGGTCTAAAGGTACCAAATCACTTTGCAATTAAGTGTTGATTTGATGATCAACTCAATAGCTCAAACCCTAATGATTTCTCACTAGAATCCAAGGGTTTGATGAGCCAAACGGTCTCAAGACCGTTTGGAGCTCATCCAAATGGTCTCAAGACCGTTTGGAGGTCTAGGGGTGAGTATGGTTAAGCAATTTATGATCCAATGATACTAAGTTGAAGTGTAATCAATTGTTGATTTGGTGATCAATCCAATGATCCAAACTCTAATAGGTTGACTTGGATTTTGATGATGTGATGGGAAAATGGTCCCAAGACCGTTTGGTGGTCATCCAAACGACCTCAAGACCGTTTGGGGTCAGGTCATGTTCAATTTGGATGATGGTTCAATGGTTTCAAAGTAACTAATCTTGCATTGATTAGTGTTGAAGGATCATCGATTCCAAACCCTAATTCAATTGATTCAAACCCTAATTGAGGACTAGTTGAGGGTCAATTGAGGGTCAAATCAGTTGAAGGTTGACCTATTTAACTCAATTGAAGTATGAGGATAGGTCCAATTGATGATTGGTTCCATGAATTCAATGATTGAAGGAATCAATATTGAGAACCCTAAACTGATTGGTGTAGTTGAGACCATCTTTGGTCCATGAGGTTTTGAGGAGGTTTGGACCAAACGGTCTCAAGACCGTCTGAGTCCAAATGGTCTCAAGAACATTTGGGACCAAACGGTCTCAAGACCATTTGGGACCAAACGATCCCAAACCGTTTGTGCCCATGCGGTTTCAAAATCAAACTTGGGCAAACGGTATTCACCTACTTGCTTGGGAAACGGTCTCAAGAACCACCTTTAGCAAATGGTTTCAAACCATTTGAACCTTGAATGACCAAGACCGTTTGGGGCTCAAGTATTCAAAGTTGATTGAGGACTCAATTGGTTAATCCACTTAGACATTTGTTGTAATTGAGGACTCAATTGATCAATTCAATTGGATACCTTATGTAATGGAGGTCCAAGGTGATTGAATCTCTTGAGAATAGAGATAATGAATGACTCATTGATCCAATGATGATTATTAATGATAATAAATGAAGGTACAAAGGTTGAAACCCTATTAGTACCTAAGTGATTAGTGACAATTAAGGGATGAACCCTAATTGCTTATAGGATCAATGACTTGGTACACTATGTCATTCATAGTTGTATGTACTTGATTGAAGGGATGATATGACCTTATCAAGTTGAGATGATGTTAGAATGAATTCATAACATGAATATGATTCATGTGGTGATTAAGGGTATGATCCTTAAGTAAATAGATCATGAAACCCTAATCATGAACATAAACCCTAATTGATAGGGTTATTGAATTCTAACCCTAATTGAGGGCAATTCTAGATGTAACCCTAATCCAGGGTGAGGATATAACCCTAATCTAGGGTAGTGATGTGTGAAACTCCAATTTAGGGAAATGAGACGTAAAACCCTAATTGGGATGAATAGTGAATCTCTAATTATGGATAATTGAATGAAATCCTAATGGAGATGGATTATAGACCCAAATTGTGGGTGACTAAAGTGGAAATCTTAATTAAGGATGATTCCATGTGAAATCCTATTCTAGGGTTATGTTATGAGAAACCCTAAGTTCGAATGAGGTATATGGAACATTGATGTGGTGATGTGATATGAGAATCAAACTTAAGGTGATGTCATGTAACGACATGTAAAACCCTAGTTGAAGGTGAATCCATGAGAAACCCTAGTTGAGGGTGATTCCATGTGAAACCCTAATTGAGGGTGAATCCATGAGAAACCCTAGTTAAGGGTGATTCCATGAGAAACTCTGATTAAGTACTAACACCACATGATTTTAATGCTATGTTGTGATGAGAGGTCCCATGTGGGGTGAAGGTATATGAGACTCTAATATGAAGTCATAATGCATAAAGCCCCAATCCTGGGCAGTATGACAATGAATCATATTCTAACTTTAAGTAAGGGTATAAGGAAACCCTAATGATGAGATAGAAGGAATGGCCTTATAAAGGTGAAACATTTCATGTGGTTGATTATATGCAACCTAATTGTAATCAATGTATTTACCATTAGACAAGTCCATATCATTAAAGACAGTTGGACAATTCTAATGTGTGGACTATGCATTATATGCTATAGGTAAGTGATTAGTGATGGAATGTATTAAGAAGGGAAATACCTTAATACAAGATAAGATGGCTAATTCAGGAGAGTCTGAAGTGATGAGAAAGTGATACATCAAAATATGATAGTTATCACATTCAGCACTTCACGGTTTATATACCTTGATGTACTCCAAATCCAATGTAATTGGGTAAGAAACATATGAAGTGTGTTATGCAACTATTACAATGAAATATAATGAGTGGTTGCACTTTGATGAGTGTTAATTAATGTACCTTGATAATGGGGTTAGACCCAAATGATGACTATGATATAGTCATACTATGATGAGGATGAGAAATGAACTCATACATTGAGTTGATGATCATTAATGCTATATGATGAAAGTAATGTTCTAGAATAATCAAATATGATATCCTTGAATACCCCAGAGGTATGGAATAATGAATTAAGGGTTGGACAGATAATGAGATCATGAAATCTTTATTAATGAGAAATGGGGAACCCTAACCCTAATTTGGGTAAAGGGAATGAAAAGCCCTATTTGATAGTATGCCCTAATTCCTGGTAAAGGAATAATGGTGTTACTATTGTGTCACATGATGTGATGAATATCTTGTATGACTGTTATCTTGCTTAATAACCATACAGATATTATGAGGTGATGTATATAGCTAGTTTGAGCTGTGACATTTATATAATAAATGTTGATTGGCATTATGTGCCTTAATGTTGTTGTTGCTTAGTAAAAGAAGCAATATGCATGGACTTCTATGAGTCACATGAGTAATTTGTTACCTAGAAAGAGGTGACAAGATATTTCATGGACTTGTGAGCCAGATGTGATGCTTGTGTAACAAGTATCATAAATTCCTTGGTCAGATGACCTGAAGGTGATAGTTACCTAATAAATGGTAATGATGCTCAATGATGAGTTAAGGGTTTGAATACCCAGAACCATATGATTATGATGAAGAGAATGTGAAGGGATGAGAATTCCCAGTTTGAAATGAGGGACTGAGTTCCTAAAGTCTTTGAAAAACTGACAAGTATCTGATAAAAGTAGTACATGTCTCTTGATAGCATTGTTGTAATAAGTTATGTTTCTAACTTGACTGATGCTAAAAGAATATGCTAATGTACTTAATTAATCATGTGAAATCATATCATGTAAAGCCATGACCATAGATTCATCATCGTCAGCAAATTGGTGATGGTGAAATGGGTGCTCTACGGCAAAACCTGGAGGGCATACTTTTGAGTATGTGGGGGTTATGGGCACGAATATCCTTACGCCCTAATGGAGGAATTGATGTGAGATAAACATTAAATCTCAAAATCCTTCATTATATGTACTGGGATGGATGTATCACGAATCTCCCGATGATTGGTTTAGATGTCGTACACATCTCCCAATAATGTTAATGCCAGGTCGGTGGAGATAAACATGAAATCTCACGATCGCAAAGAGAGTGCAGCATGCCACCGTAACTCTGATAGCGAAGTTGCCAGTATACTCTGGAAAGCTATATTTAGCAGAGACACAAGATGTCCTGCATGTGATCTCACACTGACCGAGATGTGGGAGGTCATGGGAATCTGGCTCTTCCATTGACCTTGTATGGTACCAATTTCAACTTTGCAGTGGTCAGTTGGAGCATGAGTGGTATACCTCATCTCCTCAGGGCATAAGTGTGCTTGTAAAATGAAATCAGCCGTATAGTATGTTTGCTTAAGAATTGAATACGGAAATTCATTGGCTGATGTTACATTTCTGTTATATATCTGTAGTTCATTGATGTTATTCATATCTCTTGTATTCATTACAAATAGATGGATGAATTATGAGTCTACCAACAATAGATGCAATGTTACCCTTGAAAAAGGAGATTACTTCACTTTGTTCATACAAGTGACTTACCTATTGCTGATTTAATATATAAATCCTTCTGCTCAGTTTATTCTAATAAGCTGCTATAACAATGTTTTGGCAGAGAGTTATATCTCCCGCTGGAGCAATTTACAATTGTCTCACCCCCTTGGGATCCAACTTTTTAGGTGGATGCAGACAAAGAAGCAGAATCTCATTACAGGGAATAGATAACAGCAATGACACTAGGGACATCAGTAATATCTCAGGTGGAGATACTGCCACTCAAGTTATGTAGTTAGAAAGTCCTATGTGTCGTCTCTGTACTCTCAGGTCCTCAGAGTTTTTAGTCAGTGTTTTATGAATCAATCTGAGGTTTTGGCTTGATGCCTCGAAGATTTGTATATTGTCTGTATATAATGATTATAAGACACTTGATGATGTAATCACTGAAAAGAGATGGTACAGGTTATGTATGTTTGAACCAGAATGTAAATTTTATACAATGGTTCTTGATGGGAAAGATTTCCTATGTATGGATCGCTATGCAAAAAGTTTTAATTTTTAGTGATTTTCAGTAATCCGCTGCAAATAATTCTCTTCCACATTAGTTAATCTTGTTTTTGCGAGACGGTCACTACAATTAGTGGTATCAGAGCTCTAGGTTCGTTGAGTCTACAGAGACATAGGACTAAGGTAGTAGAGTCTATTATGGTGTCATTCAGTGTATATGATAGTGTCTTCTGCTCGTATAAGAGAAGAAGAACTTAAAGATGACTGGGGTCACATGAGGAGATTGCTGCTGAGAGCAGCAATGTTGCACCAAGAAGAGGTGCATGGGAACAGGCAAGAGAGAGACAATTGCCTAAGAATCCCCTAGTTGATCCATCTATGATAAGGAAATCCTTCTTTAAGTATTACTGTGGAAGAATTTAGGGCAACAGTAATGTAAATAATGGATCAAGCTTTGGCAGTGTAACCTAGATTACCAGCCCCAATGATGATGTTTTAGATATCAACATGATTTGTGATTAGCATTAGCAGGTTGAAGCAAAAGGAAATGATGAATTTCTGGACTTAAATTGAGTTTGTGCTCAACCTTAGCCTGTTGAATCAACCTTTGAGGCAGAGTTAGCCTGAGGCAGTTTATAATCCATGAATTATGACAAGTTAGACAAGATAATGTCATTCACATATGTCATCTTATGAATTCCTGGATTAACTGAGAAAGGAATTGATTGAGCTTTCCTTGATTAGTCTTGTGAGGACTTATGTTTTTCATAGTAAAACATTACAAATGTTTTATGTTGTTCTTACCTCTTTGAGAAAAGATGAGGCAAAGAAGAGATGCCTGGATAAAATCTAGGGATGTTAAGCCTTATGCTTGTGATAATATGAAAAAGAGAAGTATGATAGTATACAAAGTGCATACCACTTCATCTCAGTATTTATATACCCTGGCCAGGTATACAACTATTGATGATAAAGTGGGTATGGAAACTCTTAGATTGTTGTCTTTTTGATTGCTCTGATTAGGTAGTCATTCTGAGACAATCTAATGAGTATCATGAATCAGGAAAATGGAAAGAATAGATGTGTCATATCCAATGCATAAGAAAGAGAGTCTGAGATAATCTCAGATGAGCATGTTGTATGAGGAACTAAAAGTGTACTCCTCATGAGATAAGAATAAGAATGAGGGAGATGAACCATGTTCAATAATGTTGCCCGCATAATAAAGATCTTTCCCATAATGAGGAAATGGGAAATGTGATGAGATCATGAGATGATCATAAACATGCTAGATAATAATAAAGAAAGGGATAATGACATGCAATCATCTTACAAATTCCAATGCTAAAGGCAAGGAACCCGGGATGAGATAAAGAGTAAATGGTTCATGAATAGTTGAAAATACATGAATTAATAAGAGGAATATGAATCCTTGTTTTCTTTCCTTTCAGGGACATGACAATCAAGTGGGTCTTAGGACACTTGATGTGCATAAGATAAATGTGTTCATGTGATGGATACTTAGAAAAGTATCAGTTATCTTAGACTTTGGTCCCAAGATGAGGACATATGAAACAATTAATGTTCCAAGATGAAAGGAAGAGATATATATGATGTATTTCCAACACATGTAATAGATACCAAGGTGAAAGATTTTGGTATCTGAGAGTTATCAGATGGATTAGGTTGGCTACCTGGAGTGGTCAAATGTGAAATTAATCTGATTATAATAATATAAACATCATATGTTAGGGGTTTATGCTCTGCATAAATATGATATAAATAAAGAATGTATGATGTTTCTCTGAACAAGAAAAGTGTTTTTGACACAAAGTTGACTCTATAGTCAATGATAAGGGACAGTGGGGCATGTGCCTTGTGTGTTGATTCTATGAGAATCTTGTATGGAAACACTTTGTGCTGATCAAAGTTTTATGGTGTCTCTATAATAAGGAGATGATATGTGAAGACTAGATAGTATGATGAATAAAATACATCTGTCTTCCTTTATCTAGATTTCGAGGATGAAATCCTTGTTAGGGGTTTATAATTTGTAACATCCCTGACCTGGGTTATACTTTAACCCTAGGTGTTATGATTAATAAAGGTGATTAAATGCTTAATCTCATCTTGTGAAAAGTAATTAGGGCTCAAGAGGAACTTATGTTGCAATTCTAGTCCTTTTTTAATATTAGTGAAATCAATGTTTTGTTTGTTTTGGACTAAAGTGCAAATTACCCAAGTTGAGTGGTTTAAGTGAAATTGTGCATGATAATATGTTCCTCATGAGTTGAAGCATCATGAGAGTGAAGATGATGCTGAGGTATGGCTTATGGAAGCCTAAATACCAAGAAAGAGATGATAAAGCAATGTATGTGCATGAAAACCTAGTTTTGGTATCATGTGCAATTTACCCAAAACCCATGGTGCAATATGTAAATTACCACTTCAATAAGGTCCCTAATGTTTCTTGGCAACATGTAGAGCAAATAAAATGAGAGAGGTGCCTCATTTGAATTAAGTTGGAGAAGAGAGAATCTTGATATTAAAATAATCAAGATTTAATCCTAAGTGAAACCCTAATTTAATTTAGGGCAAAAATAAATGTATTAATTAAAGGGCCTTCAACCAAAATTAAAATATTTGGATTCAGATGTATGTGTGACGTCCTTGAGCCTTGCAAGGACCACGAAAATATCCAAGGGAGTGGATAACTCACACACAATTTTATAAGAAAAAGAAATATCCACTCACATATGGATATTAATATAATATGAATTGAGGTGCTTAATTTGCTTTTCTTTAAATCATGGATAATTGAGAGGAATAAGAGGCAAACAAGATAGCCTCGTCCCTAAGGAAGATGAGGGGGAAGAGGTGGCCACATTTTTGGGGTTAATTGGATTTTTGCAAAGTACATTCTCTCTCATTGAATTTTTATAAAAGAACTTTTTATAAGCCAAATTGAAGGTTTTTTTTCGACCCCACTTCTTCTCCTTGCTTGGGGAACGACCAAGGGAGCTTGAGAGGGTCAGTAGGACGACCCCCAACCTGTTGGTAAGCTTCTTGACCTTGGTTCATTACAATTTCATGGTGGAAATCACAAATCAATGCATGATTTCTTCCTATTTCGGTCTCCTCTTCAATTCTAACCATTCCTTTTCACTGAAACCTTGAGGACGAGCCTTGGGATGGTGAAAGTAGTTGCATACACCATTTTTTCCGTGGACATGGAGCATTGGAGCTCAATTGGAGGCAGGTTTTATAACTTGAACCCTTGATTTTGTTATTGCATTCAATTCCATGTCAAATAATGATCTTTTCTACTTTTACAGTAATCGATTTGGTTGATGGATGCAATTACCATGGAAACCACAGCAGGTTTCGTGAGTTCAGAGGTTGAAGATGATAAGCACACACCTCTCTAAATATCTAAAGCAAATGATCTTGTTTGGGTTTATCAAACGGTTTCCCAAATAGTTTGGGAGCAAACGGTTTCAAACCGTTTAGAAGAAAACGGTTTCACCAAACCGCATGAGACCAAACGGTTTCAAAACCATTTGCGAGAGTTGAACAAGGGTTGACCGTTTGATAATTCCAAAGGAATCATGAGTTGAAGGCTAATCAATTTGGTAAACCCTAATTGATTTAAGTGTTGATTTTCAACTTGATTGATTTGACTTTTTGGGTTAATTAGCTCAAACGGTTTCAAAACCATTCGGGAATCACCCAAATGGTCTCAAGACCATTTGTAGGTCAACCAAGACCGTTTGGAGGTCTAGAGTTGAGTATGGTTAAGTATTTGAAGATCCAAACATATGGTATAAACCCTAATCGGCTAAGTGCTGATTTTGCAATTGAATGAGTTGATGATTTGGGTTGATTGACCCAAATTGTTTCAAAACCGTTTGGGGATCATCCAAACGGTCTCAAGTCCATTTGGGGATCACCCAAGACCGTTTGGAGGTCTAGGGTTAAGCATGGTTGACCAATTGAAGGTCTAAAGGTATCAAATCACTTTGCAATTAAGTGTTGATTTGATGATCAACTCAATAGCTCAAACCCTAATGATTTCTCACTAGAATCCAAGGGTTTGATGAGCCAAATGGTCTCAAGACCGTTTGGAGGTCACTCAAGACCGTTTGGAGGTCTTGGTGTGAGTATGGTTAAGCAATTGATGATCCAATGATACTAAGTTAAAGTGTAATCAATTGCTGATTTGGTGATCAATCCAATGATCCAAACCCTAATTGGTTGACTTGTATTTTGATTATGTGATGGGAAAATGGTCCCAAGACCGTTTGGTGGTCATCCAAATGACCTCAAGACCGTTTTGGGTCAGGTGATGTTCAATTTGGATGATGGTTCAATGGTTTCAAAGTAACTAATCTTGCATTGATTAGTGTTAATTGAGGGTGAATCCATGAGAAACCCTAGTTAAGGGTGATTCCATGAGAAACCCTGACTAAGTACTAACACCACATGATGTTCAAATGCTATGTTGTGATGAGAGGTCCCATGTAGGGTGAAGGGATATGAGACTCTAATATGAAGTCATAATGTATAAAGCCCCAATCCTGGGCAGTATGACAATGAATCATATTCTAACTTTAAGTAAGGGTATAAGGAAACCCTAATGATGAGATAGAAGGAATGACCTTATAAAGGTGAAACATTTCATGTGGTTGATTATATGCAACCTAATTGTAAGCAATGTCTTTACCATTAGACAAGTCCATATCATTAAAGATAGTTGGACAATTCTAATGTGTGGCCTATGCATTATATGCTATAGGTAAGTGATTAGTGATGTAATGTATTAAGAAGGGAAATACCTTAATACAAGATAAGATGGATAATTCAGGAGAGCCTGAAGTGATGAGAAAGTGATACATCAAAATATGATAGTTATCACATTCAACACTTCAGGGTTTATATACCTTGATGTACTCCAAATCCCATGTAATTGAGTAAGAAACATATGAAGTGTGTTATGCAACTATTACAATGAAATGTAATGAGTTGTTGCACTTTGATGAGTGTTAATTAATGTACCTTGAGGATGGGGTTAAGCCCAAATGATGAGTATGATATAGTCATACTATGATGAGGATGAGAAATGAACTCATACCTTGAGTTGATGATCATTAATGCTATATGATGAAAGTAATGTTCTAGAATAATCAAATATGATATCCTTGAATGCTCCAGAGGTATGGAATAATGAATTAAGGGTTGGACATATAATGAGATCATGAAATCTTTATTAATGAGAAATGGGGAACCTTAACCCTAGTTTGGGTAAAGGGAATGAAAAGCCCTATTTGATAGTAAACCCTAATTCTTGGTAAAGGAATAATGGTGTTACTATTGTGTCACATGATGTGATGAATATCTTGTATGATTGTTATCTTGCTTAATAACCATACATAAATTATGAGGTGATGTATATAGCTAGTTTGAGTTGTGACATTTATATAATAAATGTTGATTGGCATTATGTGCCTTAATGTTGTTGTTGCTTAGTAAAAGAAGCAATATGCATGGACTTTTATGAGTCACATGAGTAAGTTGTTACCTAGAAAGAGGTGACAAGATATTACATGGCCTTGTGAGCCAGATGTAATGCTTGTGTAACAAGTATCATAAATGCCTTGGTCAGATGACCTGAAGGTGATAGTTACCTAATAAATGGTAATGATGCTCAATGATGAGTTAAGGGTTTGAATACCCAAAACCATATGATTATGGTGAAGAGAATGTGAAGGGATGAGAATTCCCAATTTGAAATGAGGGACTGAGTTCCTAAAGTCTTTGAAAAACTGACAAGTATCTGATAAAAGTAGTACATGTCTCTTTATAGCATTGTTGTGATAAGTTATGTTTGAAAACTTGACTGATGCTAAAAGAATATGCTAATGTACTTAATTAATCAAGTGAAATCATATCATGTAGAGCCCTGACCATAGATCCATCATCGTCAGCGAATTGGTGATGGTGAAACGGGTGCTCCGCAGCAAAACTCGGAGGGTATACTTTTGAGTATGTGGGGTTATGGGCGTGAATATCCTGACGCCCTAATGGAGGAATTGATGTGAGATAAACATTAAATCTCTCAATCCTTCATTATATGTACTGAGATGGATGTATCACGAATCTCCCGATGATTGGGTTAGATGTCGTACACATTTCCCAATAATGTTAATGTCAGATCGGTGGAGATAAACATGAAATCTCACAATCACGAAGAGAGTGCAGCATGCCACTGTAACTCTGATAGCGAAGTTGCCAGTATACTCTGGAAAGATATATTTAGCAGAGACACAAGATGTCCTGCATGTGATCTGGTGCTGACAGAGATGTGGGAGGTCATGGGAATCTGACTCTTCCATTGACCTTGTATGGTACTGATTTTGACTTCGTAGTGGTCGATTGGAGCATGAGTGGTATACCTCATCTCCTATGTGCATAAGTGTGCTTGTAAAATGAAATCAGCCGTATAGCATGTTTGCTTAAGGATTGAATATGGAAATTCATTGGCTGATGTTACATTTCTGTTATATATTTGTAGTTCATTGATGTTATTCATATATGTTGTATTCATTACAAATAGATGGATGAACTATGAGTCTACCAAGAGTAGATGTAATGTTACCCTTGAAAAAGGAGATTACTTTACTTTGTTCATACAAGTGACTTACCTACTGTTGATTTAATATATAAATCCTTCTGCTCAATTTATTCTAATAAGGTGCTATAACAATGTTTTGGCAGAGAGTTATATCTCCCACTGGGGCAATTTACAATTGTCTCACCCCCTTGGGATCCAACGTTTTAGGTGGATGCGGACAAAGAAGCAGAATCTCATTACAGGGAATAGATAACAGCAGTGACAACAGGGACATTAGTAATATCTCAGGTGGAGATACTGCATGTCAAGTTATGTAGTTAGAAAGTCCTATGTGTCGTCTCTGTACTCTCAGGTCCTCAAAGTTTTTAGTCAGTGTTTTATGACTCAATCTGAGGTTTTGGCTTGATGCCTCGAAGATTTGTATATTGTCTGTATATAATGATTATAAGACAGTTAATGATGTAATCTCTGAAAAGAGATGGTACAGGTTATGCACGTTTGAACCAGAATGTAAATGTTATACAATGGTTCTTGATGGGAAAGATTTCCTATGTATGGATTGCTATGCAAAAAGTTTTAATTTTTAGTGATTTTTAGTAATCTGCTGCAAATAATTCACTTCCGCATTAGTTAATCCTATTTTTGTGAGACGGTCACTACAGTTTTCATCTTGTCGCATTAAGGTTATGGGATATATGTGCATGTGGAATGATTATGATAGATGTTTTGCATCAAATATGTATATCATCTATTATACAGAACAATTTTTGTAATATAACAAAATGAAATCTTGTTGTACCACTTGAATATTACTAATATATTTATGTATTCTCTCTTTTAATTATTTTAGCATTTAAATACTAGGTAATATTTTCAAACAAAATAATTATTGTTCTTTTTTCATGTCATCAAAATGTATTGTTTCCCTACTTTTTTCTAAATTTAGTATTGGATGGCGCCATATCATGACCTCAATACTTGGATTGCTCTTAAGAAGAACATTGTAGCCTTGCCACACATTATATGTGAAATGTTTAGTCGACTTATTTTACAATGTGTGTAGCAATAATGTTTTTCCAGACACTCTCATTTCTTTTGGGACTATAATATGGATTTTAGGACCCACTACAAATGTAGTATGAATTCAATGAGGACAAACATAAAGAGTTGACATGAACAGGTAGGTCTGGGCATTGTTGCAAATATTGATTTGAGAGTCAAATTTTAGGATTTCTAGTACTAAACGGTCTAGGCACTAGATTATTTCATAAAATGCACCAAAATTATCAAGGTTGGAGGATCTATTGATTCCATGATAAGCTAGGTCATAAATTTACCAATGCCTCCATCGACTCTAATTCCTAGTTTCCATATGTTTTAGAAATTTGAATATTCAACATGTATATATGAGGGGAAGTCCTAACTTTTAGTAAAATTGTTGTTCTCATTATTTCTGATAGTTTGATAAGCCCTAGAAAAAACTAGAGAGATTTGAAAGGAGAGGTTTGCACCTCACATTTATCTAGTACTTGACTTTGTTGACATTGTACATGAGATATAGTGTTCAAGTAGCTCGCGTGGGATTAGTAGAAGCATGAATTCTTCACACTATAAAAGGACTAAATGAATCTTCATAGTGCCACACATATCCCTCATAGAGGAGTGATGCACATGAAGAAAAATCATTAATAGACTTTGAAAATTCACCAAGCATACATCTCTAAACTTTAGAAACTATGTGAATGAAGGTCTAATGGTGATAATCTCTAGGACAATGTATTGAAACAATCTACCAACCTTTACGTATGTGTGTTTTGATGTGTCTATAAGATTTGACACCTATTCTAAACCTAAAGGAAATAGATTCTAGGAAAATCACAACTGAGGAGGAAATCACCGTAATATAAATCAAACATTGTATCCAAACACTGTTGTTATTTCATAAATTGATGAGTCTGGGAATTGCTCTTAGTGAATATAATGTTCATAATGAAATTGTACGATGTCATTTATAGAAAAATTAAAGTCAATAACTATAAGATGATGACATTTATTATTTTAGGGATGAAATAACTGATTTATGATTCTAAAGTTATAAGCTTTCAAAAAAAATTGATATAATATAATCAAGTGGTTCCTTGAATCAATTAATACTAAATGGCAATCTGGATGGAAAAATTGGTAGAAGCTCATTATAGAAATTTAAAATAAGATCTTAGTAACCTAAAATAATTCTAGAGGAGGATGAGTGCTATTGAATAATACATGATTCTCCCTTGTTCACTTGTTGATGTACATTTTTATATCAATTTGATATTAGCATTCAATAATTGATGAAAATAAAGACATGCTTAACTGCAACATACCTAAATATTTGTTACTTGGTATAATTCTTTGTTCAGTGAATCCAATGTTGTAACATTTCTATATACTACCTTATAGCATATGATATGTAACTAATTTGTAAAATGTAATGCCAACAATATGTATTAGTGGGTTACATTAGAATATATAATTTGATATCAATATAAAATTTCCAAAATCACTAATCACGTTATTATGAATAATTCTACATGTAATAAAACATCTTCAATAAAATTTCTTATGTTTCCCATGAAATTTTATTGAATTTAAAATTTGTTCTAGTTAGTTTACAATAGGTATCCAATTTTAACCAATCGACAACTAGGAAAGTGTCTGAAGTACTAGCATTGATCTTTCATGTGGAAATATCCATTATTGATACACTAAAAAACCACATAAGCATTGATGGAAAATGTATTTCATGGTATATGTGTGTCAATATGGGTCCTTGTTGTAGAGAAATATGGGAGTAGAATAGGTAGTGGAAATGAAAAAAATTCTACCCAAATTTTCCTTAGTCGCCATATCACATCAACAATAGAGTACTAGGAAAAAGGGTGCCAGACATACCTTGTCCTTGAGCAAGTCCAACTTCTATTTTTGTAGAGATATGTGCTCCCTCCCAAAGTAGCACACGAATGGCAACCATTGTCATCTTCCTTATGTCGCACAAGGACGATGGTTGATGATGTCTTCTTAGTGTACCAATAAAAGATTCCATGCCTATATGTAGCCTATACAGACCATTGTAAACTCCACATTGTGCTTTTAAATCTAATGAGAAGGAGTTTTCCTTCCATTTTTCAACGTGCTAGTGTCATCTTCCTATCCCCTTGTTGTGTCTCCCTTTTGGATAAGACTGCTAAGGCTCTCCCACACATTTCCAAAACTTTAAAAGATGAGGAGTCTTGAGACAATCTATATACTTTCTTTCCAGACATTGTGTCTGTCGTGTGTATTGACCCTTGTCCATCCCCCTCCTTATATAGGAGTGGATGGGATAGGGTTTCCAAAACTCAGGGGATATGAAAAGTCAGATCTCATGGCTTGATAACTACTGTGGAAAACTAGTCTGTTGACTGGACCATCCAGTTGGTCGACTAGCACACCAATCGATCATTTTGGATTGTCCAATCGGTCGATTGGTTTGTGGTCAGTGGTGCAATAACATTGTCTTTGAATATGATGATTAATGAACGTTGTTACTCATATCATTAATTGTTTGACCCAGTCAAATTGGCCATTCGACCTAGTCAAATTGGTCCTTCCGCATCTAGTTGGTCGACTGGACATTCCAATCAATCGACTCAATATTTTGACCATCTGTTGGGAACCTAGTTCATTCAGTTGAATGCAGATGCCATCTAGTCGACTTGTTGGCTCCATCATCTAGAGTCATTAAGATCCATTTAATAGAATGGACACTCTAGTCAATCGACTGAAACAACACTCGATTGAAAGGACACTCTAGTCAGTCAACTGGCATGGCTAGTGTTGTTTAATTTGATTACCTAAACAATTTTAGTAACCAAGTTAAATCTTATCTATGAGTAAACTCCTATTTCAAGTGCACCCTATGTATGTGACCCAATATGTCCCATATTACATTGGCAGTGAAGTCCATAACCACTATGACTACACAACCAATGAGCAGTGTCTATCAACACATTATTTCTACCCAAGTAATTGGAAAGTTGGAGAACAACATCAACATACAATGTGTGATTAGAGTTAACATGATTGTATAGTTCCTTAGTCTCTACTATCCATATTGAATCTGTGGCATGGAATCATCATTCTCTTAGTACTCAATCTATGCTTGTTGAACTAGAGCAGAGTGTTGGGATACACTGACTTAACAAATCATATTTTCACTCACACGAGCATGGCCGTACATTTGTCAGTCTCTCTTATCAAGGGCCCAAGATATCAAACTCTCATAGGAGGGACAAATCTGATCTTGTCACTCATAGTCATACCCCATGTGTCACAACATACTCATTCACCATATTTATGGGAACCCTTATTCAGGATCACGTTGGATGGTGTCAAAGTTCACAAACAACATGTGATGAGTGCAATTACTTAGGATCTAAGAACCACAATCATCACTATCACATTGAGAGTTGATTTTCACTACTATTACATGGTTTGAATGTATCGATCTCAAGGTGGTATGTCTGGTAGTCTCTAATATGTACCACTCTGTTTGATTCAATATCTAATATCATGACTTAATGAGACACTATCACCAGTCAATACACATTCTAGTCTTGTGTATTATTGTCATCTATTTTTCTTTAACAATAATATCCAACCTGGAACATAAGAAGAATGTGTGTACTCTTATCATACATATGATCTCCTTGTTCAGGTCCTCAACCTGAAGACATACTTCATCGAGTAACATCATTCTTTAGACATGTATTACGCTTGTATCACTATCTCATAACTAAGGCAAACATAACCGATGGAATTACCTTTATTAATATAATCAACTCATGGGTTTATATATATATCAACACTTGTCTCATCACCTATCATGTTTTTCAAACACTTAATTTCCTCAATAAATGCCTTGTGTGAATTTACCTTCTGGGATAATCTGACCTCATTTCCTCATTGTTCTCCAAGTACAAACTTAAAGAACACAAAAATATTTATCGAACAAAATAATGCATCATAATTGGCATCCCATCTAAAATGAAACACCTTTTAGAATATTAGTAGATCAGCGGTATCAGTTTTAGTGAGTAATTATAGAACATTTAATAAGTCTAACTAAAACAATGTGATTTATTAAAAGATTATCTGAACTTAATTGTGGATAGTGTATTTTTTGATAAATCTATAATGTATCCAATATAGGGAGTATGTTCAATTGTTATATGTTACGAAACATGGTTTGAGATGGTACTCCTCCAACTCTCAAGTGTTCTTCAAGTGTGGAGAAAATGAAAATGGGATATGGAATGGATGCACTAATGTACATCATTATTGAAAGGATTAGTTTAATTTTGTTGTCACAATTACTAATGTTATTATGCACACATAGTGTTTTACAAAAATGGGAAATGTGATTCATTTTCTTTAATGAGTATTAAATAGTCCTTTTAGAAATAAATTTGAGTTGAAATATATGCCCAAGTAAATTAACCCCAAATTTTTGTTTTCATACGGAGTTGATATAAGAATCTCTTGTATTGTGTTTTATACAAAGAGCATGAATATTAAATGAAATAATATTTCTTCACTTTGGGTAAACTGAGTATGTTCATGATGTTAATAACTACTTTTAAGTAGTATTATGGAAGGAGGTTAATAATTCAAAGGTTGTTTTATGGATCATTGCACCTTAGATGGTGATTGAGAATAGTGACCATTTGAACGAGTTCTTATTTGCATAGAGGAAATATAAACATGTAATTTATAGAGTGACACTAGAGTGTTCAGTTGAACATTTTTCCTCCTTATTTTTGTGATTCCAAATAGACAACATTTGTTATATAAGGAAAAAAAGTAAAGGAAAATGGAAGTAAGGAACTTCTATAGAATTGCCACTTAGTAGTGTGTTATGGTCCTTGACATTCATATACAGGGAGACTCTCAATAGTTGATCACTTTCTCAAAAAATTGGCCAGTAAATATTTGATTTTTATATTTTTTCAAACGTATTCATTTAAAAAATAATCAAAAAATGGGATATGCAAATTAATGTATATATCATCAATACCCTCCTAGTGCTAACCATTTTATATGAAAATGAAAGGTCGACATTTGTTTATAGAAGTGTTGATTCGTCCTTCCCATTGTTAGGGTTAGGAAGGAGGGAGAAAATAGGGTCAATGGATGGAGATGAATTAGATCTAGGGCCCCACCCTTTGCATGAAGGTCATGAAATTATATCTATTTAGTCTCCACTCATACTTTTGTCTTGTAAGGTGTTATTTTAAAAACTCTATTACAATTTGAAATTTTTACAAATATAGACCATTGTTGTTATGTGATACTAATGGGGTATTTGGCATTGTCCTTCAGGTGCTTAGCTAGATCTCATGAAAGAAAAAGTAGCAATCAAGTATGATCATATTTTACTTGAGAATACATCTTATAATTATAGCAAGTGATGCATATACATGATTGTTATTCCTTAAGCCATAAGCCTACCTCTTATGTGGGGGACCTGAGAAAGATTTTAGGAAAAAGATCTCAACCCATATACTAAAATTTGTAGTTGAACCAAATGAAAATGGCCACACTGTTTTTTTTCTGTTCATCCATAATATATTAATGATATCTTACCATGAACGTCCACATCATTGGATGATAACTATTTTTATTTTGATTTTTCTTTATAATTGTTATATAATACAATTAAATTAGGTGATCAAAATATATAAAGCATAAAATCAAAAATAATATAGCATGATCGCTATATTAGCTACTAATATCCATCATCCAAAGTTTAATGCAAAATTTCTACCATGATAAACAAGGGTATAATGATTGAAATTTGATTTCTTTAAAGGATGAAGTCCATTGGTTATAAATTTGTGCATTGTTTCCTTGATATGCATAAGTAGCTTTCTATGCACAATATATATATAGTAATAATGGAAGAATTACATAATAAGAATTCAGAATAACCAAGTTAATGAAATTATACAATCGAAAGGGAAACATTTAAAATCATCTTTTAGTTGGACAAACATTTGTTGTTTGAAGATTCTAGCCTTCTTATTTGTATCATAGAGATAATGTGATATTAATAAAAGAGGAGAACCAATAATATTTTAGGATATAGACTGGCATCTCTTACATAGATAATGCATATCTATGTTCCCTAAAAAAATTGTTCATATAGATTAAATGATGTAATTTTTTTTATTTGAATAGAGAACAATCATCATATGAATAATATGTGTAAGGAAAATAACCAATCATTAGCTCTTATGAAATGGCATATTAATTATATCATTTTTCATACATTTAGGATTGTCATTTGGTAAGTGCACATTTAAGCTAGTTATATGATATGACGACCTTTTTTTGTTTTTCTTAGACTTATTTGCATATATGGAGTTATTCTGAATGGGTCACATTTTCTACTACATAATAAAACAAGAAAAATGTTAGTTTTTTTTATGTTATAGGACTATTGGAAGGTCAATGTTTTCTATATTTTGATCCTATCATTCCCTTCTCAACCACATGATTTTTTATCAGAATGATATCTATTAGATGGACACACAATCCTAGTCAAACTAGTATTTCTTCTAGTAATGTAATTCCATTTTACATTTTAGTGTATGTTAAGATAACCAGTGTCCATTAACTTGATTAGGTATGGCATTCAAGTACATATCAACTAAAGAAACCATAGTTCATCTTTGCATATAATGATCTACATCTATCCCATGAACTATTTGGTGTCAAAGGTTATCTTGGAATCCATAATTAAAGTTCACTACTCTCATTTAATTATTTTTAAGTGCACTAAAGAACAAAGTCACAAGATATATGCCACTCGATGAGGACATTACCTGATGGGATTTGTGATTGACGATTCAATGCACAATCACTGCTCGACAAGCCAATACTCAATAAGACTTATGTTCATTGACGGCTTGTCACCCGGTGATGCCTCTGCCCGTTGAAGTTATTAGACCAACAAAACCCATCAACTAATGTGGCACTGATGGAAACTCCAATTAGTGATGCCATCACTCAATGAGGATTTTATTCAATGTTGTGTCTCATCATCTTCTTCCAGCTGCAATCTTTACATTGATGATGGTTGATGCCAGGACTATATATGGATAGGGAATCCAAACCCTAATCTTTTTCCTACAAATAGAAGCCCTTTCACCAAGGAAGATCATCTCCTCCATGATACAAGGCCTCCTCAATCTGTTCTCAAGTGTCCATCAGTTTTTTACATCAATTGATCTCCACCAACCACTACTTCTGCTTCTATTTATACACGTCAAGAGAGGCATATATAACACAACCTTCACCTACACTAAGGTTCTAATGTTTGGACCTCAAAAGAGACTAGATCGGCGAAGCATGTTTATTGTTGACAACAGCCATCTCCCCTCACTGAGCCTAGTACATGCAGCAAAAGAAAGAAGAACAACTTTCTCAAGGTCACCCTAAAAATGTCCAGGGGGTTATCTTGTTGATGTGATACCCCATGTCTCCAAGCTCAAGGATAGGAAATAGTACACCAAGGTTTCACCTCCATATTTTATTTTAATGATGTCTTTCTTACTTTATTATCTTGTTGAACTTATTACAACATGAGGAGCAAATAATGCCCTCTCTCAGGTGTGGGAGTAGCCCTTCTACCCCCTTTACATCAATAATTATGCATTTAAGACTGTATGAACCATGTTACACTTTGAATTGAATGTTTATTATCTTGCTTATGTGTTTGGCCGACATATTTTTATGTTTATCTAAACTTGGGTGTATCGAACTTAGAACTCAAGCCTGAGGATATCGCTTGATTCTTGTTAAATCTTTGATGAGAATTTTATACATGTGTCTTCTGAGGTAATGGGTATGCGATCTCTAGGTAATGTGACAATGAATCTAGGGTGATATCTATCAAAGCTAGATCCTCATTCCAAAATGATTGGATCTACCACACCTCAATGTTACAGATTCATACTTGTCTATGATGCAATTAGAGAGCAAACATAGGTAACGGCGGTGCAACGTCTACTCTAGTTTTTCTATCTATTGATATATTTAGACTTTAATTCAGCCTTTTTATTGATATCTTAGTGTAATCAACCAACATTTAATCATTTTTGAAATATATTAGTCCCTTCTTTATTACTTTGAATTATAATTTTTAAACATGTTGTCCTTTATATCTGATCCTAAACTATATTGTGATAAGATACATCCTCTTACAGAAAAAATTATTATACACTTAGATAAAATTTAAAGATTTCATCCCTAGAGAATTTTTTCTGATAAACATGCATCAATTTATTTTACATTGTGGTAATCTTAGATGGATACATAGGATTGGGTCTTCACCAGAGGTTCCCTCATTAAAGCAATGCAAAATAAGTATTTTTGTTTGCAAACGAGTGGATTTGTAACGAGTTCATCTCATATGATCTTGATCATATACTGGTGTTGATTAAAATAATAGACACCAAGGAGGAAAACTAAAAGTTATCACATCTAATTTGCAGGAACACCCACTGAGTGGTTAAAGTGTCATTTAATGAGGACATCATAGTTAGCAATTCACAAACCTAATTCTTTTCCACTATGGAATTGGTAAACAATCAAATAGATGTTGCACAATTTGCAATATCACGAATACGTTGTCCTAATAATGCTAAATAATTCTTGAAATGTGATGTGTATTTGTACAACAAATTGTATTGCACTATAAAGTCCAATCAGTTATTGTAGTCTAACTGTTTTCATATCTTGGCATTTGCAACTTTTATGATGGTAACACTCATTTTATAGTAACATCAGTATTGATGAGGGTAGAGAATACTCTGTGTTTTTGTCCCTTTGTTATGAAGAAAGTGGCACACAATATACGGTCTACATCCACTTATACACCCACAAAAACGTACAAGTATACGGTAACCACTCTTTTTCCAAACATGGTACATAACTTATACAAATCTAGTACACAAAGTTATACGCAAATGTACATATATTTTACCGCTGCGACGGTTACAAGACGATACTAGACAGTTGGCTGGCATTTTAGTTTAATTTTTATAGTGCACATCTGTATAAATGAAGTATACACGGTATATATACACATAACATAAAGTATTACACGAGATATACACATAACATAAAAGCATTACACGAGATATGTAAACAATAAGGCTATTGAAGACCTTTTGAGTTGTTACTGAATTCTTGGCTTATAAAGCATATTTTTTGTGAAACAAATTTATTCATAGAAGACCAAATATACCCAGTCGTTACATAACTGTTAGTCAACAACCGATAAAAACCTGACGAGTATTGGAAACTGCTAATTGACTTTTTTTTATTGTAATCGTATTTATTTCTGATTTTATTTCAGGATGCGTATCACAAGCCCTCCTATGATATCTTGGCTGAGCTAGCCTTTTCACCCACAAGTCTGAGCTTTCCGCAAGCATTGCATCCATGTGTCAGTGCATGTTCTTTGTTGTCCGTAGCCGCATTAACGCGCGCGTGGGTCAGTCCCTTGGGTATGTCTCAAACATATATACTACATAGTACTGTACTCTAGGGTTGACGTTGTGTCCGGACGTCCTAGAAGACAAGTGGAAATTGTGGTTGGCCCTTTTCTTTTTCCTTTTTTTTTCGTTTACGTCGGTCATTTTTCCTTTATTTGGCATTTTTTGCAGTTATATGTGGTAAAAAGACATGATTGAGAATGGTATAGTGCGACTTATCTATCAAGTGTAAAGAAGCAATGCCATGTGAAAGTCATTATTTGCCATTTTCATTAATTGCCAAATGGTCAATGGAGCTAGGAGCTTGGCGACCTGCACTTTTCCCTTTTTGGAGGTGTCCCACGTCCAGAAGGACCACAGATCTATTTGAGGATGTGTCAGTGAGGTCTTTGGAAGTTTCGTATAAAATGCAATTAGGGCTATCTTTACCAAGGAAGTCTTGTCCTTGTTCCCGGGGCCGCGGCTGTTGGCTTCATGGCCCTCATAAACTGCAACAGCCAAGCCAACACGAGCTTCAGACCAGTGCAATTTTTGGTACTGTCCTTGACCTGTGTGTAAGCCCTTGCACTATACACAGATACCCTTAAATGCAAACCGAACGGGGACCGCTGGGATACACTAACAGCTACAAACAAAGAGATCAGCAGTCTGCTCCACCAATCGTACTTAATAACCAAACACTAGATCTATCGGCCCGTAACCTTATCGTGGCAGGAGTGAGTCGACACATGGGGTGCTGGTTATCTACTTAGCTTTACTCGTTAGCAAAGTCGGAAGGGAACTTTGTCAATCTTTCCCTTCACTTGGAAGCGAAGGAAGTAGAAACACAAGCACCCATCATTCCACTCAAATCGCACCACAATCCATCATACTCCAAGAGGGGCTTCAATGTCATTGAGAGGAAGGTTTAAAAACTGAACTCCCAACTCTATCTGAAAAGTACATTAACATTGGTGTAGATAATCTAGTTAGAAGCTTACAGTGTGCTACATTTAGAGTAATGCTTCTAGCATGTTGTAGATGATCAGTAGGGAGCAAGGTGTAGCCCTTAATATCTTTAAACAATAGATTTGGGCAATCATTATTAGTAATGGTCTAATCTCATGTTGCTTATTTGTTCCTAGTTAGATTATTTCACATTTTCCTTTCTTTCGTCAACGATATCCCAATGATTTCATGATGTATGCATACACCCACATTTATGTTATTATCATTGTACATGAGGTAGTTTCCTTCATAAAATTATTATCTAGTTGAGCACATGTATCTTCAAACGTTAGAGCCCAATTTGTCTCTGAATACATCTAAAAGATATTTCTCTTGAAATACTAGCTTTTGAGGATTCTAACACTATTGAAATTTCATCCTTCAACAAGGATCATCCTAAGGTAGTTAAGAAGGCTTGTTTTTGTGTCATAAGGTGCTATAATCATGATCCCCCACCATCCTTTATTAAAACTTCAAATCTTAAAAAAATAGCATGCACCCTCTCATACTAGGACGAGTTTAGACACACTAAATGCTAAAATCTAACCTTTAACTTACTACTTATTGGGTGAGGGAGACTCCTTGCTAACAAACCCCTACATATGGTACTTAGAACCTGAAAGTGAATGGAAAATGACAGGAGTGAGATAAATGTCCTAGTAAGAGATGACTTAAGACTTCACCTAAAAGACATGTCCATGTGAGAGATCTAGCAATTGGTTTTGTGAATTAGGGCTCCCTCTATGAGACACGATGACTTGGGGAAGGGGGTCCATTAGCCGGTAATCACCACGCTTACCCCCCATGCCTCTTCCACAACCCGTCTCAGTGTGCTAGGTTTGATGGGCGGCAAATCTCTCTGGGTAACAGTGGTGGTAGATCTGGTTTGTCCTGATGTGCTCATAGTGCAAGTGTGATGGTGGTGGGCACGGGTTTCTCTATGAGGGTCGTGTCTTTCCTGTCTTGTGGAAGAGTTGGGAAGAAAGTCTTTGGTTCCTCTTTATCTAGATCTGGAAAAGGTGGGATCCATTCTTCCACCCTTCCTTTATTTTCACACTTTATCTTTTGTTCCCATATATTGTGTTTCATATCGGTGGTGTCTCTTTGGTGTTTTAGAAGTTTCAACTATTGTTATTTGTTGGTTCCTTTTGATTTTTGTCATTTGTTTAATGAATGTTGTTTTAGCCACTCTGATGGGAGCTTGGAGTCCCTAGTTAAGCTAGGTTTCATTTATCCCTGCCTCAATATCTTTGCTTTTCCATATGCATATACTTGTGGTGGATACCAATGGAGGTATTCTTGGTTGTCCGTACACTTCACACATTGTATCATGTTCAAGTTGAAGGAATCTCATTTGAGATTTCAGTTTATCATCTTTATATTTTATGGATCATTGAAGAAGAGTTTATTCTTGTTCCAATATGAATTTCAGTGGTGAGTGACCATGTTGTAGATAGTTGAATGCTCTGACATAACTCATCCTTTTGCTTGTAGATGTTGTATGTCTTATGATAAATGATATTGAATAGTTTTCTCTAAATAAAAAGTCCTACTAAGATATAAGGCATAAGCACAACATTTGAATTATGAAAGTTCTACTAGGTACACAAAATTTCACATTTCAATATATATCAAAAACTTCTAGAAAACATACAAGAATAATTAAGACAATATATTATAAGAGAAAGTAAATTGTATAGCACACAGTAGAGGAGTAAAATCAATATAATGTGGGAGCAATTAGATACTACACAATTAAACCTACACTACTTGAATACATAGTTTATAGTCAAGCTTTGGGTAGTTGAGATGTACCATCCAAACTATTGTATATAGTGAAGTTCCCTATCCCACTATATCAGATTTAGGACTAGTCAATATTCATATGATCATGTCATGCCTCATTCGGTGTGAGTATCAAAAGTGGGGATCATTGTCTACAATTGCTTTATAAAATAGGCTTGTCTTGGGTACCTGTGTCACAACCCCTATAGTATCGCACATACTTACTTGTTTGAGATACAATATTCCCTATTGAATCAACTTCTCATTTTCTATAATTATTTTGTGAACACCATCAACATAAATGAAATTTTCATAATACTATTGCATGATATTGTGCTAACAAAAGGGTGGCCACTTGTTACTGGTATTGAAATTGAGTACATGTCTGCTCCTCTTTCTATGACATCAGGTAGATTGGTAATCTATAACTGAGATTGTTCCCTTCATCTATTTGGGTGTTGTCAAGTGGATACCAGAGACTTTGATTCTTGTCATTCACCTAGTGGGGTGTTATGGTCAAGTGGTTCCCAGATCTTACATCAGAAATACAATGGTTAATATGTAATAAAAGGCATTGTTTTCTCTTATGAATATCTTTAATATTAATATTTCTCAAATTCTTTTTTTTATTATAAGTCTTTCTTACAAAAATGTCCTCTTGAATGTTTTCATAGAATACCATTAAATTCACAATGATGGCATATTTAACTTATTAATTTAGGCAATGGAAGTCATCAAACATTGTTTTACCTACACAGACACTGTATCAGATGGCACCAACTGAGATGGCAGAGTTAAAGAAATAGTTGCAAGAGATGCTTGAGAAAGGTTTTATCAAACTGAGCACGTCTCCATGGGGTTCTCTCATGTTGTTCGTGAAGAAGAAGGATGGATCTATGAGGTTGTGCATTGATTACATACAATTGAACAAGGTGATGATCAAGAATAAGTACCCTTTGGCACAGATTGTTGATTTGTTCGACAAGTTATGAGGTGTTGTAGTCTTCTTGAAGATAGATCAAGCTAGTAGGTTAAAACAGAACATCAGAAGCCTGTAGAAACTTTGTAATCATTGCCTATACCACAGTGGAAGTGGGATCATGTCATCATGGACTTTGTGGTTGGTCTTCTTAGGACAACCAAAGTTCATGAATGTGTATGGGTGATAGTTGACCAGTTGACAACAGTAGTGCACTTTTTGCATGTGAAGACAACATATACAGCTAAGAAGCTTGCTTAGATATATGTTGATGAGATAATGCAGTTGCATGGTATCCCAGCTACCATTGTGTCTGACAAAGGTCCTCAATTCACTAGTCATTTTTGGTAGTGTCTACAAATAGTGATGGGTACGCAGTTGAAGTTTAGTACATCATTTCACCTGCAGACTGGTGGACAGTCTGAGAATACAAGTTCTAGAAGATCTGTTCATAGCTTATGTTTTGCAATTTTTGGGCAGTTGGGATGTCCACCTCAGTTTGTTTGAGTTTGCAATTAATATCAGTTATCAGAGGAGCATTGATATGGCACCTTTTGAGGCTTTATATGGGAAACACTGTATATCTCTATTATTTTGGTATAAGACTGGTGAATATCAGCTTTTGGGTCTTGAGCTTGTGCAAAAGACAACAAATAAGATCAATGTGACTCAACAGTAATTGAAAGAGGCCCAGGACAGATAGAAGTCATATGTAGATAATCGTCTTAGACCCTTAGAGTTCCAAGTGGGGGACAAAGTGCATCTCAAGGTCACTCCTTGGAAGGGTGTTTTGAGGTCTCTCCAAGTGGTGGGACATGTTGGGAAGGTGGCTTACAAGTTGGAGTTACCACCTAAATTTAGATAGGTTACATCCATTGTTTAACGTGTCTATGTTGAGGAAGTGCCACCCAGATAGAGAATTAGTGTTGCAGCCGGTGGAGGTTGAGTTGGATGAGGACATATCTTATGTGGATGGTCATGTGTTGATCCTATATAGGAGGATCAAGAAGTTGAAGAAGAAGGATATCGTGTTGGTGAAGGTTCTATGGAATCACAATGGGATAGAGGAGGCCACGTGGGAGCTTGAGTTAGAGATGCATAGGAACTACCTATCTCTTTTTGTGTACGATTTCGGGGGCAAAATCCTTATTAGGGGTTTATAGTTGAAAAACCCCTGACCTAGCTTAGTGTTTTAGTATACTTGCTTTGCTTTATAAGATGCTTGAACTTTAATCTAATCTCTTGAGATGCTTTTATAACATGTGACAATCTTATGTTTTCAGCTTGATCTTGTTTGGATGATGTTTGAGTTATGTGCCCTAATTTGGGACCGAGTTGCAATTTACCCATGTGAGGGGTTGAATTGCAATTTGTCACATGTAGAGTGTGTTTCTTGTTCCTTATGCCCTTAGCATCATGAGAGAGAAGATGATGTTGAATGGTGCCTTGCTTAGACCATGGTTGATGATGTGGCATCATGTGGTGATGATAGGGTTTCTAGAGTTTCCTTTTATATTGAGCTTGGTTGAGTGTTGCGACCTAATTTTTGACCATGTTTGAGTGTCTTGAGTGTGTTTCTGTGACACACCTTCTTTGGGTGATGTTTGTTTTGACCCTTGGTGTGTTTCGACCACAATAAGGGTGGTGGTGACCTAAGTGGTTGATACCCAACCTAGGTTGTATCAATCGTCGTTACATGCAAGTGTTTAGTGGTTGCATGGTTGTTTCTAAGACGTCCAACTTACAAAACATGAGATAAACCAAAGCGGAAGCGATTAAATAGCAGTGGAATATTGAAAATTAAAACTTTTTGGAGAAAAGATCTTTAAAACTTAAAACTCCTTTATCATAAACAAAATAAACAGTTTACATCATGTTAAATCACTTATCGATTGATTATATACAACAAGATACAAAATCTCAAGATTAAAAACCAAAATCTCAGACCTACTGACTCCTAGGACCTGAGAGTACAGAGACGACATAACACTAGCTAACTATAGGACATGACAACCAGTATCTCCACTTGATATTCAGTGTTGTCCTTGGTGTTTCTACTGTTGATACTGCTCACCCTCATATTGGTTTCTTCGTCCTCGACGTCCACCTAAAAAGTTGAAACCTATGGCAGTGAGACAATCTGAATAATTGTCCCAGCGAGAGTTATAACTCTCTGCCAGAAGCTTTGTTATAGCAATTAAGGAATAACATAAGCAGGAAATCTTAAATCAATCAACAACAGGTTTGATAACAAGTAAAATAACATTTACTTAAGCAATCACTTCATTAAAGCATATGAAGAACATGTATACTAGATACTTGAACAGACTATTAATATAGCCAATGTAACATCAATCATTGTTTCTCGTAGTTCAACCTAAGAAGATATGCTACACAGTGGATTATGTTTTACAAACATTATTATGCCCTGCGGAGATGAGGTATACCGCTCATTCTCCAACCGATCACTACTAAGTCACATCAGCATCATACCTAGGTCATCAAAAGAGTTGGATTCGTATGACCTCATCTTCCTCAGTCAGTGTGAGGATCAACATACAGGACATCTAGTGTCTCTGCTACTATAGCTTACCAGGGTATTCTAGCACTTCGCTATTAGAGTCACAGTGGCATTCTGTACAATCTTCTCCATCGAAAGATCTCTTATTTATCTCTCATCAATGCGGCATTAAAGATTCCCTCGGGAGAATAGTGTTACATCACCCCGGCATAAACATGTAGTGAAGGGTTGATAGATTAAGGTACATCTACATCAACTCCTACACAAGGATGTAAGGATATTCACATCCATATTCCCCCACATACTCAAAAGTATGTGATCCAGGAGTTCCCTTAGGAAAACCTGTTTCACCATCATTTAGCTACTGACAATGATGGATCTATGATCAGGGCTCTACATGATATGGTTATACTTGATTAGTTAGGTACATTTCAGCATTCTTTTAGTATCAAGCATGTTCTCAAACATTAATTATTAGAACAACAACTATGAAAATAGAATACTAAATGTATCAAGCTTAAGTCTCATCAGTTATCATAGGGATATCAATTCTTAATCATTTCATCACAAGTCATCTAATCAGCATGACCTTGATGTTACTCATGGCTCTTACAGCCTATCAATCTCATATGATGCCACTTAAATTAGGAAACATAGTATGTCACTATCCATAAATCCAGTAATCATGCTTTCAATGAATATGATATCATAACATTTACCTGGTTATGATTACTTCTTACTGATCACCTGCATGATTAGTATAATTGAGGATATGCATATATAACAATATTAGCATCATACCAAAACTACTTAATTTCTCTATAAAACACCACGGTTGTGCTCCCTTGCACGGTCATGCAAAGGTAATCTACCACGGCCGTGCCCCTTAGTACGGGCGTGCTAGAAATCAGTATATCACCATTGATTTTTAGGGTTTCGGATTTATTTACTTCAACTTAGTATTATTGAACCTCTTAGCTTACAAGGCATAAAGATTCTTTATGCTACAACTTGTAATTAGGGTTTCACACTCAAAGGCATAATCTAGAATTACTCCATTCATCAAATCTCCCTAAATTAGGGTTTACTATTCACATTACATGTTATTACCCTAGAATTAGGGTTTACTATTCACTTCATAGTGAATTGAGTTCATAACATCATCATGCATGAGAATTATCATCATTGAAGCCCTCAAATTTGGTTAAGATTCATTAAACACCATAATTAGGGTTTCCATGATCTCACCTTGTTGAATCATACCCTAATCATGTACATTCTTACTTATTAAAGGTATGTTACTTGATTCTCATTCATTTTAAGAGCCTTCTCTCTCCTCATACTACTAGATGATGTTTACATCACTCTAGATTAAATTAGGTCAAGTCAACTTTGATTATCATAAGCCATGTCACCACTATTATGATTATTAGGGTTTGATTAAACAAGGGTGTCATCTACTTGAACCCTTCAAGGGTACATTGGTAAAGTACACCATTAGTTCACAACATGGGTCAATCTATTAATCACTTAGCCCCTTAATGTCTTTAGGTATTAGTAGGGTTTGGATTAGACAGCCATTGAACCATTTACACCTTCAAAGCATTAAGTAATCATAACCCTAAAGTCCCCAAACAATTACACACTTTCAACCTCCAAACGGTCCTGAGACCGTTTGGAAGTGTTGACCGTTTGGTTAGGTTGACTTCCAAACCGTTTGAACTTGGTCACCCTCAAGACCGTATGAATTTAAACGGTCTTGAAACTGTTTCAACTTGTTGACCGTTTGAGAGAGTTGACTTTGAACCCGATTGAATCTATACGACCTTGAAACCGCGTGAATTGAAACGACCTTGAGATCGATAGGATCTAAATGACCTTGAGATCGTTTGGTCCAAACCTCTCAAAACCGATTGGACCCAAAAAGTGCATCAACACTTGCAATCAATTAGGGTTTTCAAGGTTGAAGGCCTCAATTGACCTTATATATCTTAACCACTCATCAATTGAGCCAATTAGGGTTAGCCTTAACCAATTGATAGACAATTTGGGTTGGAACCAATTCAATTTGGGTTTGTAACCGGTTAACCATCAATGTTCATCAACATGAACCTAATTGAAGTTGAATCCATCAATTGACATCCAATTGGGCCCCAACTTGGCCCAAACGGTCCTAGGATCGTTTAGACACCCTCCAAACGGTCTTGAGACCATTTTCCCAAAGTCACATCAAAATCTAAGTCAATTTGATAAGGGTTGAACCCTAATTAGGTTACAAATCAGCACTTTCAATTAATTCAACAACCTATTGTGATTGGACCCTCAATTGATTAAATTATCTTAACCCTAGACCTCCAAATGGTCTTGGGTGGTCACCAAACGGTCTTGAGACCGTTTGAGTGACTCCCCAAATGGTCTTGAGACCATTTGGTCCACTCAACCTAAAGTTCAACAAGATTGGTCCTTGAATTCAGCAATTGAACCCGATTAGGGTTTAGAAGGTTGAAGTGCCTTCAACTTTTGATTGGTTTGCAATTAGGTCATGATTCTTTGTAATTGATTAATTCAATATATATCCAACAGACCTCTAAATGGTATTCACTTGGTCAACCCTACCAAACGGTCTTGGAGACCATGTGAATCTAAATGGTCTTGCAAACCGCATGAATTCAAACGGTCTTGAGATCGTTTGATTTCAAACGGTCTTGCAAACTGTTTAGACCAAATGGTCCAAGGTCATTTGGTAAAGTTACCTAGGAATTCATGTCCATCATCTTCAACCTTAGAATAGGTCGGTTACTTCGTAGTTTTGCTTGCAAAAGTGCAAGGAAGAGTGGGGATGAAGAAGAACTAACTACTAACTTGCAAGAACAAAGATACGCATAAGAAAGCTAGAGGTTAAAAGTTATAACACCCGCCCTATGGTCGTTCCTAGAGCTCCAAGCTTCCAAGCTTCAAGCCTTTAATGGTGTCTTGAGCTCCACAGGTCGGCCAAAGGTGTTTCTCCAAGAAAAGGTTGGGAAAAGATCGGCTAGAAAGAAAGAACTAAGTAAGATAACCATGAAACCAACCTTGTAATCCACTTTCCTCCATGAATTCGAGCAAGAAGATGACACAAGCTTACCTAGCTTCTCCTTGGTCATTCTCCTCTTCTCCAGAGCTTTGCCTTAGTCAGTTTGAGCAAGGTGATAAGTGAAGGAAGAAAGGAAATGTTCCTTTACAAACAAAGGAAAGTTGTATATATATCTTTGGGTGAAACTTCAACAGAAGAACATCTAATTCTTTTTTTCACATCTAGGTCCTTCCTTTCTTCTAAGCACGTCCCTCCTCCTTATTTCTTAAACAAATCTCCTTCTAAAACCAAGAACTAAAGGCAAAGAAGGTCAACTTATCACTAAGGTGCACATATATAAGGGTCTCCTTACTTACAACTTGGTGATTTAATTACAAGGGTGTTCCTTATTATATGTTTATTCAAAAAAAGCACCCCCTTCATCATTATTACTCTAAATGATGTCAAGGGTCATAAAAGATATTCTAGAAGGTGTATTTTACATGTTGCACCCATATTTTGGGTAAATTGCACTTTATTCCAAAATTAGGGTTTTAAGCACAGGGATTGCCCCACAAGCTGCATCTCAGTGCCCAAGCTTGGGTAATCCATCAAAATTCATCATATTTAATATTATGATGTCTCAACACTAAAGGAACATATTAACATGTTTAAATTTCAAGTTAACCCTTCTAATTGGGTAATGTGTACATATGTCCCTATATTACAAAACAATACTAAAACATTGTTTAAAAAGGACATAAATGGAAATATATGTTCCTCAGGAACTTTAATTACATGCCAAAGGATAATCATCAGTATCTAATTACATAATTTAGGCAAAACACCTAGGGTTAGTTCATAACCCAAGTCAGGGATGTTACAAATTATCCACCCCTTACAAGGATTTCATCCCCGAAATCCACAAAACATATTAAGAGAAAAGAGCATGGTATTTCCTTCTCATCTCCTCCTCTAGTTCCCATGTGGCTTCTTCAACACCACGATGATTCCAGAGGACTTTCACAAGACTTATATCTTTCTTTTTCAACTTTTTAATTTTGTTATCAAGGATCGACACTGGTCCTTCCTCATAAGTTATATGATCATTCAATTCTACCTCCATAGGTTGTAGAGCTAACTCGGTATCAGGGTGACATTTCCTCATCATAGAAATGTGAAACATGGGGTGTAGCTTCTGTAACTCTGATGGCAACTCTAGTTTATAGGCTACCTTTCCAACCCGTTCAATGATTGGATAAGGCCCCATAAATCTAGGAGCTAACTTTCCTTTTCTTCCAAAATGAAGGACTCCTTTCTAAGGCGAGACCTTGAGATACACTCTGTCTCCAACCTGGAATTCTAAGGATCTACGACGTCTGTCAGCATAAGACTTTTGCCTATCCTACGCAGTTTTAATCTATTGTTGTATTACTTTAATCTTCTCTGTGGTCTGCTGCACAAGATTAGGACCTAACAGCTGATGTTCACCAGTCTCATACCAACACAAGGGTGATCTACAATGTCTACCATACAAGGCTTCATAAGGAGCCATATCAATGCTATGTTGATAGCTATTGTTATAGGCAAACTCTATCAAGCTTAGGTGTAGATCCCAACTCCTGGTAAATTGGAGAACACATGCCCTCAGCAAGTCCTCCAAGGTCTGTATAGTCCTTTCCGACTGTCCATCAGTCTGTGGGTGAAGGGTTGTACTAAACCTTAACTGGGTGCCTAAAGCTTTGTGCAGTCGCTCCCAAAAATGACTCGTAAACTGAGGACCTCTGTCAGAAACTATAGTGACTGGAACTCCATGCAGTCGCACTATCTCTTCAACATACAACTGTGCTAACTTCTCAACAGAATAGGTTGTTTTGACAAGTAAGAAATGCACTGTCTTTGTCAACCTATCAACTATTACCCAAATGGAATCATGCCCTTTGCTTGTCCTGGGTAGGCCAACAACAAAGTCCATAGTTACATGATCCCAGTTCCATTGTGGTATGGGTAAAGGTTGCATTGTTCCTGCAGGCTTCTGGTGTTCAACTTTAACTTTCTGACACACAGGACACCTCATCACAAACTCTGCAACATCCTTCTTCATCCCAGGCCACCAATACATATCTTTTAAGTTTCGATACATCTTGGTGCTTCCTGGATGCATGGCATACATTGAAGAATGAGCTTCTTCCAGGACTAAAGTTCTCAAGTTACCCACATCCGGTACTATCATTCTCCCATGATAACATGCTACATGATCATCTGAGTCACGGAAACCATCTCGTTTCTCATCACCATACTCTGATCTAATCTGTTGAACTGCAACATCAACTTGTTGTGCCTCCTTGATCTGCTCTCTCAGGGTAGGTTTTATATGCATCTCAGCTAACAACCCGGCTAACAATGACACCTTCAATTGTACATTGTCTTGCATTAAGGAGATAAGCATATCTCTCCTAGAGCACACTAAAGAGTTTAGTTGTGCCCTATCCATGGTTGATGTTGCTGATTTCCTACTCAAAGCATCTACAACCATATTGGCCTTCCCTGGATGGTAATTGATTGTACAATCATAATCCTTGATTAACTCCATCTAGCAATGTTGCCTCATGTTAAGTTCATGCTGAGAGAAGATGTACTTAAGGTTCTTATGATCAGTGAAAATCTGGAATGTTTCTCCGTAGAGATAGTGTCTCCAGATCTTCAAGGCATGAACCACAGCAGCTAGCTCCAGATCGTGTGTCGGATAATTCTCCTCGTGTTTCTTAAGCTGTTGGGAAGCAAAAGAAATCACTTGCTTATCCTGCATCAACACACATCTGAGTCCATTCTTGGAGGCATCACAGAAAACCACATATCATTTGCCTTGCTCAGGTAACACAAGTACAGGTGCACTTGTCAACCTCTCCTTCAACAGCTGAAAAGATTGCTGACACTTATCACTCCAGACAAAAGGAACTTCCTTCCGGATCAACTTAGTCAATGGTAAGGTTATAGAACTGAAGTTTTTAATGAACCTTCAGTAATAGCCAGCCAACCCTAAGAAACTATGAATCTCCATCGGTGTCTTCGATTGTTCCCATTGTAGAACAGATTCTACCTTTTTAGGGTCAACATGAATACCCGAGGCAGATACCACATGTCCAAGGAAAGATACCTTTGGCAACCAAAACTCACACTTGCAAAACTTAGCATATAGTTTGTGCTCTCTTAGCAAAGTTAGAGCCTGACGAAGATGTTGTTCATGTTGTTGAGCATCTCTACTATAGATCAGAATGTCATCTATGAAGAGAACAATGCACTGATTGAGGAAAGGTTGGAAGATTCTATTCATGAGTTCCATAAATGCAGCTGGTACATTAGTTAGTCCAAACGACATAACTGTGAACTCATAGTGACCATACCTTGTCCTGAAGGCAGACTTGGATATGTCACTATCCTTAATACGGAGTTCATGATATCCTGACCTCAAGTCTATCTTTGAGAAGACGGTTGCACCACGCAACTGGTCAAAGAGATCATCAATCCTCGGCAGAGGGTACTTATTCTTTATTGTTACTTTGTTTAGTTGTCTGTAGTCAATGCACAATCGCATTGATCTGTCTTTCTTTTTAACAAAAAGAACCGGAGCACCCCAGGGTGAAGTGCTCGATCGGATGAAACCCTTCTCAAGCAACTCTTGAAGTTGTTTCTTGAGTTCTGCCATTTCGGCAGGCGCCATCCTATACGGTGTCTGTGCTATAGGTTGTGTATATGGTATCAAATTGATTTCAAAATCAATTTCCCGAGGCGGTGGCACACCTGGAAGTTCTTCAGGAAATACATCTTCAAATTCCCTGACTACAGGAACTTTAGCAGGGTTAGGACTCTCCATGGTAGTATCTACCACATGGGCTAAGAATTCATAACATCCTTGCCTCATCAGCTTCTCAGCAACCATAGCTGACACAAGACAGGTGGGTAGAATCTTTCTTTCTCCTTGAAAGATCCATGTGTTGCTTTCATCAGCAAACACAGCCTACTTGGATTCACAATCCAAGACAACCCTATACCTTTCCAAGGTATCCATCCCAAGAATTATATCAAATACTTGCATCTCAAGTGGTATTAGATCCACTTGAATGCGATGATCAGAAAAGAAAAGGGTGCAGGGAGAGCATATCTCCTTCAACATAGTAGACCCTCTCAACGGAGTCTCAGGCAACAAGCTATCGGCCCTATGACTGACTGTCATATTGCAGCTACGAATCACTCTTCGAGTGACAAAGGAGTGTGTAGCACCCGGGTCAATCAAAACAGATACAATACAGGATGTAGATATATCAGAATATAACAACTCCATCTGACCTGCTACAACCTGAGGGTTGATCACTGCATCAGGTGGGTTCATTGCATAGAACCTTGCTGTCGCCTGAGGTTGATTCGGTGCTGACGATCCGGCTTGGGACGCTTATCCACATCCTCTAGCTGCTCCTTGAAACTGCCTCCTCTGGGATCCTTGTTGACTCTGCCTCTGTGGCTGTGTCACACTGACATGCCTAGCTCTACAGTCCTTCATCAGGTGTCCCACCTTTCCACAGTTGTAGCAGCTTCTCTCCAGTTGTTGTGGTCTTGGTGGTCATGTGACTGACATTGATGCTGAACTGCGAGCCCCTTGTAGTGGTAGGCTTCGTCCTCTACCTCTACTCAGTGTCCACTGTGTTTGAGTACTAGGTCTAGGTGGTGGAGGTGTAGGTGCAGAAAACCTAGGCTTCTTAAAGTCTCTAGATGAAGATCCCTGGAACTGAGGATATCTCTTATGGGTTTGCCTTTTCTCAGCTACAGACCTCTCTATCCTTCAGACTGACTCAACGAAGGTAGCAAACCTTTCCCGGTTCTCTAGAGCAGACATAGGAGTAGTCAACTCAACATTCAACCCTTTCTCGAACCACCTTATCCTCTCTTCATCTATAGCAGCCATATGCGGACAGAACCGCAACAGCTCCATGAACTTAGCTTCGTATTCGCTATGTTCATCAGACATTGCCTTAACCTCTAGAACTGAGAGATCTTCTCATCCAGGAACATCTTAGGGAAATATCTATTGATAAATTCCTGTCAGAAGATTTCCCAGGAAACCTCCACACCAGGCCTCTTCTGCTCTTCCATGGTCCACCAGTGACCAGCACTCCCCTTGAGAAGATAGACAACATGTCTAACCTTCTTAGCTTCTGGGATGTTCAGGATTCTAAAAGCTTTCTCCAACTCAGTCAACCACAGATCGGCATCTGTAGGGTCAGCTATTCCAAAGTATTCGGTTGCTCTGACACGATGAAGTCGCTCGAACGTCTTACCAATACCTTGTCCTTCAGGTTGGGCAGGTGCCCTAGGTGCAGGCATGGGCATCCTATCTGTGATGTGTGTCGTGGCAGTCATAAACTGCCCAAACATGGTCTGAACAGCTGGGTTCTTCATGTCAGTTGGGTTAAACTGAGGTGGCTCACGTATAGGCTGTTCTATTTCTGGGTTCCTTGCACCTTCTCGGGGTGTAGCAACACTACTTTCTACCACATACTCCTCGTGTGGTCCAGACATCCTTACTTATCTTCTTCTCCTGAGGAGCAGAAGACACTATTAGATATATTGGAAAACACTAAGAATAGACTCGACATCCTAAGTCCTATGTCTCTGTAGACTCAGCGAAAATAGAGCTCTGATACCACTAATTAAGACGTCCGACTTACAAAACATGAGATAAACCAAAGCGGAAGCGATTAAATAGCAGTGGAATATTGAAAATTAAAACTTTTTGGAGAAAAAATCTTTAAAACTTAAAACTCCTTTATCATAAACAAAATAAACAGTTTACATCATGTTAAATCACTTCTCGAGTGATTATATACAACCAGATACAAAATCTTAAGATTAAAAACCAAAATCTCAGACCTACTAACTCCTAGGACCTGAGAGTACAGAGACGACATAAGACTAGCTAACTATAGGACATGACATCCACCTGAGATTCACTGTTGTCCTTAGTGTTGTTGTTGTTGATACTGCTCACCCTCAGATTGGTTTCTTCATCCTCGACGTCCACCTAAAAAGTTGAAACCTACGGGAGTGAGACAATCTGAATAATTGTCCCAGCGAGAGTTATAACTCTCCGCCAGATGCTTTGTTATAGCAATTAAGGAATAACATACGCAGGATATCTTAAATAAATCAATAGAAGGTTTGATAACAAGTAAAACAACATTTACTTAAGCAATCACTTCATTAAAGCATATGAAGAACATGTATACTAGATACTTGAACAGACTATTAATATAACCAATGTAACATCAATCATTATTTCTCGTAGTTCAACCTAAGCAGATATGCTACGCGGTTGATTATGTTTTACAAACATTATTATGCCCTGCGGAGATGAGGTATACTGCTCATTCTCCAACCGATCACTACTAAGTCGTATCGGTATCATACCTAGGTCATTAAAAGAGTCGGATTCTTATGACCTCATCTTCCTCAGTCAGTGTGAGGATCAACATGCAGGACATCTAGTGTCTCTCCTACTATAGCTTACCAGGGTATTCTGGCACTTCGCTATTAGAGTCACAGTGGCATTCTGTACTCTCTTCGCCATCGAAAGATCTCTTATTTATCTCTCATCGATGCGGCATTAAAGATTCCCTCGGGAGAATAGTGTTACATCACCCCGGCATAAACATGTAGTGAAGGGTTGATAGATTAAGGTACATCTACATCAACTCCTACACTAGGATGTAAGGATATTCACATCCATATTCCCCCACATACTCAAAAGTATGTGATCCAGGAGTTCCCTTAGGAAACCCTGTTTCACCATTATTTAGCTTCTGACAATGATGGATCTATGATCAGGGCTCTACATGATATGGTTATACTTGATTAGTTAGGTACATTTCAGCATTTTTTTGTATCAAGCATGTTCTCAAACATTAATCATTAGAGCAACAACTATGAAAATAGAATTCTAAATGTATCAAGCTTAACTCACATCAGTTATCATAGGGATATACATTCTTAATCATTTCATCACAAGTCATCTAATCAGCATGACCTTGATGTTACTCATGGCTCTTACAGCCTATCAATCTCATATGATGCCACTTAAATTAGGCAACATAGTATGTCACTATCCATAAATCCAATAATCATGCTTTCAATGAATATGATATCATAACATTTACCTGGTTACGATTACTTCTTACTGATCACCTGTATGATTAGTATAATTGAGGATATGCATATATAACAATATTAGCATCACACCAAAACTATTTAATTTCTCTATAAAACACCACGGCCGTGCTCCCTTGCACGGTCGTGCAAAGGTAATCTACCACGGCCATGCCCCTTAGTACGGGCGTGCTAGAAATCAATATATCACCATTGATTTTTAGGGTTTCAGATTTATTTACTTCAACTTAGTATTATTGAACCTCTTAGCTTATAAGGCATAAAGATTCTTTATGCTATAAATTGTAATAGGGTTTCACACTCAAAGGCATAATCTAGAATTACTCCATTCATCAAATCTCCCTAAATTAGGGTTTACTATTCACACTACATGTTATTACCCTAGAATTAGGGTTTACTATTCACTTCATAGTGAATTGAGTTCATAGCATCATCATGTATGAGAATTATCATCATTGAAGCCCTCAAATTTGGTTAAGATTCATTAAACACCATAATTAGGGTTTCCATGATCTCACCTTGGTGAATCATACCCTAATCATGTACATTCTTACTTATTAAAGGTATGTTACTTGATTCTCGTTCATATTAAGAGCCTTCTCTCTCCTCATACTACTAGATGATGTTTACATCACTCTAGATTAAATTAGGTCAAGTCAACTTTGATTATCATAAGCCATGTCACCACTATTATGATTATTAGGGTTTGATTAAACAAGGGTGTCATCTACTTGAACCCTTAAAGGGTACATTGGTAAAGTACACCATTAGTTCACAACATGGGTCAATCTATTAATCACTTAGCCCCTTAATGTCTGTAGGTATTATTAGGGTTTGGATTAGACAACCATTGAACCATTTAAACCTTCAAAGCATTAAGTAATCATAACCCTAAAGTCCCCAAACGATTACACACTTTCAACCTCCAAACGGTCCTGAGACCGTTTGGAAGTGTTGACCGTTTGGTTAGGTTGACTTACAAACCATTTGAACTTGGTCACCCTCAAGACCGTTTGAATTTAAATGGTCTTGAAACCATTTCAACTTGTTGACCATTTGAGAGAGTTGACTTTGAAACCAATTGAATCTATACGACCTTGAAACCGCATGAATTGAAACGACCTTGAGATCGATTGGATCTAAATGACCTTGAGATTGTTTGAGCCCAAACGGTCTTGAGACTGTTTGGATTCAAACGGTCTGGAGACCGTTTGGTCCCAAACGGTCTTGAGACCGTTTGTTCCCAAACGGTCTTGAGACCATTTTGATTCAAACGGTCTTGAGACCGTTTGGTCCAAACCTCTCAAAACCGATTGGACCCAAAAAGTGCATCAACACTTGCAATCGATTAGGGTTTTCAAGGTTGAAGCCCTCAATTGGCCTGATATATGTTAGCCACTCATCAATTGAGACAATTTGGGTTAGCCTTAACCAATTGGACACTCAATTGACCCTCAATTGATAGCCAATTAGGGTTGGAACCAATTCAATTTGGGTTTGTAACCGGTTAACCATCAATGTTCATCAACATGAACCAAATTGAAGTGGAATCCATCAATTGACATCCAATTGGGCCCCAAATTGGCCGAAACGGTCTTAGGATCATTTGGACACCCTCCAAACGGTCTTGAGACCGTTTTCCCAAAGTCACATCAAAATCTAAGTCAATTTGATAAGGGTTGAACCCTAATTAGGTTACAAATCAATACTTTCAATTAATTCAACAACCTATTGTGATTGGACCCTCAATTGATTAAATTATCTTAACCCTAGATCTCCAAACGGTCTTGGGTGGTCACCAAAAGTCTTGAGACCGTTTGAGTGACTCTCCAAATGGTCTTGAGACCGTTTGGTCCACTCAACCTAAAGTTCAACAAGATTGGTCCTTGAATTCAGCAATTGAACCCGATTAGGGTTTAGAAGGTTGAAGTGCCTTCAACTTGTGATTGGTTTGCAATTAGGTCATGATTCTTTGTAATTGATTAATTAAATATATATCCAAAAGACCTCTAAATGGTCTTAACTTTGTCAACCCTACCAAACGGTCTTGGAGACCGTTTGAATCTAAACGGTCTTGCAAACTGCATGAATTCAAACGGTCTTGAGATTGTTTGATTTCAAACGGTCTTGCAAACCGTATAGACCAAATGGTCCAAGGTCATTTGGTAAAGTTACCTAGGAATTCATGCCCATAATCTTCAACCTTAGAACAGGTCGGTTACTTCGTAGTTTTGCTTGCAAAAGTGCAAGGAAGAGTGGCGAAGAAGAAGAACTAACTACTAACTTGCAAGAACAATGATATTCATAAGAAAGAAAGAGGTTAAAAGTTATAAAACCCACCGTATGGTCGTTCCTAGAGCTCCAAGATTCCAAGATTCAAGCCTTTAATGGCGTCTTGAGCTCCATAGGTCGGCCAAAGGTGTTTCTCCAAGAAAAGGTTGGGAAAAGATCGGCTAGAAAGAAAGAACTAAGTAAGATAACCATGAAACCAACCTTGTAATCCACTTTCCCCCATGAATTCGAGCAAGAAGATGAGCCAAGCTTACCTAGCTTCTCCTTGGTCATTCTCCTCTGCTCCAGAGCTCTGCCTTAGTCAATTTGAGCAAGGTGATAAGTGAAGGAAGAAAGGAAACGTTCCTTTACAAACAAAGGAAAGTTGTATATATATCTTTGGGTGAAACTTCGACATAAGAACATCTAATTCTTGTTTTCACATCTAGGTCCTTCCTTTCTTATAAGAACGTCCCTCCTCCTTATTTCTTAAACAAATCTCCTTCTAAAACCAAGAACTAAAGGCAAAGAAGGTCAACTTATCACTAAGGTGCACATATATAAGGGTCTCCTTACTTACAACTTGGTTATTTAATTACAAGGGTGTTCCTTACTATATGTTTATTCAAAAGAAGCGCCCCCTTCATCATTATTACTCTAAATGGTGTCAAGGGTCATAAAAGATATTCTAGAATGTGTAATTTACATGTTTCACCCCATATTTTGGGTAAATTGCACTTTATTCCAAAATTAGGGTTTTAAGCACAGGGATTGCCCCACGAGCTGCATCTCAGTGCCCAAGCTTGGGTAATCCATCAAACTTCATCATATTTAATCTTATGATGTCTCAACACTAAAGGAACATATTAACATGTATAAATTGCAAGTTAACCCTTCTAATTGGGTAATTTGTACATTTGTCCCTGTATTACAAAACAATACTAAAACATTGTTTAAAAAGGACAGAAATGGAAATATATGTTCCTCAGGAACTTTAATTACATGCCAAAGGATAATCATCAGTATCTAATTACATAATTTAAGCAAAACACCTAGGGTTATTTCATAACCCAGGTAAGGGATGTTACAGTTTCCTTGGTGGAAAACTGTCCTTTTGGTGCTCTCTTGTGTTGACACTTCATAAATTTCCACCTCCCTCCTACCCACATGTATATAACCTCTATTTTCTTCATGCAAGCTACTCGTTTAGCTCTCTTTCCTTCTCCTTTCTTGCTTGGTCAACCTTGGAGATTTATAGAGTTAGAGGGTGTTGATCTAGGTGCTTTGGTGGCTGATTAGCCTTGCATGTGGTGCTTTTAGGATTTATCATATCCTTTGTGGTGATCTTCAGTGATCTTCTTCCTTGGTAAGTGGTTTTGAATCCTTGAACTCATTTTCCTTTGCGCCCTATCTTCTTCTTCCTTCCTTCTCAGCCATGATACTATGGTGTTACCATGGTGGTTATCTTGAGAGAAACTTCTCTTCACAAGAATTGGAGACTGTGTTTGACATGGTGGTACCCAAGTGGAAGGAAGATTCCTTCTCTTTCCCCTTTCTTCTTCTTGTTCATCCTAGGGTTTTTCACCCACTTTTCTTGAGCTTTCTTTTGACCATGGAGTTCTTATATTTGGAGGTAACCTTGTGGCCAAAGTGTTGACCTTGGTTGGAGCTTCTTTTCCTCTCTTAGAGCTTGTGATATTTGGATCTTGATCTCTCCATAAGGCGGGTTAAATAACTCTCTACCTTCTTCTATTATTTGCACCATAATATTGTTTACATGCTACTATTCTCATCTCTAAAACATGATGTTGATGTGGTAGATGATGTTATCATGAGCTAGGTTTATGACTTTATAGTATTCTCATGTAGATTACTCTCTTTCTTAAACCCTAATTTCATACACTTGATTTATAAGTGATGGATGAAGTGAAATTTTTAAATCCATCATGATCATTGGATTTATCACCATGATCTGGTTCAGTCCTTATCTTTTTCTTGAGGTTTTGGATCAGTTTTTTTGAGGTTGAAGCTTGGCCTTCTCTCCCTTAGTTTGGTTTCTTGAAAGATTATGTTGAAGATTAATTTTAAGGTTTTGAGGTTCATCTTGCATGGAGATTTTTCCTCCTTGGTTGTGCTTAGTGCCTTGACATTTACATCTATTTTGATCTTGGTGATGCTTGGTGGTCTTGGTGTCTCACACCTATTTTGGCCGTGCATGTTGTTCCCCTTGGTGTTTTTGGGTGACACACTCTTGTGTGGTTCATATGTTTGGCTGGTTGACACTTTGTTTGGCTTTGTTAAGGTCGACATACCCTTGTGATGGGTTGGTTTTGTTTTGGTCAAAACACCTTGTCTTGGTTTGAATGAGGTGTGCCTTGTGATGTACGTCGGGCATAACACATACCTTTGGTAACAGTCACAACCCTAACCCTAATGGTTGATGGTCGTAACACCTAAGGGTCGTGACACATGTTTTCAGTTGATTTTTTGTTTCAGTCGAGACATCAATTTTGAGAGTGATCGAGACCCATGTATGATGGTAGGTCAAGAAACATGTTTAGCTAGGTTGGTCACAACACTGAGTTGCTACATCATGTTGGTCGCTACATATACCCAACAAGAATGAGGTTTCTACTCGTGTACATGTGATTGAGGGTTAATACATAATGTTTTCTGAATGATTGGTTAGTTTATCCTAATCATGAATCTTATCCCTAATGTATTTCAAGAAAGTGCGAGATGGCATAATTCGGGTTTGATGGTTGGATATTAATATGAAAATCCTAACCGACTATAAATATGAAACCCTAACCCTAATTTTAGGATGTGTTGTGCTTGTTGATTTTTCCTTGATGTATGGCATGTGATTATATTTTCTCTATTCTACTTATGCAAATATAACATTACATGTTGAATGAATGTTATATCTTATGAATGCTATGGAGGTAATCATATGACAAAGGGTGATGGCTATGAGCCTTGATGAGTCATGTTCAGATCCTAGTGATGTGATGGGTCTTATGACCTGGTTGAGGCCTAATGCTTAGAGTGAGGTGTTATTCTCTAGTGATGTGATGAGGGATTGGTATCCCATGGTAGTGCAATTGTGGTTATATCCTTGTATGGATGTGTGATATGTTGATAGCCTCGAATGGAAGTGACATCAGGTGATAGTGTGATAAATTTGTATCTTATACGTTTTATATCATCTGGAGTTGTATGATATCCTTATCTTTGTAGAATATTTTTAGGGTTTTTACAGTGTAACTTGATTGATGCTAAAAGACACCCAATTTTCTTAACTAATCAAGCGAAACCCTAATCATGTAGGTACCCTTTTCCATAGATCCATCTTTAGCGTTAGTACTTTGTTTGATGGTGAAAAGGGTATTCCCATAGGAAGCCTGGAGCATACACTCATGAGTATGTGAGGTACAAATGATTATGTGGTTGTGACATCTTGATCTCAAGTGTTTTTGAACGAATTCGTTCGGGTCTCAATGATGATTTTTGATATGATGTGATGGAGGACATGTTGTAGCAAAGTGCATTTTGACATAATTATGATTTAATTACTCTTTCACCCTCAATTATACTCTTAAATTTTGATCTTATGACTTTGTGGAATATGATTTGATCATTCATACTCTCCCTATCTGAATAAGCTCAATGGATCATGACTAATGTAGATACATGTGCTAGATTAAGGGTTTTAGTTGACTCTTGACTCCCCTAATCCTAGTCACATTCCTATTTTTTACTACCTCTAAATTTTCATCATGTCGATTATGTACATTTGGAAAGGTAATCGTGTCCACCCGATTTTGATTCCTTGACCTAAGTCTCAAATAGATCAAGTCTATGAATATAATTATTTTTTATCTTGAATCCTGATTTAAATACAATGTTGACTATAGCTTGTGTCTAAATTTCTAGAAAGACCTAATTCTAGATCATTCATCAAATCTCGATACCATGGTAATAAAATTGGTGATTTATATCACAAGTGTTGCTCAAATTTTTCTTGAATATTGATTAATTGTTGCTTGGATATCGAATATGGATGAATGATCTCCCCTAAGGTCTAAATTGGAACCTAAACCCTAGCTTTAGAATGTTTAGACCTACGACTTTGATGTCCAAACTTGACTCATGACATTGATTTGTGAGATCTTAACTCATGATTAATGATCTTGATTAGAATCCTATGATCACCCTATTTGGATCTTGAGATCACCCTCGATATATGATTGATAAATTTGATGTTATTGTACTCTTAACCCAAGAAATCTATCGTGTAACTTAAGATATGATCATTACAATTTTTGACTCAGATCTTGAAGATGTTGACTCAATGATAATTTTGAGGATGGTGATGTTGAATATATGCATACGGTTAATTTCCTCAAATGACCTAGTTTTGGATCATTCACCCACCTCTAATACACTTGATTGATGTTGAAATCTTAAAATATTACTAGATTGTTATTATGGGTGAATGACCACACGTGTGGTCAGGACAAGAATTAAAACCCTAGACTTGCATGTTTGGAACCCAAATTTTGGAATTTTGAATCTTGAATCTTGAATAACAATTTTGTTAGTGCATGACCCTATTTGATCCATGACGTATAATCTTGACTCTTGATCCTGATTATAACTCAATATGGAGACTTGACTTGGAAGCAAATTTGATCACTGAAACTATGATCTTTCGACCTCTAGTTGAGCACTTCAAATTTATAAGAGACTTTTTATGTGGTTATAATTTTAAGGACATGATTTTGATAGTTGAATATGTTAGATGAATTCAATAGTTCCAATATTTGAGGATATGACTTGGATTAGATAGTCCCAATTTTTGAGGTTGTTTTGAATTTTGGAGACCAAATTCCTCTTAAGGGGGGAGGATGTAATATAGTGCATTTTGGCACAATTATGATTTAATTACTCGTTTACCCCCAATTAACTTGAATCTCTCACTCCAAATGATTCCCATAGTTTCATGACTCTATAATGATCCCCAAGATCCAAGATTCCACATTTTGAGTTGATATGATACACATATATGCATGAAACCTTAGTTTTGTTATTCCCTTGAATCCTATGATTAAATTCTTGATCATACTTGCTCATTTCGATTTGAAATTTTTCACACATGTTCTATCCTTCCTAATGATATTCTGGTACAAATTTGAGGTCGTTTGAACTTTCCTACAAATAATGGTGAATTTTTCAAGTAATACACACAAAATAGCCCTTGTTCCACTTTTCTCCTTGTTGGGATCAGCCCAATAGCCACCTGGCCTGACCCAAATGTGGACACACTAGAATCAGGGATGAAATCCCCTTGTACCATCTTCTAATCGTCCCCAATCCAGGCTCCAAGCCTAAGCCGGGGGCACCCCACCGCATTACCCAGCAACCATTGGATCTTGATCCAATGGTGTTGGGCTCGTCTTCTAGCATGCACCCAAGAAAGGAAGGTCCGGGTGAAGCTCTAAGACCATGAGCCCGATTTGGGATCTCTTATAACCTTGTCTTGTCTCATTTTTCATCTTAATTCACTTGAAACTCAGTTCCAATCTGAATAGACTTCTAATCCTCTTCGAAACGGCATGTTTCGAGAACAATCGAGAGCTTTCTCTCTTAGCCTCCGCCACGGGCACTGTGACCCGAAAGTTAACCCTAACTGTTGTCTAATACTATATAAAAACCCAACCTAGGGTATTATCTAGCTCCCACAAACCCTAGTGTCACCTCCCCTTTTGTCCTCTTGATCTCCTCTTCATTTCCCCCTTTTCCTCTAGCCATCCTTCTGTCGCAGCTCTGTCATATACATGTACGGGTGCTTCCGCAACGATGAAGAACCATGATCATTAGATCACAGTCAATGTGTGACCAAATCTATTTTTTGGAGACTACCACACTCCATGCCCCCACCCCCAGTTCTTCCTCTTGCGCACGTGACAGGAAGTGTAAGGAGTGGGACACAAAAGGGGATCCACTCCCTACTAAAAATTTTGAAGAATAAAACATCCATTCCAAACACACTCAAAAGTATGTTGTAATAGGTCAAAATTTTCAAATTTAAATAAAGATGGTATTCAAAACAACCAAAGTATAGAAGAAGAATTAAACAAGTGACTATATTCAATTTTCACAAAAAAAATTTACAAAAGTACATCAGAATCTCCCATAAGCATGACATGTATGATACAACATAAGGATCTAAGTAGAGGGAAGTCTAAACTACTTCAAATATGTCTCCAACCAACATATCCAATATATAGATCCATGTTGGAAGCTATGTTCTCCTTGATCATGTTCAACACCTCGATCTAAACCTGGGTGGTTGGGAAATCACCCAGAAAGAGAGGGAAAAATAAGGTACGTGTCAAATAATGAAAAAGAATAAAAGATAAGGAAATAACATGAAAGTAAAGTCTAAGATTTCATCATAAGATGAAGAGAACAAGCCTATGAGACATAACCAGATGGATGCTTTCCATATCAAGAAAAACAATAAAATATTTGCATGCATGATTATTATTGACTACATTAACTAAGTAGGGTTGAGGCACCTATCAAACCTCAACCTATAGGTGAGGGGAGAATTAATACATTCCCAATAACCTATACATATTTTTATGGGGGAGAATAATACATTCCCCAGGGCGAATTAATACATGCCATATCTATGGGAGGTTGTACATAAGTACTACTACTATAGCTAAATAGTCCATAAAATCAACATGCTAGAAAAGAAATCATGACAAGTAAACTCATCATATCAATTAGAACATGACAGTGGGATACAAGACCCAAACAATGAGAAACAATACTGATTTAGAGGCATATATAACAAAGGATTCAAGAATAGAAGATTTAGGGTACATTTGAGCCTCATTAGGGTCACATAGAGTTTGGTTGCAATTATCCCAACATAGGGTGTAAGGAATGCACATACCTCTCTTATTGATATCAATTACTATCTTTCACCACTTTGATTGAGTCCAAGTTCCTCTTTGCCTATTTTCAATGTATTAACATGTAGTAGAGTACATAATGCACATTAATGTATAGAAATCCTAATTTTAGACCCTTTTCAAAAAAAAACTCAGATTTAGACTCTAAAAACCACACCAATGAAATTACTAGGTTCTCCTGATCAAGAAAATATATTTTTATGTTAATTTTGGAGTTATGATGATTAAGATGGAAGTTATATGGATTTTATCCATTAAATTTATTTTCCAAAAACCACCCTTCATAAAACCTCAAAATCAGACCATGAAAATATTTTTATTAGATAGAGATCAATTTTCTAATTCCAAAACATATTTATTTGTCAAATTTTGATAAGCGGATTTAAAGATATGAATTTTTCAATTTGAGCCAATCAGGAAATGACAAGTTAGAAATCTTTGAGAGTGAGGAAGAGAGAGAGAGAGAAACATTATTTGACCAAAAATTAATGTTGGAGCTGTATAGTTAACCAAACTAGACCTTCTAGAGAAGGTAAAGCAACAAGAAACCAAAACCCTAGAAGAACATGGTCAATAGAGATGGAGATCATCAATTTTAAACATAGAAGCACGAGTTTTAAGCATGTAGTAAGAAATATATGAGAAGGGGGATATAAAATGTTGGTATGTATGCCCTGAGAGCCAATCATGGGATGATTGGTGGGATACATTAAGATTGATTTGATAAACATCAAAGGCAAGCTTCCAATTCATTCTGGTTCAGTCATATGAGATAGTGATAGAATAGATTGAATGTCTAGAGAATGACAGTACTCAATGACGTATGCCTTCAGGTTCATGACCTGAACGATGAGATCATACGGATGTTAAGAGTTTGTACATTCTTGATATGTCCCTAGTCGGATGTCATTGTGGAAGGTAGATAGACAGCAATGACACACAAGACTAGATTGTGGTGTTGGTTGATGACAGAATCTCATTAGTCATGATATAGAGATATCCCAAATACTTGTTAGAGAACAAGGTACCGGACAGACCCACTATGAGTTTGACACATGGAACCATGAGATGGTAGTCACAGTCAGTACTCACAGTGATGGTGGTGAGTGTGATTCTTAGACCTGAAATCAGTGCACTCAACACATGTCGTTGGGCACACTTTGACATCATCAAACGCAGTCCTGAAACATGGGTTATTATAAAGGTGATGATTGGGTGGCTTTGACACATGGGGCTTTTGAGGGGTGAGTGATAGATATGGGATTTGTCCCTCCTGAGGGAGTTTGATATCCAAGGCCACTTGATGAGTAGGATTGAGATAGGCATGCGCACGCATGTGTGAATCAGTATGTGATATTGATGTCATACATATCTCCTTCAATCTACTCTGAGATCAAGAAAGTGAATGAATGTTGACAGGATGACTGTTCCATGCCTTGAGTTCATTCGGGATATCAGTGACAAAGGAATTATACATTCACTATAACACCATTCACGGATTGTAGGATGAAAGTTGTTCTCCAACTTTCTACTTTCACTTGGGTAGCATGGATGTGTGACTAGGCACCGCTCTTTGCTTATGAAGTCATAAGTGTTATGGACTTTCACTGCCAACGTGAAATGGACCTGTAGGGTCACACACATAGGATTTAACCTGGAAGAGGAGTTTTGTCCACAAAGCAATGTTTAGATTGGTTACTAAGGAGTTTAGTAGTTCAATTAAACACTCAATCAATCGATGGCTCAATATCATATGGTTCAAGGTGTTGGACGCATTGATTGGAGTATCGGATTGATTGAAATCGCAATTGACTGATTTTGCCCAACCTGTGCTCTCAACCGATCGGCTCATGTGATGAACCGGTCGGCTGAGGTTGCTGAACCGGTCGGCTGGAGTGTCCAAGCCGATCGGCTCATACCCAGGTTGAAATGACCGGTTCAAGAGTTGAACCGATCGACTCAACTGGTGCAACCGACCAGTTGGGAAAGTCATGTCGGCAAGAATTTTCCTTTGGTTTCAAATTGCCCAATTTGATTGGGAATAACATTGGTATTCGATACCAATTGAGAACGAAACAAGGAAAGTCTTTTTGAGCTGGATTAGGACCATGAACCGATCGGTTCAGGGAACCAACTGATCGGTTGGAGTGCCCCAAACGATCGGCTCAGGTCCAACCGATCGGCTCAATGGCCGAACCGATCGGTTCAGTTGTGAACCGATCATTTCAGGTTGCGAACCGGTTGCTTTTTGTGGAAAATTATCGAACCCTTCTACTCCTGCTTTAGTCCCATATTGCTGGACACAGAGAACCCTGTCCCATGACCCGCCTATATATAGGGGTATTGGGGGCTTCTCAAAGCACAACTCAATGCAACCCGGTTGCTTTGCGAAGTTGTCGTTCTCTCTGGTTTTGGTAACCGAGAGAGAGCCGGAGCAAGTGCTTCCCGCAAAAGGGAGGTGCAGCAAGGGAAGGACAACTGCAGTTGCAACTGGTAGCAGGAGAGTGTGTTGGCGACTAGTACGTCAACAGGAGGGTGCGACTCTTTCCACTTCCTTGTGGGACAAGGAGTGTGGATTCCAGGTGGTCCGTGTGGACTACTTCAGAGGCGGGAGGTTTCTGCCGCTCAGGAGGACAACTGTCATCCGACAGTCCGGTAGGAGGAGGAGGAGTCAGTCCCGGTGCGACCAGGAGCTGCACAGACACCGTCCAAGACCGGAGTTAAAGACTGCGGATTGTGCGAGGTATTGTCGCCGAGCAAGCCTCGGGACAAGGTATGATTCCACAAACCATCCTTTCCTATTATATAGACGTTGACGTGTTTCCTCGGTATGGGTTGGGGAGAAATTTTTTTTTTTGTTTCCGCTGCCTTCTCTGTCTCCCCTAAAACCCAACAGTGGTATCAGAGCCACGTCAACTGCTTTATATTTTAGGAATATCTATATGATCGATTTTGGTTTGTCACCTTTATTTATTGCATGTGATGCGAATAATATCGGCTTTATGCATGTCCAATCCTAAATCCACAAATCCCTAATTACAAATATGATATGTATTATTAATGCACTCGATACGCGTCGCCCTTAAACGAGTTTTGTGGTAGATGTGTATAGCGTGATTATGGCCTATAAACCCCTATATATGTGTGGTTGTTTGTGGTTGCTTGTATCTCGGTCTACGCACCGATCTTCCCTTTCTCCTATTCCTGATGTAACTCGAAATAATTCGAGATTCTTTCCTACCTTTTCTCCCCCCTAAATGTAACTCGGGGTTTCTCTTTTTAAAGCAATGTAATAAAAAGGATAGATTTTTATTTCCTGTTATGTCAAAGACCGGCGGACATCAAGACGACTGCTCAGACGGTCGGTTCAAGGAGTGAACCGATCGGTTGACCTTCCAAACAGTCGGTTCAAGGAGTGAACCGATCGGTTGATGACCGGTTCGAGGAGCAAGACGAGCGGGTGGCGGACATGACGAGATGCACGACGACCAGGTGAACCGATCGGTTGGAGGAGCCAACCGATCGGCTGGTGGCACCCAGACGACCGGCTGGAGAGTACAGATCATTCATGTGATGAGTTGATCAACTCGGATGGCAAGGCACAGAGTTCATCTTGTACAGGTTGCATGTGATGTTGACCTAGATGACCGTGATTCCTCTTGGCTCGAGGAATCACATTAGGATGGCCATAATCATCGCTTTTTTATCATTTGTGCATGTTTTCCGTGGGATATAGCATGTATATGATACATACTATGTATTGTGGTGATTGTATATGTATATGTATATAAAACCAAATCCCTCATTAAAATATTAAGTTTTAGATGCCTTCCAAGTGCGACACACGTGAAAAGCTTGATCGACCAAGTGTGGGCACGCCCTAGCGTGGTGCACCGTCTATCTCGTGGAAGTGTGAAGGATGAATGTGTGGGTCTGTCCTAGCAGGGTGCATGTTCATCGTGTTTGCTTTGGGTCGGACTTAACAAGGTGACCTAGATAGGATCTAGCACCTTGAGGCATGGAGATGATCATTGCAAGGAGTTGTATATGACATCTTATCAAGAGTTGCATATGATGCAATTGGCAAAAGTTGCCTACCTGAGAGATCTAAGTTGTGGGCGATCAGCCCTAGCTGACTCATGACTTAGAGGATTTCAGGATCTTGCCCACTAGAAGGTTGTACGCTGTAATCTTCCAAATTGATGGTGAGGGCTATCAATTTGAACTAAAATAGTGGGAGCGATAATTAATTAAAGGCCTAATTTTATCGTCAACTTTTCAAATCAATCAAACAAGTCAAAAAGAGTTTTGAACTAAAATTGCATATATTTCCTTTTGTTAAAATAAATGGTTAATCAACAAATCACTTTATTTGCGATCAGTCTTTGAGATCAACAAATTAAATGGGAATAATTCCACGACTGGTTAGGATGATGATGAGAAGTGTTCTCAATCAAAGAGCGGAAGCTCTAAGTCCTAGTTATACCAGAACCAGATGAACTCGATCCCACCACATCAATGGCTGAAAGTATGCTTATGGAAGCATACTGAGGATGACATTGATGAGGAGTGCTTGATGTTGTGTTCTCTGACTATGAGTTGCAGAGACAACATGAGACATATGATGTCTCCAAGATACTGTCCTAGTATGTCATGACATAAGGAGATCCAGTAAGGTATTCACACACTCAATGTGATTGGGTATATGGAAAACTTGATTAAGAAGGATTCCCTCTGAGCCAAGAGTTGTCTATTGGTATGATACTGCAAATGTTGTGAGAATCATACAATTCATGATAAGCTACAACATGAACAACTTTGACAAGCGTTGACAGAGTTGTTGGACATGTTGAGGATAGTAGAGGCAAAGATGAAGAAAGACAAACCATAGTCTTTGATGTGATCAAAGAAAAGGTAATTCTTAAGGGCAAGGACAAGGGCAAAGCTAAGAAGTGTTCTGATGCTAGCCAGAAATCCAAGCCGTCTTCAGCCTCAAGGCACATGGGGAAAGGGTGTATGAGGGATTGCCCTCTATATCTGGAAGAACAAAAGAAGATGAAGGAGGGGATGGAGATCTCCACCTAAGGTATCATGAAATGAACCGCTTCTTTATCCGAGGTATATGATACCAAGATATGGATCTGTCATATATGATATGCAATATCCACAAAGAAGTGATGGCCTTTGTGAAAGGACCAAGAAAGAAGTACCCATCATTGGAGCAAGTGTTGCTGCCATCGATAGGAGTATCTTTTAGTTTATTTCAGCCTAAAGGGCACGAAATAGAGTTGAGAACTGCTATTTCATATATTGCCAATAGATAGAAACACTTTATTATTGCATATTGTATGACAATGATGGCAATTAATAAAGTTGATGTTTCAATCTCAAAGATATGATCTTTTTGGCAATGCCTTGTTTATCTTGTGATACATGGTATGCATAAGATAAAATGATACCTAAAGTTATTGATAACTCAAACAATCAAATTAGCATCAATCATGAGAAATTCATTTCTAGTTTCCATATGATGGATAAATCTAGACTCTTTTGGTTAGAGAACCAGTAAGAGACATGAATCTCTTGTACATGATTAATCAATCTTCACTAATGGTAGTGGGAGAATGATTGTCCTATTAGGTATAATACATGTGATGTATTTACATACCTATTGGAGCGAATGCTAATACTTCAAATGGTGTTTAGAGAAATACCAATATGAATATCTTGAAGTGTTCAAGATTATCATAAATGAAGTACAAATTTGGTAAAGTATTAATTCTTGATGAGATCAATGAATAAAATACTTGGACCAAATGTTTGAGATCCTTATGAGTGATTATGATAGTGTATCATAGTGAACTCATGATTAAGGCATGGTGATGTCTAAATCAAGAAGGAATCATACTCTAAGGAGTTAGAGAATGATTATCAAATAACTAAATTCTCCTTAATAAAAGAATACCCCACACTAATTAAGGAAATTAAGAATCACAAGGGTTTTGAGTTCTTATATCCTTAACAGATACACCTCAATTATCTATGTGATGAGTTGTTCATGTGATGAGTCAACTATCAATATGAGTATGAGGAACCGAATCTTGAGTTATGGTTTATGACCATTACATCCTAAATGACATCCATGTGAACCATAAGGTATGACCTTGATGGTAGCACTCATTGGATCATATCCATAAGTGCAAATGAGTCTTAAGTGTTAAGACACAAGGATAACATTTTGAGAAGGATGATGCTTGTTGATTGCAACTTGATGACTAAGACATTTGGCATATGGATACTAAAACTGCATTCCTATGAGGAATAAAACCAGGATGTGTACGTGACACGGCCTATAAGGTTTATGAATCCACTAATGTAAATGAAGTCTATAAGTTACAATGGACTAATCAATGTGATTGATTGAGTACAAGCAACTCAGAATTGGATCTTTACTTTGATGATATAGTCAAAGGGTTTGACTGATATGTCAAAGATAAAGAAGGGATATGTGATTTAGTGGGAGCGTGTTCACATTCCACATGTTGATGTGAAATGGAAATGTTCTAGAATGGAAATCCAAAAGTGGAAATTATCTTTAAGGAAGATAGAGATGTTTCCTATATGATAGGAATAGAGATCTATAGAGATAGTTCTCGACAAATCTCTTGACCTGGAAAAGAGAGAGCATACATTGGCAATCTGTACTGAAGGGTTCAGTATGCACAGATTCAGTGGGAGAAAACTTGTCCATGTTATATGGATATTAGTATCCCAAGGCCAAGTGTCCAATTCTTATGAAGAATGGGAACACTAAGAATAGATATGGATCTATCATGTATGTAATCATCCCATTGTCTTGCATGGAAAGAATAAAATGCATTCATCATTTTGTATGTATGACATGACAATATGATGTGCTCATCCTGATAACTCATATGTGGGACATGACGAGTGGATGTCTGTCTACTTCCAGTAAGGGTTACTGGAATACCATGAGAACTTGATAAGTACTTGTGAAGTACTAGTTCTATGGAGATAAGGAAGAGTTCGATGTAAAGAGTTACATTGATGCGAACTTCCGAAAGGACAGAAAATTAATCGCAAAATATACATAGGATGTATAAAAGTGAAAGTTTGTTGATAATTGGAAATGTTCCAATAAAACTATTTAAAAGGAAATGTCGAGTATCTATGTGTTAGAGAACAGCAGTAGATACTATATGGATCTGGAAGTTCATGAGATGAACTTATAGATATTCCACTCATTGATGACAAGTCTGGAATCCTTGATCATGCAATGTGGCTAAAGGTTAGCAAAGGAATACTAGATCGCATATTACGGCAACTCCATCTCATACGTGTGACGTACAATGAAGAGATGTGAGACATGCAATTTATACAGACTTTGGCAAGGTGTTGCCATTACTCACTATGTTGGCACTAGAGCACAGTAACATGTGGGACATGTTTCAATATCACTATGAATATGATTCAAGAGTGATTGGCTCGCAGTGCAAGTGGGAGTCTGTTGGTATGTATGCCCTGAGAGCCAATCATGGGATGATTGGTGGGATACATTAAGATTGATTTGATAAACATCAAAGGCAAGCTTCCAATTCATTCTGGTTTAGTCATATGAGATAGTGATAGAACAGATTGAATGTCTAGAGAATGAGAGTACTCAATGACGTATGCCTTCAGGTTCATGACATGAACGATGAGATCATACGGATGCTAAGAGTTTGTACATTCTTGATATGTCCCTAGTCGGATGTCATTGTGGAAGGTAGATAGACAGCAATGACACACAATACTAGATTGTGGTGTTGGTTGATGATAGAATCTCATTAGTCATGATATAGAGATATCAAACCAAACACATAGGTACTTGTTAGAGAACAAGGTACCGGACAGACCCACCGTGAGTTTGACACATGGAACCATGAGATGGTAGTCACAGTCAGTACTCACAGTGATGGTGGTGAGTGTGATTCTTAGACCTGAAATCACTGCACTCAACACATGTCGTTGGGCACACTTTGACATCATCAAACGCAGTCCGGAAACATGGGTTGTTATAAAGGTGATGATTGGGTGGCTTTGACACATGGGGCTTTTGAGGGGTGAGTGATAGATATGGGATTTGTCCCTCCTGAGGGAGTTTGATATCCAAGGCCACTTGATGAGTAGGATTGAGATAGGCGTGCGCACACATGTGTGAATCAGTATGTGATATTGATGTCATACATATCTCCTTCAATCTACTCTGAGATCAAGAAAGTGAATGAACGTTGACAGGATGACTGTTCCATGCCTTGAGTTCATTCGGGATATCAGTGACAAAGGAATTATACATTCACTGTAACACCATTCACGGATTGTAGGATGAAAGTTGTTCTCCAACTTTCTACTTTCACTTGGGTAGCACTGATGTGTGACTAGGCACCGCTCTTTGCTTGTGAAGTCATAAGTGTTATGGACTTTCACTGCCAACGTGAAATGGACCTGCAGGGTCACACATATAGGATTTAACCTGGAAGAGGAGTTTTGTCCACAAAGCAATGTTTAGGTTGATTACTAAAGGAGTTTAGTAGTTCAATTAAACACTCAATCAGTCGATGGCTCAATATCATATGGTTCAAGGTGTTGGACGCATTGATTGGAGTATCAGATTGATTGAAATCGCAATTGACTGATTTTGCCCAACCTGTGCTCTCAACCGATCGGCTCATGTGATGAACCGGTCGACTGAGGTTGTTGAACTGGTCGGCTGGAGTGTCCAGGCCGATCGGCTCATACCCAGGTTGAAATGACCGGTTCAAGAGTTGAACTGATTGGCTCAACTGGTGCAACCGACCAGTTGGGAAAGTCATGTCGGCAAGAATTTTCCTTTGGTTTCAAATTGCCCAATTCGATTGGGAATAACATTGGTATTCGATACCAATTGAGAACGAAACAAGGAAAGTCTTTTTGAGTCGGATTAGGACCATGAACCGATCGGTTCAGGGAACCAACCGATCGGTTGGAGTGCCCCAAACGATCGGCTCAGGTCCAACCGATCGGCTCAATGGCCGAACCGATCGGTTCAGTTGTGAACCGATCATTTCAAGTTGCGAATCGGTTGCTTTTTGTGGAAAATTCTCGAACCCTTCTACTCCTGCTTTAGTCCCATATTGGTGGACATAGAGAACCCTGTCCCATGACCCACCTATATATAGGGGTATTGGGGGCTTCTCAAAGCACAACTCAATGCAAGCCGTTTGCTTTGCGAAGTTGTCGTTCTCTCCGGTTTTGGTAACCGAGAGAGAGCCCGAGCAAGTGCTTCCCACAAAAGGGAGGTGCAGCAAGGGAAGGACAACTGCAGTTGCTACTGGTAGCAGGAGAGTGTGTTGGCGACTAGTACGTCAACAGGAGGGTGCGACTCCTTCCACTTCCTTGTGGGACAAGGAGTGTGGAGTTCCAGGTGGTCCGTGTGGACTACTTCAGAGGCGGGAGGTTTCTGCCGCTCAGGAGGACAACTGTCATCCGATAGTCCGGTAGGAGGAGGAGGAGTCAGTCCCGGTGTGACCAGGAGCTGCACAGACACCGTCCAAGACCGGAGTTAAAGACCACGCATTTCATGAGGTATTGTCGCCGAGCAAGCCTCGGGACAAGGTATGATTCCACAAACCATCCTTTCCTATTATATAGACGTTGCCGCGTTTCCTCGGTATGGGTTGGGGAGAAAAAAAAATTTTGTTTCCGCTGCCTTCTCTGTCTCCCCTAAAACCCAACATAAAACTCACCTCTAGGAAAGAGGAAAGGTTCAAGAAGCAATGTTCTTGAGCTAGAGAGGCAGGTTTCTCCAATAAAGCCCCTATCTCGAACAAGAAGTGCCTTCTCCATTTTAGAGGGGAAAACCCTAGCAAAAGAGCATGGAGATGAGGTGTTTAAGGGCTCTGGGTATGGTTTCACCATGGAAGTCCATGGTTTTGACCTGGAAGAAGGTGGGAGGAAGACTAACATAATGAAAATAGGGAATGAAAGGAGGAAACTTACTATTTTTGGTTGGAATCACCAATAAGGAGCTTTAAAAATCCTAAATAGAGTAAATTTGGAACCCTAGGAGCCTTCTTCACCAAGGTAAGCACCCTCTTTTTACCTTGGGACAGGACCTTCATGGCCAAACATAGTATGAAATATGATATAAGATGGAGTAAAGAGAAGGAGAGCAAGATTTTTCAAATTGGGAGGTGGAAAGGGGTAGATCTGGCTTTATAAAGAAGGGGGCAAGCATGAGGTGTCTGTGGGACTTTCCATGTGTCCTTAGCCTAGGGATTCATGACCATGCAAGAGGACAGCTCATAGAGACTTCTTGTATATCAAATGTCCATCCTAAAAGTGCATGGAGACTTATAGGCCATCCCCACTATCCTCTAATCAAAGAAATAACCCTATTGGTTGATAGCTTTTAAAGATAAGCTCATTTATAAAGAGGGTAATCCCTAAAATGCCCTTGGATAGAAACACCTTCAAACCACGGTGAAACTAGTGCCCCATGGTTAAAAATCTCAAGAATGGTAAGATAATATCTAAGGATTATAATGTGTGTAATAATTTGCATAGAAAACCTCCCAAATGGGTTAAATTGCATAAAGGTCCAGAATGTTCCTAAAATTGCATAACTTGCACAAACAACATTCAAATTGAACCAAATTTGAAATTTAGACTCATTTTATGATTTCAAAATACATAAATAAGTTTTATTAAGGTTTATAACACCTAACTAAGGTCCTTAAATAAACTTTCAGTGAATTATTTGTGCATAAAACCTTTTATTGGTATAAATAGTGAATAAATGTTCACCAAACCACTATAAATTCCAATAATTAAACATCAAGGACATAAAGGATAGAAATGAAAGGGAAAATTGGGAAAAAGGATTATAGGGAAATTACATCTAAGATTTAGTATGTTACAACACCACCCCTTATAAGGATTTCGTCCAAAAAATTTCAAGAAAAAAGAGAAGGGTGAGTACGTAACATTCCAACACTAAACTCCCAGGTTGTTTCCACAAAGCTTCCACCAAAAATTTCACTACTAGTAGTGCTTGTCTTTTAACTAATTAACTTGGGAGTTTAGAATCTTCTCAAGCAAATCCACATAGGTCAGGTTCTCATGGATCACTAAGGGTTCCACTATTAAGATTTCTTTTTATTAGATATAAAATAGTTAACATTTTAGGCATATAAATATTATGTTCATTATGATATTATATCATCCTTATTATTCTTTTAATTGTCATGTTATATTTACTTTGTTGAAAAAAGAGTTAAATGTTATTATTATACCTATATTAAACATTGTCACATTGGCTTTTTTTACATTGATGTCATCATGAATCATTTTCTCATATTTATTCACTTCTTATTATTGATTATGCACATTTATATCAATCAATTACTTCTTATCCATATTGAAGTCATTATATGTATTTTAGAGATCAAGGTGGGACATATTACATATTAATGATGTGATTAACATATTATGTAATGATTAGGTGATTAACTAGGTGTGTATTAGAGAACAAGGTGATATGCATTTCATATAGATGACCCGATTAATCTATTATTAGCTGATTATATATCATTTATGTGTATTAAATTATGTTACCTGATTATGACACCTTATGTCACTAATGTATCAAGAATGTCATTAGAGATGTATAGGTTAAGGTTAGATGATTTCAACTTAGGTATTAGGTCAATATGATCATTATTGTTCATCTATACATTCTTAGTATTGCTTAAATACAAGATTAGGTTACAATTATATTTCTCATCATTTCATTAGGGTTTATTGGTCCAAGAAATGTTTAGCCTCGCGTGTACCCTTTATGAGTATTATATGTGAGTTACTCATATTATGTGCATTAGATATTCATTAGGGTTCAAACATGTGAACTATTCATTAGATGACCATTATATGTTCTTTAGGATACAAACAAGCATGTGGGGTTACAACTATAACTTGTTTGGTCAACACTAAGGATCCAAGCAAACTATCCTCCTAATCATGGAGTTAGGGTTTCTAGAGTTTGTGTAGAAAAAATTTTGGTATGTTACAAGACTCCATCCCCCTATAAAGGATTTCTTCCTTGAAATCTAACTACCCAATCATCAAAAAACCAACTAGTCTCCACCCCTTAAAAGGTTTGACCTATCAAGCCAAACTAATCTAGACGTAAAATGGTGAGTCTAACTAAGCCATGTACAAGATGCATCATGCTTCTGTTGTGCACTTTGATTGCTTACTAAAAACTAAACTTCAAAGTCTATGTTCTTAGGAATAAACTATCCAAACATGTGGTTCTAGGTGGCATAAGGGAACTATATTGGGTATCCATCTTCAAACAAGTCATTACACCTGAAAGACAAGGTCAACATATTAGGTTCTTAGGATTATCCAACATAGGTGTCTAAGTTTATTACTGTCTATAGGCATGCTATTTTGGGTAGTTAGTATCAACTCATGCCAAGAAGGTATCATATGGATTTGGGAGTCCTCGTAAACCAAGCTAGTGGTGCGGAGGAAAATCTTGACAGTCCCTGAACCCTGATCCTTTCTAGACTCCATTGCTTTCAACTTATGCCCTAATACTACTTAACAGCCTCATCACGTTATGGTTAACTAAACATGTTTCTAATGTGAAACTCTTATGATACTAAACCAATCATCTCATCATCTCAAGATTAGCATAGATCAATTGTAGTACAAATGTGTCACTTAAAGAGAAACTATATGAGGCAATTATAATTAGGGAGTCAAAATTGAAATAATCAAATTCCAACTACCATTGGCTCTGATACCATGTCGTAAGGAGTGGGACTCGAGAGGCAGGATCCACTCTTATGAAAAAAATTCAAGAATAAAACAATCATTCCAAACACATTCAAAGGTATGTTGTAACAGGTGTAAATTTTCAAATTTAAATAAACATGGTATTTAAAACAAACAAAATGTACCAACGAAATTAAACAAATGACTATATTTAATTTTCACACAAAAAATTACAAAAGTACATCATAAATTCCCATAAGTATTTACATGTATGATACAACATAAGGATCTAAGTAGAGGGAAGTCTAAACTACTTCAAATATGTCTCTAACCAACATCTCCAAGAGCTAGATCCATGTTGGAAGCTATGTTCTCCTTGATCATGTTCAACACCTCGATCTAAACCTGGGTGGTTGGGAAATCACCCAGAAAGAGAGAGAAAAAGAAGGTTTGTGTCAAATAATGAACAAGAATAAAAGATTAGGAAATAACACAAAATTAAAGGCTAAGATTTCATCATAAGATGAAGAGAACAAGCATATGAGGAATAATCAGATAGATGCTTGCCATATCAAGAAAAACAATAAAATATTTACATGCATGATTATTATTTACTACATTAACTAAGAAGGGTTAAGGCACCAACCGGACCTCAACCTATAGGTGAGGGGAGAATTAATACATTCCCAGTCACCTACACATATTTTTATGGGGGAGAATAATACATTCCTTAGGGAGAATTAATACATGCCCTATCTATGGGTGGTTGTACATAAGTACCACTACTATAGATAAATAGTCCATAAAATCAATATGCTAGAAAGAAATCATGGCAAGTAAAATCATCATATCAATTAGAAAATGGCAGTGGGGTACAACACCCAAACAAAGAGAAACAATATTCATTTAGAGGCATATATAACAAAGGATTCGAGAATAGAATATTTAGGGTTCATTTAAGCCTCATTAGGGAAACATAGGGTTTGGTTGTAATTATCCAATCATAGGTTGTAAGAAATGCACATACCTATCTTACTGATATCAATTACTAACCTTCACCACTTATAATGAGTCCAAGTTCCTCTTTGCCTATTTCCAATGTATTAACATGTCTTAGAGTACATAATGCACATTAATATATAGAAACCCTAATTTTAGTCCCTTTTTAGCAAAACTTGGATTCAGACTCTAAAAGCCACACCGATGAAATTATTAGGTTTTGTTGGTCAAGAAAATATATTTTTATGTTAATCTTGGAGTTATGATGATTAAGATGGAATTTATAAGGATTTTATGCATTAAATTAATTTCCAAAAATCACCCTTTTTCAAACCTCAAAATCAGACCTTAAAAATATTTGTATTAGATAGAGATAAATTTTCTAATTTCTAAAACATAATTATCAGTAAATTTTAGATAAGTTGATTAAAAGATATTATTTTTTGAATTTGAACCAATCAGGAAATGACAAGTTAGAAATCTTCAAGAGAGAGGGAGAGAGAGAGAGAGATAGAGAAAGAGAAAACTATTTGACCCAAGATCAGGGTTGGAGTTGCATAAGTAGCCAAACTAGATCTTCTAGAGAAGGTAAAATAGAAAGAAACCAAAACCCTAGAAGAACATGGTAAATAGAGATGGATATCATCGATTTTAAACATAGGATCTTGAGTTTTAAGCATGTAGTAAGAAACATATGAGAAGGGGGTTATAAAACTTGCCTCTAAGAAGGTGGAAAGTTTCAAGAAGCAAGGTTCCCAAGCTAGAGAGGAAAGTTTCTCCAACAAAGCCCCTATCTCGAGCAAGAAGCACCTTCTCCACTTTAGAGGGGAAAAACCCTAGCAAAAGAACATGGAGATGAGGTGTTTAAGGGCTCTAGGTGGGGTTTCACCATGGAAGTCCATGGTTCCAACCTGGAAGAAGGTGGGAGGAAGATGAACATCATGAAAATAGGGAAGGAAAGGAGGAAACCTACTAGTTTTGGTCAAAATCACCAAGAAGGAGCTTTAAAAACCCTAAATAGAGCAAATTCGGAAACCCACCCTCTTTTACCTTGGGACAACACCTTTGTGGCCAAACAGAGTAGGAACTATTATCTAAGATGGAGTAAAGATAAGGAGAGCAAGAGTTTTTGAATTGGGAAGTGGGAAGGGGTAGATATGACTTTATAAAGAAGGGGGCAAGCATGAGGTGTCTATGGGACTTTCCATGTGTCCTTAGCCTAGGGATTCATGGCCATGCAAGAGGACAGATCATAGAGACTTCTTGTATATCAAATATCGGTCCTAAAATCCCATGGAGACTTCTAGGCCATCCCCACTATCCTCCATTCAAAGAAATAACCCTATTGGTTGATAGCTTTTAAAGATAAGCTCATTTATAAAGAGGGTAATCCCTAAATTGCCCTTAGCGAGAAACACCTTCAAACCAAGGTGCAACTAGGTGCCCCATGGTTCAAAATCTCTAGAATGGTAAGATAATATCTAAGGATTATAATGCATGTAATAATTTGCAAAGAAAACCTCCCAAATGGGTAAATTGCATAAAAGTCTAGAATGTTCCTAAAATTGCATAACTTGCACAAACAACATTCAAATTGAACCAAAATTTGAAACTTAGGCTCATTTTATGATTTCAAAACACATAAAGAAGTTATATTAAGGTTTATAACACCTAACTAAGGTCCTTAAATAAACTTTCACTGAGGTATTTGTGCATAAAACCTTTTATTGGTACAAATAGTGAATAAATGTTCACCAAACCACTATAAATTCCACTAATTAAACATCAAGGACATAAAGGACGAAAATGAAAGGGAAACTTGGGAAAATTGATTATATGGATATTACGTCTAAGATTTAGTATGTTATATGAAGGAGATTCCCTCCTAGTTGTGAGATCTCCTTGTTGGTCAAGTATGACCAAAGGATCCAACGATCGATATTTTTCTCGGCTATCCCTTATCTGGTAAATCTTTATTCTCTCTAGCATAAAATATGAGTAAATGATCAAATCTTGCAAAATGGTATATTTTGATTCCTAGCTCCAAAAATTATGAACAAGTAGTCCAATTTGATCAGAATAAACCAAATAATTGTTTAAAAATACTTTTGAAGCCTCATTCTTTATGGATTTCACTAATATCCCTAGATTTTGATCTCTTGCTTATACCATTTATCGAATGACTCTATTTTTATGATTAATATCTAGAAACCCTAATTTTTATCTCTGATGATTATCTTAAGACTCTAAAAATCATGACTTCACTAGTGATAAATATAGATCTATCTTTCTTGACTTGTTTACTCTTGAATATGATTTCAATGTCATAAAGTCATGATTAAACTTGATGATGGGTTCTAACCCTAAAATTGTAATATTGTGATTATGAGTGTTCTAAATCTTGTGAAATACCTAGTCTAGACCCCTAGACCTCACCCTTGAGGGTGATTTAGGAATTAAGTTCTCAATATAGATTAGGTGTTGATATCCATGAGATGATGTTAGAACATGATGATTAGACTTTAAAAGCTTGATAGATTGAAATATTGGTCAATAATGAGATACCACACCCAAGATCTATAATTAGGCTTAAGGAGCCCTAATGTTGGTCCTTGTGACCCCCTAATTTGACTTGAATACTAATGCTTGAATACCCATTATTGTGCCAGGGATTGACATTGACCCTACCTTTAAATCTCGAGATCTTACTCTAATCTTCAATGAAAGGTATGCTATTATACTTCCTCCTTGAATACATTAGTAGTATTGATGATACTTTTATGTACTATGTGAAATGTAGACTTGTCTATGTATTGGTTTGAGATATTGTTCCCTACCAATTATTCTTCCATTTTTTCTATATTATAGTTTGCAAACAAACTTGAAACATATATGATATTGCCCTTTGTGACTACCAGTAATAATGATTGTTGATATTGAGTACAAGTGACATCCTCAATAGAAGGGTGGAACTTGTATTTTGTCACTGACCTCCTCCCTCAAATGGAGAGATGGATCCTGGGAAACTCCCCCATCTCATTGGGGGGGGGGGGGATGGAGCCACAAAAATATAAGCATGCTTTTCGATATCAGCATAATGGGTAACTTGTAATAAAATCATTTTGAATAAATATTGTTTTAGAAAATCGCTTGTTGACTATTTTGAATATAAGTCTTGCCAAGTATACTGTTTGATATAAAACTATTGTACTTGTTTTTAATAGAGTATCATGTAGTTGCATTGATTTTGTCTTGATTTTCAATTAGGCAAACAGGATGGATCATTATGAAAAATTGACTAAATCGCTTCCACTCTTGACAAACTCTGATGATATGGACAAAGCTACAAAATCATAATTTTGTTGGTTAGTTCTTTAAACCTTTTGTTTTATGAGTTATTATTTCTTATTGTATGTACCAGTGTGTGAGATCCATTTGGGTAATCTAGGGACGGGCACTTCAATCCCTTTACTACTGTCTAGGCAGTGGGATTGGGATTGGGTGGGGGAGAAATGTCGGCTGACAACATATATATTTTCCTCCCAATAGTGTTCTCGATCGAGTTTAGGTTTTGGAAACTCCGCTGACACTATGGTTTAATTGTGTCCTCAGTCTATGATTGGTCAAGTTTCTCCCAAGTCAAATGATTATGTGACAATTGTAGTTGTACCTTAGTGATTAGATCATATACCCTAGTTTCTAGCATCGTTCCTATACCATGGTAAGCTAGGTGTTTTTATAGGACCATAGCTTTGACTATGAGTTGTTGTCTCTATAGGGCCATGGCTTTGACTATGAGTTGATGTCTCTACAGGACTATAGATTTGACTAGAAGGTGTTGTCTTTGCAGATTGACTATATGTCACTATGGTGCAACCTCATATTGATTGAGTAGTATAGGAGAATATCATGGATTCCGACTCTTCCATTGATCTTGCATGGCATGGATTTTGACTTCATAGTGATCAGTTGGATTTGGGTGGTACGACTCAAATCCTCAGGGCATAATAAAAGGCATATTGTGTAGTATATTTGCTTAGGGTCAAATACGCTTCACATTGGTTGACGCCTTTGCCTTATCTTTGTACTAAATTCTTGAATTATAATGTCGTAAGAGAAATCAATTGTTATATATGTTCTTCATATTCATTCATAAAGTTTAAATTGTTCTACGACTCAGTGGTAGTTGTCTAGTTTTCTTAATCTACATTATCAATTTAATACATATCATTTAGCTAGCTAAATCTGCTCAACTTGATAAGTATGTTATCTATCTGCTTTAATTACATGTGCTTGTAATAGACATTTGTGGAGAGTTATATCTCTCTCTAGGACATTTGGTCTCACCCTGTGGGTCTCCACATCTTTTATGTGGTTGTGCATGATGTGGTAGAGATTGTGTGGTTGAGGCTGAGCAGCAAGAGGAGCAGTAGTTGTTGAATGGTTGGATATGTTGTTAGTGTTTTGTAGTACAGTCCTAGTGTCATCCTTGTACTCTCGGGTCTTTAGGGGTGTTTTGTAGATGTTGTATATCGAGACAATGTTTGTTTGTATGCCTAGTTACAAAGATATGGCATGTGTGTATATGCATAGGTTATCATATGTACAGGTTGTGGCCAGTGAGCCAGTGAACAATGCTATCCAGTGAACAGTTCTATGTAGTAATATTTTGGCATGTGATATATATATATATATATATATATATATATATATATGTGGCTTTTGTGGGATCAGATGCATTAGTTCCATCTTTTATGCTTATGTGTACATGATTTTATTTTCTTGTGTTTTCTAGTAAGCTGGTTGATTAGTATTAGTTTCTTGCTTTCTTTTGAGTATCTCACTTTATGGCACGTCGGGGCATCACATTAAGTGAAATTCATTTAAGTGAATTAAGGGTCTTTGATCTATTGAGAGTCTTCTAGACTATCAAGACCTCTATCCTGACCATCAAGGAAGACCTTGAGACCTACCGATGTCTTCTCTATGAATGTGTCATAATTCTTGGGCTATTGATATTTGTGCCCATGTTCCTCTATTGAGCATTTTGGCTAGCTCCCTCTCACCTCAATAGAATCCAAACTTGATCACACAATATGTCTATCAAGGTACTCCACCAAGTCCAAAGACAAACTTTCCATATCATAACTTCTTGACAGAAATCTATCAAGGCACCAAAACCACCAATGAGGCTCCCTCCCACCTAAACCATAAAATGCGTCCATCTTTACAACACCTATTTGCCTTCCTTTCAACGCCATTGACCCTTCTAGGATTGAAAATAGTGCTCCTCATGATATCTACAATTGAGGGACATGTGAACGTTGTCAATAGCCACAAGGGAGGACACCCCTCAACATTGTACCACTGACCACTTGGCCTTTAAATCCCAACATGTTGAGGTCCCCTTCCAATGACACTTGTTGATAGTTGAGTCATTAATACACTAGGGTATTGAACCTAACTTACCTAGGCTGTCTAGAATAGTATCACATCATGCAAACCCTCATCAGTTGTCTCATGCAATGCTCCAACTTTTATATGTCAGTCTATCTTCTGATGTCATTACAACTTCTTAGGGAAACCTAACGTTGCCATCATTCCCCATAAATAGAATAAATGAACATTCATGAAAGGTATTAAGGGACATTGATAGGTTGTTCCTCTATGCACAAAAAATTGTGAGGAGATCCATTGATCCCCCTCCACTAGGGTCAAAGGTTTGACCTCAAGAGAGGTTGGAGGTTGGCACCTTGCATCACTAATGGATGGTCATTATCGTCTTTCGAGGCTTGTTCCCCCCCTCCATGATGAAGAATCCATCCATCATCTACAATTGTTGTAATCCACTTACATTATCTTCACAAGGTAGATTTTAGCCAATGAACAATAAGAAAGAAGGAGGTAGTCTGACATAGATTAGACAAAGGTTGCCCTCTTCCTACTTCATGATCATGATGTCGTCTTTGTCATGTGAAGACAACATATACATGTTGATCAAGTCAGCACATTTTCTTCCTGTGAAGACAATGTACAAAACTAAGAAGCTTGCCCAGATCTATGTTGATGAGATAGTGTGTTTGCATGGTGTTCCAGCAACTATCGTTTTTGATAGAGGTCCTCAGTTCACAAGTCACTTTTGGGAGAGACTACACACAACTTTGGGTACACAGTTGAGGTTCAGCACTGCTTTCCATTCACAGATAGAAGGTCAATCTAAGAGGGCCATTTAGACTTTAGAGGATCTGCTGAGAGCTTGTGTTCTTCAGTTTTTGGGAAATTGGGATGTCCACCTCAGTTTGATATAGTTCACCTACAACAATAGTTACCATAGAAGCATCGTCCATGGAACCATATGAGGCGTTGTATGGGAGACTTTGTGGGTGTTCATTGTGTTGGTATGAGATAAGAGAATACCGACTTCTTGGTCTTCAGCTAGTGCAGTAGACAACATAAAATATCAAAGTGATTCAACAACAGTTGAAGGCAGCATAGGACAGGAAGAAGTCATATGAGAACAACCAATGTAGATGTTTAGAGTTCCAAGTGGGAGACAGGGTGTACCTCAAGGTTGTTGGCTAAATTGGGCATTATTATAATCGCTTTGTTTTGAAAATGACAAACATTTCATTCTTGTGGATCTAATGTGCTACTTGAGTATTTCAGGAACAAAGTGGATGACAAAGTTTTGGAAGATCTACATGCTTAAATTGATTTATTTTCATGATTGTAATCAAATGTAAACTTATACAAATATATAATGTACAAGTAATTAGATATCATGTAAATCAAGCATTTAGATCTTCCCCATCCACACATAACACTTAGATAAGTCATCCCTAAGTGAACATCAGAACTACACATTCATTTCTTATACTTAGCATATGAGTTAAAGTTTTGAAATAGAGTTTGTTCCAGTCGACACACTTCTCGACCGAGATACTCTCGGTCAAACATTTTCTTGACCAAGAAACTCCCAAGTCTAAAGAACGAACATCTTTACATAACCTGCTAAAAGCAATCACAGAGAAAGGCTTGGTCGAACTTTACTTCGACCGAGATAGTGTCTTGAGCAGGTTCTATAGCCATTAGACTTAGTTATATAACTGTTAGAGTTAGTGGAAAAAGTAGTTGGGAGTTGAGTTGAACGTTGCTCCAGACTCACCCTCAGTTGACAATTTCCTTGACCGAGAGACACTCGATCGACAAACTTCTCAACCGATAAGGTGTATGTCTGCACTTTTTAGAAGTAATTAACTAGTCATTACTAATGCAATTAGTGGATACCCAATGGTTAGTTAAGCACTAAGAACCCCCTATAAAGTGTCTAGAATGTCGCTGAGCACTAGTATGCCATTTCTATAACTAGGACAACCATAGGACACCTCAAAACACAACTTCCATATACAATTCACTTGAGATCACATTATAGCAAGCCATCAGAAAAGCTTTCACTTGCAAAACAATTCCATAAGTTGTGAATTTGTGTCCTATAGGTTGATATCTCCTATCCACTATACATTCACGCCCATCCACTTTGGTTAGGAGATCAAACACTTGATATAGGATTCAAGCATTGTGCTACATTGGTAAAGTTTTACTTTCATGCTTCGTTCTTATTCCTTTTTATTGCTTTGGTTCTCCTTTGCTACTCCTAGGTTGGAGGTTGCGGAAAGGAGGTTGTTGGAGCTTCTTCGGTGGTGAAGGTAGCTCAGTAGACTTAGGATTACTTGAAGAAGGTTGTCTCAATGGGAAGCTACTTCAAGAGGAAGGCTACTTCAAGGGGGAGCTTGGAGTTACTTCAAGGAAGGTTGCTTCAAGGTTGATGAGACTACTTCTAGGTGAAGTCTATCCTAAGGGTGAAGGTATTTGTGTCTTATGTAACATCCTTTTGAGGTAATAAAATACAAGTGCTTTCAAAATCCCAATTGAAAACAATTGGGTAGTGGACTGACTCCCTTAGTATTTGCTAAGGATGGAACCACTCAAAATGCCGTGTCTCCTTCTCCAAATTTCAATTGTGGTTGCTTGGTTGAATTAATTTTAAATATATTATAAAACCCTATTCACCCCCCCCTCTAGTGTTTTTCAATTGGTATCAGAGAAGGCTTCAAGGAGCTCTAATTGAGTCTTGAAGAAAATGGGTGATGGGGTACTAAACAACCTCAACTTGGAAGGAACACTCGTAGCTCAGCCTCCACCATTTGATGGCACCAACTACACCTATTAGAAGAGGAGGATGCAATTCTACTTTCAAGGGATAAGTTGGGATCTATGGAGAATGGTCTCAAATGCCTACACTCTTCCTCAAACGGAGTATGCAACATGGGATGCTAATACGGTAAAGCTAGCCCAATTAAATGCAAAGGATGTAAGTATTCTTTATTGTACAATTTCCATAGGTGAGTTCAATAGAATATAAAATTGTTAAACCACATATGAAATATGGCATAGACTCTCTATTACTTATGAAGGAACTGTTCAAGTAAAGAATTCTAAAATTGGTATGCTTAAACAAAAGTTTGAATAGTTTCATATGGAACCATATGAGTCTATTAGTGAAATGTATACAAAGTTTTCTTCTATTATTAATGGGTTGAATGCATTAGGTAAAACCATTAGTGAAGAAGATCAAGTATCAAAGATTCTTAGGTGCTTGCCTCCAAAGTACAAACCAAAGGTGAAGACCATTGAAGAATCCAATGATCTCATTACATTAAAGATGGAACAACTCATTGGAAACTTGGAGGCTCATGAAGCTACCCTTGAAGAAGAAGAAAGATTGGCGGCTGAACACAAAAAGGAGAAAAGAAAAGACATTGAATTCAAAGCATCAACCAAGAATAATCATGACACAAGTGACAAAGATAGTGAAGAAGAAACACTCATTGTAAATGGTAAGCAGTATAGAAGTTTTAAAACTAACAAAATTCCTAGTGCTTTTTCCTCCAAGTGCTTTGAATGTGGAAAAAAGGGACACTTGAAAGGTGATTGTCCAAAACTTAAGAAGGGGAAGAAATCATCTCACAAGAAGAAAGAAAGAGCATATAAAGTTGCATGGGATGATTCAAGCGATGATAGTGAAGATGGAAAAAAAGAAGTAGAGTGCCTTATTTCTACAACAAATGAAGAAGAAGAAGAGGTAAGCCTTTTTTATTTTCCAAAAGAAGATCTAATTGCTAGTATTCAAGTAACACATGAGAAATGTGTTGATTGCAAAAAGAAACTAAAGAAAGCTACTAAAACTAATGAGGATTTGTATGCTAAATTAAATAATCTTTTTTTTAAAGGACAGTATTGTTTCGGAAAACTTTACCTTGAAATCATCTTTAAATGATTGCAATATGAAGTTGCTTACTTTAGAAACAAATCATGATCTTCTTTCTCAAGAAAAGGTTGATTTTCTTGCAAAACTACATAATTTTCAAACTCAACCTATCCTATGTAATCATCTAGATTATGATGCTATTGTTAAGGAAAGAGATGCTTTATCATCTAATCTAGATCAAGAAAAGTTAGATATCAAAAAGAAAATGTATGAGATTGCTAAATTACACAGAGAAATTAGTAGATTGAGAAACAATGATATTCTTGATAAAATTCTACAAGATTCTTCTGGTCAGATTGGAAGAAGAGGACTAGGTTATAAGACCAAAGGTAAATCTTTTCAAAAACCTAGAATGAGAAGGACACAAGTGCCCAAGACTAAAGTTATGTATGTGCCTAAAGCCAATCCAGGTAAGAAGAGAAATGAAATTGATTCTATATGTTGTCATTAATGTTTACATCTTAGCCATTATTGATACTCTTTCCCCTACAAGAAAAAGGATGTTGATCTAGTTTGGGTTCCTAAAACTTAGAGATTTTAATTTGATTAGTTGAGATTTGACCTAAAACGTTACTTTGATATTCAAATGTCTTATCTCAACTAAATTGAGCATTAACTTGCATAATTTTGTAAAATTGATCTATGTTTTTACTTGAAAACAACTACTGAAAATAGTACAGAAACAATCTCGGTCGAGAAAGTTGTCGGCCGAGACAATGTCGGTCAAGAAATTTGTCGACCGATAGAGTTACTATCTTAAGCCTGCAAAAACCTGATAAATGGCCGATCGATAAATATTTCGACCGAACCTCACTCGGTCGAGAAATTTGTCGACCGTGGGAAACTTTGACAGAATTATTCAGTAAAAACAAAGATACTTCAATTACAATCAACTTAAGTTTGTATGAAATTTATTTACTGCATATTTGAATGATCACAATTAAAAGGAAGAACATATGAGCATCAAAACTTTATACTTTTCATGATTAAATTGTATCTAAGAATAAAAGTTTGATTTTACTCAAATCATGTATTTTCTTCTCATGAGATTATCTTGGTTCATCTCCTACATGGTTTGACTTAAAACTGAAAATTATGAATCATGTTGATTTAATCAAGGAAATTACTATTTTATAATAATCCACATGGTTTTTCATAAGTATTCCTTGGTTTATCTATATAGAAATCATGTGTCTTGAAATTTGCCTTTAAATGATCATGATCATTGTAATTATGGATATGCCTTTACTGTTTCACCATGATCACTATGTTTCATCTTGGTTTGACTAAAATAATTTTTGATCTATATGTATATAAACCATGAATGGATATTGTTTTCAAAATGATCATTACACATAAAGATGATGTTATCATTGAAAATGCAATTTTTGCATTAAGATAAATCTCTATGGCACAAATGCATCTTGACATATTAGTTAAATGATTATATTGTGCTTCGCTTATGGGAAATGATATCATCCTTGTTATACATGAATACTTTTTGTATGATACTCTGTAAGCTATGAAAATGCTTAAATTGGAAATCTGTAGAAATTGCCTCTCCGTCAAAATATAAAATCAACCGAGGGGCGCTCAGGTCGAAGTCAAGGTCGACCTAAAATAAGCTTGACAAAATGCTTAATTGTAAATCATTTCCTTGCACTCAAATCTTAGTATATTGAAAACAAGATTTTAGTGCATATCTCTCATAAAAGGTTAACTTATTATGATCTAATGCTTACTGTGAGCTTAAAATCCTTAAATTATCTTGATTATAAGATTAAGGGGGAGCTCACAAAACTTTGTAAATATCATAAAGAAAACTTAAAACTAGTTATGACCTTAGTATCTTTAAAGTAATCTTGGTTATGAAAATAAAGGAGTCTACAATATTTATAAATATAATGTATATCTTGTCCGTAATGAAATTCTCTAAACAAATTAGGGCTTAACATCCCATGCATTTGGTAAGAGATATATTCATTGATTCTACTATAAGCCTAAATGGATCTAATATCATTTTCAGGGCTTAACATCCCTTGTAAAATGGATGAGAAATCAAAACACATATGCCATGAATCTAAAAGGATATCATATCATTTCAAGGTTGAATATCCTTTACAAATGATTGAGAAATAAATTGTGGCTAAATTTGACATAAAAATAAGTGGTGTGCATTATCAAATTAAGGGGGAGAAATAAAAGTCATAATAAATGTTTCGCTTGGTTATCTTTTTGAAATGACAAAGGGGGAGAAATAATATAAGATCAATATAATCAATAACATAAAGTAAAATGAGTTTCATAATCTCTCGGCTAGAACATACTTGCAAATAAACTTCTGATATGAAACTCATATGATTTATATTGCCTTGATTTATATTTTGGAAATGTTTTGTCATCTTCAAAAAGAGGGAGATTGTTGGATAAATTTGACATTATTATAATCCCTTTGTTTTGAAAATGACAAACATTTCATTCTTGTAGATCTAACGTGCTACTTGAGTATTTCAGGAACAAAGTGGATGACAAAGTTTTGGAAGATCTACATGCTTAAATTGCTTTATTTTCATGATTGTAATCAAATGTAAACTTGTACAAATATATAATGTACAAGTACTTAGATATCATGTAAATCAAGCGGTTAGATCTTCCCCATCCACACACAACACTAAGATAAGCCATCCCTAAGTGAACATCACAACTGCACATTCATTTCTTACACTTAGCATATGAGTTAAAGTATTGAAATAGAGTTTGTATCGGTCGACACACTTCTTGACTGAGATACTCTCGGTTGAACATTTTCTTGACCGAGAAACTCCCAAGTATAAAGAACAAACATCTTTGCATAACCTGCAAAAAGCAATCATAGAGAAAGGCTCAGTCGAACTTTACTTCGACCCAGACAGTGTCTTGAGCAGGTTCTATAGCCGTTAGACTTAGTTATATAACTGTTAGAGTTAGTGGAAACCGTGGTTGGGAGTTGAGTTGAATGTTGCTCCAGACTCACCCTCGGTCGACAATTTCCTCAACCAAGAGACACTTGGTCGACAAACTTCTCGACCGAGAAAGTGTTTGTCTGTACTTTTCAGAAGTAATTAACTAGTTGTTACTAATGCAATTAGTGGATACCTAATAGCTAGTTAAGCATTAAGAACCCCCTAGAAAGTGTCTAGAACGTCCCTAAGCACTAGTAGGCCATTCCTATAAATAGGACAGCCATAGGACACCTCAAAACACAACTTGTATATACAATTCACTTGAGATCACATTATAACAAGCCATTAGCAAAGCTTTCACTTGCAAAACATTTCCATAAGATGTGAATTTGTGTCCTATAGGTTGATATCTCCTATCCACTATGCATTCACATCCATCCACTTTGGTTAGGAGATCAAATGCTTGATATAGGATTCAAGCCTTGTGCAACATTGGTAAAGTTGTACTTTCCTGCTTCTTTCTTGTTCCTTTTTATTGCTTTGGTTCTCCTTTGCTACTCCTAGGTTGGAGGCTGCAGAAAGGAGGTTGTTGGAGCTTCTTCGGTGGTGAAGGTAGCTCGGTGGACTTAGGATTACTTCAAGAAGGCTATCTCAATGGGAAGCTACTTTAAGAGGAAGGCTACTTCAAGTGGGAGCTTGGAGTTACTTCAAGGAAGGTTGCTTCAAGGTTGGTGAGACTATTTCTAGGTGAAGGCTATCCTAAGGGTGAAGGTATTTGTATCTTATGTAACATCCTTATGAGGTAATAAAATACAAGTGCTTTCAAAATCCCAATTGGAAATAATTGGATAGTGGACTGACTCCCTTAGTATTTGCTAAGTTGTGGAACCACTCTAAACGCTATGTCTCCTTCTCCAAATTTCAATTGTGGTTGCTTGGTTGAATTAATTTTAAAATTATTATAAAACCCTATTCACCCCCCTCTAGTTTTTTTCAAAGGTCTCTCCTTGGAAAGGTGTTCTGAGGTTTGGGAAGAAAGGCAAGTTGGCTCCTAGATTTATGGGACCTTACCCTATGGTGGCACGTGTTGGGAAGGTGGTCTATAAGTTGGAGTTTCCACCTGAGTTGCACAGGTTGCATCTAGTGTTTCATGTGAGTATGTTGAGGAATTTCCATCTTGATATTGAGTTAGTGTTACATCCTGTGGAGGTGGAGCTTGATGAGGATATGTCCTATGTGGAAGGTCCAGTTTTGATCCTTGATAGGAGAGTAAAGAAGCTGAAGAAGAAAGACATAGCACTTCTGAAGGCATTGTGGCATCACTGTGGTGTTGCGTAAGCTACATGGGAGCTCAAGAAAGAGTTGAGGAGGAAGTAGCCCTCTCTTTTCTCTTAGGATTTTGGGGGTGAAATCCTTATTAGGGGTTTTTGGCTTGTAAGACCCCTACCTGAGTTTTAAGGTAACCCTATTTACTTTGGCTTAATCATGTTCTTAGAACCTTTCTCTAATCTTTTGAGATGTACTTAATGCTTTTGGAGATCTTAAGTTTCAAGTTTGAGCTTGTTTGAATGATATTTGTACTTTATGTGCTAGTTTTGCTGCAAATTGCAATTTACCCAAAATAGGGTGTTGATGTGCAATTTGTCACCTCTAGAGAGTTCTTTGTCTTTCTTGACATCATCTAGAGGAGATATAAATAATTTGGCATCTTGTTTAAGCCTTGTTTGAAGAGTGTCACCTTAGTGGTGATTAGAGTTTCTATGAGTGTTGAGTGTCTCGACCTATGTGTATATGGTGTGTTGTCTTGACCTAGGTCGTGGCCTAGGGTTGGTTTTGAGGGTGTCGTGGTCGAGACACCCCCTCTAGAAGGTGGGGTCACAACCAAGGTGGTCTTGGGTTGAGATGGTTTCCCTCTTATAGGATGTCTCGACCTAGAGTTTGAAGTGGCCTCTTGTCTCGACCAAGTGGTGGTGTCAGTGGTGTGTGTGTGCCGCAACCATGGATAGTGCAACATGGTATGGTTGTGACCCTGACCATGTGGGTGACTATAGTGGTTGAGTCCCAACCTACAGTGTATCACCATGTCTTGCATGCATGTCTAAGGTGGTTGCATGTGGTTGCATGTTGATCTTTTAGGTGGACAAGTGTCTGTTTGGTACCTTGGAGTGTTGACACATCATCCCTTGCCTTATCTCTCATTTTCCACCTATATAACCCCTCACCTCTTTATACTTGTAACCCTTTCATCCCTCCATCTTCTTCTTTTTCTTTTTCTTGTTCTTGGAGCTTGGTGGAGCAAGGAGTTCCATCCTTAGAGCTTGGTGACCAAACTCTTCTTGCATGTGGTGTTTGTGGCAACCATATCTCATCTTCAACCTTGGTAAGTGTTTATCTTCCTTAATGATGTTTCTTTTGATCTCCTACCTTCACCTTCCTCTATTTTCTTAGCCTTATACCATGGTTCCTCCATGGTGGTCGTTTTGGGAGAGAAACTCCTCATCACAAGGGTCATAGACCATGTTTTGACAAGGTAAACCCAAGTATGAGGAGGGTTTCTTCTCTCTTTCTCCCTTTCTCTTTTGGCTCATCCTAGAGCTTTTTGGTTCTCCTTTCTTGGATTATCTTTGACCTTGATGTCTTCTCCTTTTTGAGTTGATCTTATGGTCAAGAGTGGAGCTTCTTCAACCCTTGGATTGTGTCTTGGAGTTTTGACCTTGGAGCTTGAAATCCTTGGTGGTGATCTTCTTAAGGCTGGTTACATAACACTTAACCTACTCTATTATTGCACTCCTTTATGCATGTTTGCTACTGCATTCTCTCTCTAAAATGCTCCCTTATCATGATATTAGATAATGATAATCTCTAGAACTTTTTTGGTGGAGATAGCTTGTTTGGTATGGTAGAAATCCAAAACCCTAATTTCATATACTCAATTTTGATAATTGTGGTGTTATGATGATCTTCCTCTATCCTTTTAGCCTTGGTTTTTCTCACATGCATGATGTTAGATTATCTAGATGATGTTAGATTATCTAGATGTTACAAGGAGTTTAGGATCTATTTTGGGTTCCTTAAACATAGTTTTACCTATCTTTCATGAGATCCTTTCATGGTGGATCCATGACCCATGTCATAGGGTTTTTGTTGATCATTTTCTTGAGCCCTTCCTTCATGGTGACCATGGTTTTCTCCTTGGTTTTAGTTATATTTTGAGACAAAGATGTTATCCCTTAGGGTGATCAAGACATCTTCCCCTTGATGGTTGCAACCATGGTTAGTTTTTGCTCAAGATGTCCCTCTTGTTGATGGGTTAGACCTAGAGTACTTTATGTCACAACACTTGATGTTAGTGGACTAGTTAACCCTTGTTTCAGTTGGGTGGTTTCCCTTATGTTTGGGTCTTAGTCTTGCCTTTGTCTTGGTCGAGACATACCCTAGTGATGTTAGATTATCTAGATGATGTTAGATTATTTAGATGTTATAAGGAGTTTAGGATCTATTTTGGGTGCCTCAAACATAGTTTTACCTATCTTTTATGAGATCCTTTCATGGTGGATCCATGACCCATGTCATAGGGTTTTTTTATCGTTTGCTTGAGCCCTTCCTTCATGGTGACCATGGCTTTCTCCTTGGTTTTAGTTCTATTTTGAGACCAAGATGTTATCCCTTAGGGTGGTCGAGACATCTTCCCCTTGATGGTCGCAACCATGGTTAGTTTTTTATCACGATGTCCCTCTTGTTGATGGGTTAGACCTAGAGTACTTTAGGTCACAACACTTGATGTTAATGGACTAGTTAACCCCTATTTCAGTTGGATGGTTTCCCTTATGTTTGGGTCTTGGTCTTGCCTTTGTCTTGGTAGAGACATACCCTAGTGGGAGGTCACGACCAGGTGGTCTCAAGTCGCGACATGTTTCTAGATATGGTTGAGACACTTCTAGGTTGAGATGTTTGTGGAAGGTTAGTGTAACGTCCCCAGATTCTGCTGTCTTGAGACTTAGAAGGCCCAAGAGGACAAATCTGAAAATGTAAGGCAATCATTTCAGAGAACATTGTGGAAGTGACATACACATACGTGAACATTCAAATACAATGGATACAACATAAACAATCTCAACATTCAACATGTAATTTACAAAAATGACTTAGTACAACATGAATTACAATTACATATTGAAAGATGATTTGACATGTCTATGGCCTCCTGTGGGGTCCAGGATAGGTAAGGAGAAGGTGGGAGGGCAGGATACTGAAGCGGTGATAATGGTGGACTCAACTACTAGTGGTACTACTTCGGATGTGGCGATAGTGGTGGATCCTTCTGAGGAGGAGCTTTCTACTTCGGCTAGAGGGGAGGAGGATGTTGTGGTTGTTCCAATTACAGAGGAAGTTTCTGCTCTCAACACTGGAGCTACTGAAGAAGGAGAAATTCAGGTTGATGCTAGTCTCGGTGCTGGAGAGACTAGCAAAGTAGCTAGAGACAAGGGAGATGCTAACCCTTTCTCGGTGCTGGACCTTTTGACTGAGGATGATACTGTGACAAAGGAGAAAGGGCGCAGTAGGAGTCTTAGGCAGACCAGAAACACAACAAAGAAGGGAAAGAAAGGCACCCGTCCAGATACAGGGGGTGGGGCACATAATGAATCATGAATGTCCATCCTCGCATGGAATGTGTGAGGTGCCTCATTGGCTGGGAGCCAAAGGGAGTTGAGGAGAGCCATTAATGAACTTGATGCATCTCTCGTGGTGTGTCTGGGAACCAGGATCAGAAGAAGTGTTAGTCAAAGAGTGGGGACTCTTTTTCCTAATGGATGGGGGTCCCTATCTAATCTGAACCAAAGAGAGGGAGGTCGGATTGCAGTAGGTTGGAAGAGAGACACATGGAATGTTGATGAAATTAACTCCTCTGACCTGGTGGTCACGGTTTCTTGCTGTAATCATGCGGGTGCTGCTTTTATTATGTCTGGCATTTTTGGTGAACGACTTGAAGGTGATAGAGTTGGTATGTGGAATAAGCTTACGGAGATGGCTCAACATGAAATACCATGGCTCATCATTGGCGACTTTAACAACATAAGGAGAGAAGATGAGAAATTTGGAGGCAGAAGGGTCCCGAAAAGGGTTCTTGATGTGTTCAATAACATGGTGGAAGAAGCTAAGCTGATTGAACTAACCAAAGTTGGGGGTTTATAACGTGGTCTAATAAACAAAAGAACAATAGGATTGCTAGTGCTATTGACAAAGGGCTGGTCAACGAACAATGGTTAAATCTGTGGCCTAACTCATTTATTAAAATGGGGTTTGACCCTCTTAGTGATCATTCGTGGATGAAAATAGAACTAACTGAAAAGCCAGCTATTAGGAGACCCTTTCGGTTCCTTAATTGGTGGTGTGATTGGCCTGGCTTTATAGATGTTGTGGAGAATAGTTGGAACATCAGCGTTGATGGAAATGATATGTTCATATCCCTAAAGAAGATTCAAAATACTAAGAAGACTCTAAAAAAATGGAGTAGAGAGAAATGTAACCTCAATAACCTGACCAATGAAGCTGAAAATATCTACAAGAATATCTTGGAGAGGATAAGACACGATCAACTAAACAACGAATTGATCTTAGAGGAAGAGAGGGCTGAAGACAGATTGAGGAAGCTTAGAAAAGTAGAAGAAGTGTACTACTGGCAAAGAAGCAGGATGGAATGGGTTAATGATGGGGATCGTAATACTAGAATCTACCACAGGGCTGTCAAGAAGAAGGATCTTAAGGAGTCCATATATGAATTATTGATGATAGTGGATAGGTAGTTAATGGTAGAGAAGCGGTGGCCTTAAATGTCGTTAGCTATTTCACCAAGTTGTATAACAAGGAGGATACGCACAGTGATAATTACACAGAGCTACTTCCTATCATGAGAGTGGATGATGCTATGACCACTATGCTTTGTGCTATTGCAGATGAAGAAGAGATCAAAAGAGTCTTGTTTTCCATTGGTGCTAGCAAGGCTCCTGGGCTTGATGGCATGAATGGGAGATTTTTCCAGGGAATGTGGTATCTGGTTAAGCACGACATCATCAAAGCAGTTCGATGGGTCTTGAATGGTCATAGCATGGTCTGGGCTATGAACCATTCGTTCATTAAACTAATCCCCAAGAAGAATGTGATAAAAAACATTGCTTATTATAGACCTATTGTCTATTGTAATGTGTTGTATAAAATTGTGTCCAAGCTTCTTGCAGGGCAGTTGAAGGCAATTCTTCCCCCACATAATTTCTGAAGAGCAGAGCGCCTTCATCAAAGGTAGAAGGATATCTGATAGCACATTGTTGGCTGTAGAGTTCCTGACTGGGTTCAATACTGTGCGGAGCAATGCTAAAGCATGTGTCAAGGTTGATCTAACAAAGGCTTGTGACTATGTCAGATGGGATTCTTTATGAGATATTATGAAATCGGTTGGCTTTAATGATAGATGGGTTCAAATCATCAGGAAGTGTGTTACTTCCACATCCTTTTCCATTCTTCTTAATGGGGGTCCAGTTGGTTTCTTCACCGCCTCTAATGGACTGAGGCAAGGGGACCCCCTCTCACCCTTGTTGTTTACAATTATCATGGAGGGGCTTACAACCATGTTGTATGAAGCTGAAAGAAGAAGGAAAGTCAAACCATTCAAAGTCAAGAATATCACTGTAAAATCACACCTCATCTTCACGGATGATGTTATGTTGTTCACTACCGGACATGCCAACAGGCTGAAGGAAATTAAAAAAAGTTCTTGTCAGGTTCGGGTACCTTACTGGGCTCTACATAAGTACCATTAAATCCAGAGTTTATCTTTCCAGAGCCTGTGATGCTAGGAGAGGTAGGCTTAGAGATGCTATTGGGGTCACAGTTGGCCGACTTCCGTTCAGGTATCTCGGAGCTCCTGTGGCAGGCGGGAGAGGGTCTTCCATTGACTTTGTGCAGTGCCTTGATCAATTGAGGGAAAATATCGATGGCTGGGGTGCTCTGAGGATGTCGATGGCTGGTATACTCCTACTGACTAGGGTGGTCCTCCAGGTGATGGTTAGATTCTGGGATGAAGTGTGTGACATTCCCCACCCTACGACAGACAACACGAGGAAACTTTTAGCTAATTTTATCTGGAGAGGTAGCGGGCATGTCGTTGCTCGGGGCACCATCGCCAAACCTTTTTGTAAGGGTGGGCTTAACTTAATCTCCCCGATTAATGTTGTCAAGGAAAGCTATGGCAAAAGAATCGATAGATTCCTGAGAGATAGTGATAATATGTGGACAAAGTGGATGAGGCGTAGATATACCGGCTTTCTTCATGGGGCCGATAGCTCTTCTTCCCGCTATTGGAGGAACATGTGCTTGCACTGGGCTGACATTCAACATTCGTATAGTGTTGATGACAATGGTATTGCCTCTCTGGTTGACGTGCGGGCGACACCATGGATCAACACTTTCGGCAGCGATGATGTGAGATGGTGTAAGCTGCTGTGGAACCATCAGCACATCCCCAAGTGGAGCACGACCACTGACAGAGTCATCTTGAACAGGCTACCTACCCTTGATAGGCTTAGGCGTTGGGGGCTACAGGTGTACAACATGTGTCTGCTCTGTAATAGAGAAGTTGAGAGCCATAGTCATACCTTTGGGACGTGTAGCTTCTTTAGAAGAAGTTGGGCTATTGCCTGCCTCAAAAGTGGTTGGGGTCAGCTCATGGGGGATAACTTATCTGATCTGCTAACGTTTCTAGATCCCAAACTCAATGGTAAACATAACATAGTGTTTGGTGAGCTATGCCTTACTGGTGTTTGCTACAATGTCTGGGAGGAGAGGAACAATAGAAAGCATGGAAGAAAGAGTTGTAGCAAAGAACAAATTATAGAAAAAATAGCTTGCTCCTTAAGTAGGTTAGTTAAATGTAGAGTTGGCTTTGCTGCTGGCCTGTCTGAGAAAACCAAAAGATACTGGGGTTTTTGTAGATAACAACCCCAAGTACAAGTTTTGGTGTTTGTAGGTCCTGGCTTTTGTACAGGCTCCTTTGGCAATATATTTACCTATTTCCAAAAAAACGTCTATAAACATGTATGCTAATTAGGATCTAAACAATAGGTACAACCTGTAAAACTTACTCACTTCATGTTCTTTAATTCCATGCTAGCTCTGAACCTAAAACATACGTGAAACAACGAATCAACACAATGTTTTGTGTACATGGGTAGAAAGATACATATATTTATGGTTTTCATAATTTGAAAAGATTTACAAAAAGAAAGAAGGAAGGTCATAGAAACATTTCTTGATTAAGCGAAATATGCCAATTTTTGTCACTTTTCTAGATGAGTTGCATTATCAAGTTGGACTAGTACCAAAACATATATATTGGGCCCATCCCCGTGTACCGAGTACTCTAGAGAAACTCCACGTAGACTGTGTGCTCTAGGGAGGTGTACTAGTCAACATTATTCCATTCCCTCATAAGGGGGATAATGAACACCTTAAATAACTACAAAACATCTACTCATCATTTATGTTTTCAAGTGATAAAACATTGAGTACTATATAGCAATACTACATCCAATATTTGCAAATAAAAGAGAGCATACATACATATCATGATTGCAAGCAAGAAAACCATAGTCATGTACTTAAATAAAACCCATGTACCTGAGTTCAAAGATTCCTATATATATTTTGGATCATCTACATCTCTGGTCATCACCTGATTAATAGCAATTAGTCATCATTAATAAATGTTCATCATATTCTAGGTATTTTATGTCCAAATTAGGGTTTGGTCAAATCTAGGTTCCATCTAATCCTAGGATGGTATCTAATATTTTTCTATAGATCATGTAGTCATTTTAGAGGTCTGGTCCAAATTGCATATTTTTCTGATGCTTGAACTATTTTCTAGAATTAATATGAGGTTAAAACATGTAATTTAGGCATTAATGAGAAAAGGCCTAACATAGATCAATAAAACCCAGATCAGAGTTCACAAGTGGATTTCCAATGTTATTGGAGTTCTACTAAAATTTTCTGAGAATTAATATCACCTGGATACTATTTATTTCATTTAATGAATCCTAAAAAGGAGTTTTTTTTATTAAGTTAATTATCATCATTGAAAGTGGTTCAAGGATCTGATCTAGGGGTCCAATAATATAGTGATTATTTTTCTAAGTCTAGAGGTATTTTTGGGGAATTGTTTGGCTAAGGGAGATATTTTTAGTCACATTTCTAAGATATATACTTAAACTGAGATAATTACCTTTTTGATATTATATGGGTCGTCGGATCTCCAGGTGGTAGTCCTGATTATCCTGCAGCTCTTCCTAGCTGGCTTAAGTGAACTGTTCAGTTTCGTATTGAGTCGGGTGGGTTTGGAATTTGGTCTGTCTAGAACTCTGGATCAGCGAGACCCTTCTCACCCGCGATCACCTGCATCGCTACTCACTCGGCGGCTCGTCCGAAGAATAAGAAGCCACCATAGGTGCCATCAGCTATGAGCTCTAGGTCTATCGATGATCTTCTCTCTCTCAGACTCATGTTGTCAAATCTCGGCAAGGAACTACAGGTGAATCTATGCCCTGAGGGGAGGATCTCTAGAGGCAAGACTCCACATTGGAGGGGTTGCGGTCCCTCTCCTTTTTCCCTCTCGATCTTACTATCATGCCCAACCCTCCGATCTTGTGACAGGGAGTCGCCACCATGAGGGAAGGAGGCAGTGAGGAAAATACATATTTTTGGGCCTCCACACCCAGATATGAAGTCGCCATCTCTATTGAACTACTCTGACCCGTCTGGGAGGTCAGCGCCAAGAGGGGGTCAGGGTCACTGCGACTGTAGACTCTGATGAGCCTCTCTCACATTCCCTAGCTCCAACGTGAGGACCTTGGTCACCCGTCCAAGTGGTAACGGCCCTAGATCTGTAGGGTGGTAAGTTCACCGGCCCCTATTGCCGCCGTCGTGAAAACCTGGACCAGGTCGGGCTGGGAACTCAACACTCTTTGTCTCCTCCATACAGGTTGTTGCCACAAGCTGGACTCCAATGATCTATAGTACCAACAATGAGGGATGACGACATGCTCCACCTCACTCATAGTCTAGTCAGAGATCATGATCATAGTGACCAAAAGCCTTGGTATAAAGGGCAGCTTCACAACTCGATCCACTGGGGACTCTTTCTTGGAGCAGCAGCAAGTAGGTGCAGAATGAGGCATGAATCCAGAGCCATTGCCCTCTGGTGTAGCCTTGAGAGAGGAGAAGTTTAGTTCTACACTCCACGGTGGAAAGCCTAGGTTTAGTGGTCCTTTCTTCTATCTACATAGGTCACTGGTTTCCCCCAAAAAGGGGTCTTTAGAGAGATCTAAGACTTTTGAAGCTAATTGCACATTCAGTATCCAGATCAAGATCCTTTAATCTCAGAGTCATATACGTGAAACAAATGAGACTTGGTCTCCAAGTGTACTGGCTTCTCCGTGAGAAATGGAGATAGGATCTCAGTAATTAACTACTTAGATGATAATTTATGGCTTTCAAAGCTCCATGTATCCTATTGTCTAATATGAAAGTATAACGCAGGTTGAATTGAAACAGCCATGCAACGAGGCAAAAACAATATTTGCATCACACATGCTTGAATCTCAGTATGCGTCAAATATTATAACAGCATAGGTTCATAAAGCATCATTTAAATAATTTGCTTCTTTGTTCCAAATCTCAATAGTATCCAATAGTAATATTCAGTCGTATCAATCCATGTACACTTCATCAGATACTAAAATCCATGTGTCCTCAACATAGACTTATTACTACTATTAATCATCTCAACATAAATTAATGGTCCTTAGTAGATATTACTGATCCTCTCATGGCATTAAAGTCGTACTTGAGCGTCAAAGAATCCATGGTTAGATAAAAGTCAACTCAGCTTCAATTTAATGAAAACAAACATGCATAGACTTCAAATACTATAACGAGTCTCAAAACCTTAAAATCATGGGTCATCACATTCACCCCACCTTATTTGGAATTTCATCCTCGAAATTCAACTAATCTCATACTTAAGTGGTAACCATAAAGTCCAACATCATATAGGCCACAAATTCTAGATGCCAAGACTATAATACTTTTTGGATATAACCTAAGTTGTCATTTGGGGATACAGAACATATAGGTTGTATGCACCCCACCTTATATAGATTGAAGCATCATTTAATGTCTTAGTCATAGCATGAAACAATTCTTTTTTTCCTTAGGATCTACATCCCCATAGTCCCTTAAGGATAAGGGTTTTACTCATACATATGAAGTTAAGAAGGTACTACTCAAGGCTTCATGCTTCACCCTATTAATCATATGGTGATGTCAAGTTTCATGCCATCATTTATTAGAATTATTAGGCTTAGCATCATTAGTGTAGCTTTATGATCAACATCATATCATAATTTCATCATGTGAGAGGGTCTTAGTTGGCATGCTTGAATATTAGGGCTTCACCTCATGGTGTAGTTAATTCTCAAACTATAAGCTTGGATTTAGAAGGATTAAGGTTAATCACTATATTGTCATGCAATATATGATCCAAAGGGGCCTTTGTGCCAAGATCATGCTTTCATAACTTATATCTTTCATGTATGACAAAAAGGGAATGAGAATATAGTAGGTCGATCTTATCATGATTTCAGACTTGGATATTACGTGTATGATATAGGAGGGTAATATTGAATTGGTCAAGCTTATACCAGTGACTCCTCATATATAAATCATTTATATAGCTCAAGTGAGGTTTCCAACATCATATATAGAGAAAGAGAAGAAGAAGAAGAAGAAGAAGAAGAAGGATCAACATGTATGAGTATCTCATGCACAAGGTACTCTACTCTTAGAACCAGAGTTCCATATATTACCTCACTTGCAGCTAATGATGAACTTCACCAGCTTAAGTCACTCAAGATGGAACCTAAATTAGTCAAAGGATTGACTTTCTCATTATGAGTCACCCACTCATCATCATTTTCTTACCCAACTCTCACATATAGGATTGAATCATGCAAGAGGACTCAACTCATCTACTTAGGAGTTATCCAGCTTAGGACACGTCATTTCACATATATATCATATTTTTCATATATTTTAGGGTAGGTCCTATGACCCTCTCCTTGTGGGTCTCACTCTCTCTGGATTTCACCACATATCTTGTCCTAACACTGAAGGTCCTCCTTTGTAAAAGATCTTGAGGCTCATGCATATTCAACTTTATCTTAACTTAGCTCATTTTAAGTAAGAAAAGAGTATGTACTTTCATCATCATGACTTATCTTAGATTTTTCAAATTTTAATTCAGCTCATATACAACTTAAATCTTTATAAGGAAACTTATACCATCAGAGATCCAATTTAGATTAGATTACACATGCTAACTTCATATATAAATCAATCATCTACTCTAATTGTTACATATTTAATAAGGCTCTAGACATCTAATCTAGACTACTCCCTCTTCTAGAGTGATGTCACTCCCTTTCACTTAGGTTGCATGAACACTAACTACTCTCCAATGTGAGGGACACATTTTATGTTTACATATATTTCATAAAATATTATATAGTTTTTCTTTGAGAAAGAAGACGTCAGAGAAAATGTCAAGGCTCGAGCCAATTAGAAAACAAAACCAAATCAGAAAAATCAAGTTTCCCACACACAGTAGATAGTCTAGTTCTATGTTACCTGGTGAAATGGTGAGAACAAGATGTAGACTAGTATAGCTACCCAATACATATGATCTCTATATGGAAAGGGTTTCAGACACTTGTCTAAACCTAGTTCTCAAACATCTAGGTTTTAACCTAGAGGCTAAGTCAAACCTAGTTCCTAAAGAACAACTTGCTATGTTTCTAGGGTTTAAAGTGAAAGGTGAGATTTTTTTTGTTTCATGCTGAGAAATTGTTAGGTGTAGCTATTTTTCATGCTCTGATAGTAACTGTAACGTCCCTGGATTCTACCATCTCGAGACTTAGAAGGCCCGAGAGGACAAATCCAAAAACGTTAGGCAATCATTTCAGAAGCGACATACACATACGTGAGCAATCAAATACAATGCATACACCATAAACAATCTCAACATTCAACATGTATATTACAAAAATGACTTATTACAACATGAATTACAATTACATATTGAAAGATGATTTGACAAGTCTATGAACATGTATGCTAATCAGGATCTAAACAATAGGTACAACTTGTACAACTTGCTCACTTCATGTTCTTTAATTCCATGCTAGCTCTGAACCTAAAACATATGTGAAACAAGGAATCAACACAATGTGTTTTGTACATCGGTAGAATTTATGGTTTTCATAATTTGAAAAGATTTACAAAAAGAAAGAAGGAAGATCACAGAAACATTTCTTGATTAAGTGAAATACACCAATTTTTGTCACTTTTCTAGATGAGTTGCATTATCAAGGTGGACTAGTACCAAAACATATATATTGGGCCCATCCCTGTGTACTGAGTACTCTAGGGAAACTCCCCATACACTGTGTGCTCTAGGGAGGTGTACTAGTCAACATTAATCCATTCCCTTGTAAGGGGGATAATGAACACCTTAAATAACTACAGAACATCTACTCATCATTTATGTTTTCAAGTGATAAAATATTGAGTAATATATAGCAATACTACGTCCAATATTTGCAAATAGAAGAGAGTGTACATACATATCATGATTGCAAGCAAGAAAACCATAGTCATATAATAAAACCCACATACATGAGTTCAGAGATTCCTATATATATATCGGATCATCTACATCTCTGTTCATCACCTCATTAATAGCAATTAATCATCATTAATAAATGTTCATCATTTTCTAGGTATTTTAGGTCCAAATTAGGGTTTGGCCAAATCTAGGTTCCATCTAATGTTAGGATGGTATCTGACATTTTTGTATTGATCATGCAGTCATTTTAGAGGTTTGGTCCAAATTACATATTTTTCTGATGCTTGAACTATTTTCTGGAATTAATATGAGGTTAAAACATGTAATTTAGGCATTAATTGGAAAAGGCCTAACATAGATCAATAAAACCCAGATCAGAGTTCACAAGTAGATTTCCAATGTTATTAGGGTTCTACTAAATTTTTCTGAGAATTAATATCACCTGGATACTATTTATTTCATTTAATGAATCCTAAAAAGGAGTTTATTTTTATTAAGTTAATTATCATCATTGAAAGTGGTTCAAGGATCTGATCTAGGGGTCCAATAATATAGTGAATATTTTTTTAAGTCTAGAGGTATTTTTGGGGAATTGTTTGGCTAAGGGAGTTATTTTTAGTCGCATTTCTAAGATATATACTTAAACTGAGATAATTACCTTTTTGATATTATCTGGGTTGTCAGATATCCAGGTGGTAGTCCTGATTGGCCCACAGCTCTTCCTAGCTGGCTTAAGTGAACCGTTCGGTTTTGTATTGAGTTGGGTGGGTATGGAATTTGGTCTGTCTAGAACTCTAGATCAGGGAGACCCTTCTCACCTGTGATCACCTGCATCGCTACTCACTCAGTGTCTCGTCTGAAGAATAAGAAGTCATCGTAGGCACCATCAACAGGCACAAATCGAGAAATGGTCCAAATTTTTAAAGATCTTCTGAAACCGCAGCGGCTTGCCCTAGCGTCTGGCTCCGACGATCTTGGGCGATCGTGAGGCAGATACCGCGGCTCCGCCGCTGCCTCACCCCAGTGGGACACTCCGTCCGCTGGGGGCTACCAACCCTCCGGGACCAGTCGGCGACCGGCGTCCCTCGGTTCACCAGCGGCGGGCGTCGTCCCAATCTCGGTTAGGCACCCCGCCTACCGAGACCCCTTGGTCCTTTGCGTCGTGATCGGGTGAGATGCTACCCTCTCCGTTCACGAGAAGGCTCACGCGGCAGAGCGCCATGTTGGCGAGACAGGCCGTCCAAGACAGAAGAGAAGGTTTTGCGACGACTGCCATACCTCCGGATACCGTTATCCAGGACATCCGGCACGTCCTTCGATCACCAACCCCGGCGACCAGTCCGATGGAACCAGAGGGCGGCCGCGAAGTGGGGGCTGTCGTCGTGCAGGTTCAAGGTTCTGATAGTCCAGCTGTCAACCCTAGCGTGGCTACAGTGCCGACGAGGGCTGCTTCTACCGAGAAGACGGGTTCGGGTAATCACGATGCGATTGCACGACCTTTGCATGGCGATTCGTCTTCCGCAAGGTCCGGAGGACAGATGAACCTGAACCTGTCGGTGTTTCCCGATAATAGCAGCCGTCTGGAAGAGGAGGGAGGACAGAGACCTCGGGAGACCCGTAGCAGCGACGACGTGCTGGTCCGAAACCCCAGATCGGCTGTCACAAACCGCGATCCTAGAAGACCATCTCCAGTGCAATGGGAGATAGGGGTACCAAAGGACACGTGCTATAGATGCTTGGGGAAAGGACATTGGCAGTCCCAATGTCAAAACACCATTGTTTGTTACAAGTGCAGAAGACCGGGTCATGTTGCTAGGCGATGTACCTTTGTCCCTCGTCCTCAACCACCCAACATCTTCTCCATGGAGGATTTCCCGGCAATGAGAACTGGCGTTCCGGCTCGAGGTGGACCTCAACATGTTCCCAAAAGAGTTGCAGTCAATCTCGGATCTGATACAGAAGAAAGGAAGAATAGAGCCGTGGCTCTTGGTCGTGCTGTGGAGATAGCATGGCAGTCCGGTACTACCTGGGAGGCTTTGGGTCCTGTGTTGCAGAAGATGTGGCCGCACGCGACAGATATTTATCGTCATGCTCGTAGCAAAGCTGTTGCCTTCTTTGAATCTAAGGAGCTAGCGATGGATGCTTGTAAAAATGGTAGTTTCCAGTTTCAAAACAACAGAGTTACCCTCAAATCCTTGGAGGACGGTGAGCCTTGCTCCAAGAAGGAAGCTTTATGGTTCTGGATCGCAAATCTTCCTATTGTCTGTCGTGATGATGATGCCATTGATAGTATTGTTAACAGCTTTGGCAGATTGGTCCTTGTTTCGGACTGGATGCGTAACCACGACGACATTTCTGGTATCTTGGTCCTTGTTGAAGCCTTCAGAGAGGATGTACCACAATATGTGGCCCTTACTTATGGCGATCGGAGGTCGGATGTGATGTTGCAGATGGTAGCAAGAGGGAGTCCTAGATCATCCCTTTTCTCACGCACTGAGATTGGCGAGGAGCTAGGTATTCCTATGGAAGCTCTCTCTATCCATAGAACAGCTTACGTAAATGAGGCACCACAGAAGGAGGTTCCTGAGAATACAACCGTTCTTACTGAGTCAGAAAAGAAGGATGAGCAGCCGCTGATTGCCGTTGAAGATGAGCCAGCCAGTGAAGAAGAAAACCAGCAGCAACGTGAGGCACAACACAGTAGAATCGTGTTCGATGATGAAGGGAATAGGGTCCGTTTACAGCTGAGCAGTGTTCGGGATTTCATTCACCTAGGCGATGGGAGTTCACGGGCAGGCCATAATGGCAGCAGACGTCGGCCAAGATTTGCGTGTGAAGAGGGGCCTTCTTCCCAGTTTGATAGTCGAGTACATGAGCAGCGACTACATGGACACAGAAGACGTTTATCAGAAGGCGAGAACCCGTTCTCGGATGATGACTGGATTGATAGAGACAGTGAAGTTTGCCGTGGAGGCTGCTAGCCGTAGTATCATCCTTATTTCTTCTCTATGGATTCCAAAATCTTATTCTGGAATATTAGAGGCGCGGCGAACAACAAAACTAGAAGAGTCCTGGGCAGACTTTGTAGAAGACACTCCCCGAAGATTGTTTGCATTGCTGAACCTTTCCTACATGCTCTTGTTGCGGATGAGCTTCTTGATATTGTTAGGCTTGACTGGACTTCCAGTAATGAGGAGGAAGGTGGTAAGCTCTGGCTATACGTTGATAATGAGCTAAACCCCACTGTGGTCCGGAAGCATAGACAACATATTACTCTTAAGCTCAATGTGGCGGACAATCCTGTTTTCTTTGTTACTTTGGTTTACGCGAGCTGCAATCATGTGTCTAGAAGGAATCTCTGGGAGGACATCAACGATCTTTCTAATATGATGGGTGATGAGGCATGGCTGATTACAGGTGATTTTAATACCATCAGAGATAATGCTGAAAAAAGAGGGGGTCTTGACAGAAGCTTCCAAGATATCATGGAGTTCAATTCTTTCATTCATGATGTTAATATGAGGGAGGTTCCTTATGAGGGCAGCAAGTACACCTGGGTTGACAAGCAGTACGGCACCCATTCTATCTGGGAGAGGCTGGACAGATCTTTTTTCAATGATGCTTGGTGTAATTTTTTTCCTAATGCTTTATCCTCTCACCTTACCCGGTACAGGGTCTCTGATCACTGCCCGATTCTTTACCAGCCTGGGACTACGAGAAACAGCAGAGGCCGTAGATCCTTTTCTTTTATGCAGATGTGGCTGAGCCATGAGAGTTGTCGTAATCTTATCAATGAGACTTGGGATTTGGTTTCGTGGGGGAACCCGTCCGAGTCTTTCTTTTTCAAACTCAAGATGGTCAGAGAAGCCCTTAAGACATGGAGCAAGCAGACTTATGGTGATATTGAGCAGAGGAAAAAAGATCTGGAAGACATTGTTCACACTACCCAGATTGCTTACGATGATAATCCCTCGTTAGATAATGAAACAAATCTCAGACAAGCGGAATATGAGCTTCAGGAGGTCCTGGATACTGAGGAAAACATCTGGAAAGAGAAGTCTCGTATTAGCTTGCTCAATGAAGGTGAAAGGAACACTAGATTCTATCATGCTATCGTGAAGGCTAAGAGGAAGCATAACAGTGTTCGTAGCTTGTTGATGGACGATGGTTCGTTTTTGGATGACCCTCGTGAGATTGCAAAACATGCTGTTGCGCATTACAGAGACTTCTATAGTGACTGTTCCACGTATGATGATGATGTCCTTGATGAGATGTTGCAGGCTATTCCGGAAATGATTTCTATGGATGATAACAGTTCCCTCACTGCTATTCCTATGGAGGATGAGGTCCGTGCTGCCCTTGCACAGATGGACACGCACACTGCCCCTGGCCCTGACGGTTTCACAGTTCCTTTCTACACTGCTATGTGGGATACCATTAAGAAAGACTTCATGTTGTTGACTGAGATGTTCTTTACTGGCCGTGTTTGTCACCGGAGTCTCTATAGCTGCAGAATCCTTCTTGTTCCGAAGGTCGAGAATCCTAAAAAGATTGATAAAGACTTCCGTCCTATCTCCATTGAAAACGTTTCCTTGCGTATTCTTGCTAGAGTTGTTAGTAACCGCATGGCCAAGTTGATGCCTTCTATTATTTCTGAGGAGCAGGCGGCCTTCATTCATGGCAGGGAGATAACTCATCACATCAGGATGACCAAGGAGTTAATGCATGATATTCACAAGGGCGGACAGCAGCCTAACGTCATGATCAAGCTAGATATGTCGAAGGCTTTTGACAGGGTAGAATGGCCAATTCTCAAGAAGATCTTGATGAGATTTGGGTTCTCGGATGATTTCTGCAAGTTGAGTCTTAGTTTCTTCTCTAATGCGTGGGCTACGGTCTCCATCGGGGGTGAGTATGATGGTTTCTTTCCCATGCTCAGAGGCCTCAAACAGGGGAATGCGATCTCCCCCTTCCTGTTTATCATTTATGAAGAGCTTCTTAGTAGATACATCCATCACATTGATCATGTTCACAAGTTGGAAAGATTTCACACTCGTGGCAACGGCTCTGCTCCTCTGTTTCTTCTCTATGCGGATGATGTGGTGATGTTCCTCAATGCTCATCCTGACACTTTGCAGCATGTACATCAGATTATGAAGGCTTATGAAGCAGCTTCTGCACAGAAGATCAATCGTGCCAAATCTATTTGTACTGTGGGCAGCAAGAGTGATGTTACCATCTCCAACATTGTGCACACTCTTGAGATAGATACTACTGCGGATTCGTTTCTATATCTGGGAGTTAACATAAGAATGGGTAGATATGCTCTTAATGATTTTGAGGGGTTGTTTCAGAAGATTAGACAGAAGGTGGCATCCTGGAAGTCGAGGCTCCTCTCTTTTGCTGGTCGGAAGTTGCTCATCGCACATGTCCTCTCGTCGACGACTGTTCATACTGCTGCTGCCATTGGTATTCCTTGTGGAGTCTCGGATCGTATAGACGCTATCCTTGCTCAGTTTCTTTGGGCAGATAGAGAGAATAACCATCGTAAGGCGTGGATTGGCTGGAACAAGATTGCAAAGCCTGTGGAGTATGGCGGTTTGGGCCTTCATAATACGAGAATTGTTGACAAAGCTTTCATGGCTAAAGTGTGCTGGGAGATTTTAGCAAAGAACACGATTTGGGCAAGATTCTGTAGAGAGAAATATGCGAGTAGGGCGCATAGTAGATCTGAATATTATCCGCAAAATGTTAGATACAGTAGTTCTGCTTCTTCTTACTGGAAACATCTCTGGAATCTGTTCCCTACGATTCTTCCTTTCTGTAGATGGCGAGTTGGGAAAGGTCTCATCTCTTTCTGGGACTCCCTATGGTGTGATGAGAGACTCTTTGATCATGCCTTGCATACCAGTGATCGCAACCATCATTTCCTTGTTTGTGACTTCTGGATCCAAAACGAAGGTTGGGACTGGTCTTCTTTGAGGCAGCTTCTCAATGAGGATGGTATTTATCTGATCAAGAAAGCCGACCAGCAGATAAATGATGATGATGATATGCTTGTTTGGTGTCCGGAGGTGACGGGTATGTTCTCTATCAAATCTGTGAAGAAGATCTTGACTATGAATCAAAATGATGCCCCATCTGCCGTTCAGAAGATTTGGCACCTAGATGCACCCAAGGCTTGCACGCTCATTTGGAAGCTTTCTCATAGAGCCCTTCCTACTGATGATAACATTATTAGGTGCCATATTGCTTTTCCTTCTAGATGTGATTGCTGCGATGACCCCAATACTGAAGATATGGATCACCTTTTCTTCCACGGCTGCCTTGCTTCTGTTTTCTGGAACAAGTTCTCCCTTCTTACTGCTAGAACCCGGCCTCATAATACAGCTGAGATTTTATCTATCTGTTCACGGGGGAGATCTTCCATTGTTATGGAGTGGATTGCAGCTTGCCTTGCTACGCTTATTCCTTTTTACATTTGGAGATGGAGATGTCGTGCTAGATATGATGGCCGTAAGGCCCCTTTTGCCCATGATATGAACTGCATGATTGCACAGCTCAACACCTTGTTGAAAAAGAGATGGTTCCGCGCCCTCGCCCAACCGGAGGAACATTGGCACCTAAATCATCACGGTATTGATGACCCTAACTATGCTCTTAGGGAGGTTCACCTATTGAGATGGATGACCCCTGACCTCAATTCCTTGAAGATGAACATCACGATCGGTAGGAGTAGAGACTCTTCCGGTCACCACAGGTGGTGGATGGCTAGTATCATCAGGAATCACCGGGCTGCTATCTGTCAGATTGCTAGAGCATGGTTAACTGCAAATGATCATCTTTCTGCTTCCCTTCAAGCTTGTGCAGTTGGGTTGAAGCTGGCTGAGAACCAATCCTTGCGGATTGCTGTTTTGGAGATTGATGACGAGCATTCTTATCACATGCTTTGGGGCACCACTTGTGTTCCTTGGAGGGTTTCTCGTATTGTCAGGGAGATAAAGAGCTACATGGAGGATGAAGGTATTGTTGGTTCGCTTGTTCACATGGCCATCAATTCTATTCCCAGAGAAATTGGTAAATGGGGAGTCCTCAGTCAAGAATTGATTGTGATTTCTGATCCTAGTTGTTTTCCGCCTAGAGTTCGTGGCATGGCTCTTCTTGAGAGGAACCACACTCCCTACGTGGTTTTGAGGTTTAAGCATCCTTAATGCTCTGGTTGGGTTGCTGCTTGTTTTTGTCCTGTTGTCGTCTTGGCTGTTCGGGGCTTTTGTTGTGATCTCTGTGTTGTGAGTCAGTCATGAGGGGGTTAGACCTGCACTTTATAAGCAGGAGTTGTACTTGACGATTTTTTTAGCTCACACGAGGAGGGTGAGATGAATAGACGACCTCCTGGCTTAACTAAAAAAAAAAAGGCACCATCAACAGTGAGCTCTAGGTCAGTCGATGATCTTGTCTCTCTCAGACTCACGTTATCGAATCTTGGCAAGGAACTGCAAGTGAATCTATGCCCTGAGGGGAGGATCTCTGGAGGCAAGACTCCACGTTGGAGGGGTTGTGGTCCCTCTCTTTTTGCCCTCCCGATCTTACTGTCATGCCCAACCCTCCGATCTTGTGACAGGGAGCCGCCTCCATGAGGGAAGGAGGCAGTGAGGAAAATATAAAACTTGGGGCATCCACACCCAGAGATGAAGTTACCATCTCTATTGAACTAATCTGACCCATCTGGGAGCTCAGCGCTTAGAGGGGGCCAGGGTCGTCATGACTACATACTCCGACAAGCGTCCCTCACATTCCCTAGCTCCGACGTGAGGACCTTGGTCACCCACCCTAGTGGTAATGGCCCTAGATCCATAGGGTGGTCAGCTCACCGACCCCTATTGTCGTCATCATGAAAGCTTGGACCAGATCGGGCTAGGAACTCAATGCTTGTCATCTCCTCCATACAGGTTGTTGCCACAAGTTGGACTCCAATGAGTTGTAGTACCGATGTTGAGGGATGATGACATGCTCAACCGCACTCATAGCCTGGTCAAAGATCCTGATCATATTGACCAGAAGCCTTGGAATAAAGGGCAGCTTCATAACTTGATCCACTGGGGACTCTTGCTTGGAGCAGCAACAAGTAGGTGCAGAATCGGGCATGAATCCAGAGCCATCGCCCTCTGGTCTAGCCTTGAGAGAGGAGAAGTTTAGTTCTACACTCCATGGTGGAAAGCCTAGTTTTAGTGGTCCTTTCTTATGTCTACATAGATCATTGGTTTGCCCCCAAAATGGGGTCTTCAGAGAGATCTAAAACTTCTGAAGCTAATTGCATGTTTGGTATCCAGATCAAGATCCTTTAATATCAGATATGTGAAACCAACGAGACTTGGTCTCTAAGTGTATTGGCTTCTCCGTGAGAAATGGAGATAGGATCTGATTAATTAACTTCTTAGATGATAATTTATGGCTTTCAAGGCTCCATGTATCCTGTTGTCTAATATGAAAGTATAACGTAGGTTGAATTGAAACAACCATGCAATGAGGCAAAAACAATAGTTGCATCACACATGCTTGAATCTTAGTATGCGTCAAATATTATAACGACCTGGGTTCATAAAGCATCATTTAATTAATTTGCATCTGTGTTTCAAAACTCAATAATATCCAAGAGTAATATTCTGTCGTATGAATCCATGTACACTTCATCGGATACTCAAATCCATATGTCCTCAACATAGACTTATTACTACTATTAAACATCTCAACATACATTAATGTCCCCTAGTAGATATTATTGATCCTCTCATCGCATTAAAGTCATACTTGAGGGTCAAAGAATTCATGGTTAGATAAAAGTCAACTCAGCTTCAATTTAATGAAAACAAACATGCATAGACTTCAAATACTATAATGAGTCTCAAAACCCTAAAATGATGGGTCATCACAGTTAGAACCCTAATCCTAGATGTCACACGTGCGACATGTTCTAGGTGAAAGAGGTTGTGACCTATTGGTATGAGTGGTCGTGACACCATAGGTGTCACAATCATGCCATGGATCAAGTTGGGTGGTTGTGACCTAGTTGTTATTTGGCCAACACATGGTGATGGTTGGTGGTTGAGAGGTATATGTGGATACTTAATGATACTCTTGTATGTGTGATGCATAGGCCATGTATAGTGTTGTTTGGAATAATATCTAATCAACCCTAATGATGTTCATAATCCTAATATACCTCAAAATGATGGAAGGTGGTGAATCTAGGGTTTATAGTTGAATCTAACTTTGTGAAACATAATCGGCTAAGAAGAAACCCTAACCCTAATAATGTGTGATGAGACTTGCTTGTTTCTCTATCTCATGGAATGGCTATGGTGTGTGATGTTATCTACCTTGTTTATGAACTTATAACCATGCAGATGTTATGAGCTTAATCATCATAGTTAGTCTACACTATGGTAACTATGATATGAAATAGGTTGAATGCTCCTTTATGAGGAATGTTGAGGCACTTGTGATACAGGAATGATGTGAATGGGTCCTATGACTTGCCAGTGGCTTATTGTCTATTATGAGATGACATTTTCCAATGATGAGTTGAGGGATTACTATCCCATTGTATGAATTTGATATTGGTGATGTGGTGAATGGTAGTGATGTAGACATCATGTGGTGATAGTGTGACAAGTTCACACCTTATATGTTTTATACCTTCTGGAGTTGTTTCATGCCCTTATCTTTGTAGATTTTGTTATGAATTTATATGTTGTGACTTGATTGATGCTAAAAGACACTTAATTGACTTAAATAATCAAGTAGAATTTAATCATGTGGTTTTTCCCTGTGCCATAAATCCATCTCAGTGTCAGCACTTGCTGGATGATGAGACAGGCTTTCCCTAGAGAAAGCTTAGAGAAAAAAAGGTAGCAGAAACAAACATTTAGCTACCATATTCCCCATAAACTGGAAGATCACGTCAATAACTATAAGATAGGAAGGATGGTTTCTTATAAGATGCGAAGGATGGTTTCGAGGATATACCTGGTCTTAGAGTAAGTCCAATGACATCTACTTGCTGTTGTAGATTCACAACTGCTGACTAGTTTCTCTTCGACAGTGTCTATGCAGCTCCTGGTCTTCACCAGGGACAACAGATTGGATAGCTTCTACAGTGACTCCTGCGGTCTCATCACGGACTGTGAGTTGACATTGCTCCCCTAGAAGCAGCCAAAGGACTCCTGCTTGTAGACTAGTCCACACGAACTGTCTAGAACTCCTTTTGTCTTGCTAGAATAGATAGGAAGGAGGTGTCCCTCCCGTTGGGGTACTAGTCACCAACTTGCTCTCCTACAACAATGATCCTCAATTGTTCTCTCCCATAGGTATCCCTCCCTATTCGGGTAGGATACTTGTACTCTCTTGGTTACCACAACCAAAGAGGACAAAATCTTTCAGAGAAACTGATTCTCAACTATTTGTGTTTTGCTCTGAAAAGCCCCCAATACCCCTATATTTATAGGTGGGGTTTGGGTTAGGGTTCCCAATCTCTGTGGGAGTGGAAGGGACTGGAAGATCTTGATTTTTTACAACCTATGACCACCAAAATGGATGTCTAGAAACTCAGACTGTCATCTAGAACATGAGACATTCGTCTCGTGCTGTGAGACAATCATTTTGTAGTTTCCCAATCGCATATGAATTTGGTAATTTCAATCCAATTAATGTTGATGTCAGCACTAATTCCTTGTTGCAATCAAATTTCCACAAATTGAGCAATCTTGTTCATGCGAGACAGTCATCTCGTTCACCTAGACTGTCATCTAATGAGATGAGCCGAGTCGATCAGTTCAATAGAATGAATCGATCGGTTTACACTTCAGTTTGATTAGAACTTAGTCACTTTCAATTCAAATTAGCCTGACACTCCAAATGCCCATCTCAACCCTTGAGAAAACAGTTTGGCAATCGAGACGGTCATCTCACTCTGTGACCTGATCATATGGCAGTGTAGCTAGCTGATCTGTTGCATGAATTGAATACCTAAACACTTTAGTAATCAATTCAATTATCATTCAATATTAAATTCATCTTCTAGGTCAAGACCTATGTGTGTGACCGTATAGGTCCCATATCACATTGGCAATGAATGTCCATAACTAACTTATGACATCACAAGAAAAGAGTGGTGCCTAGTCGTACATCAGTACTACCCAAGTGAATTGATAGTTGGAGAACAACTTCAACCTACAATTTTAGATTGGTGTTATAGTGTTTGTATAATTCCTTTGTCTATGATATCCTGATTGAAATCGAGGCATAGAGTAGTCACCCTCTTCAACATTCAATCGTGTTTCTTGAACCATAGCAGACTGTCTAAGATATATGTAAGATCAATATCACATATTAACTCACATGTGCACGACCATGCACTTATCTGTCTCACTAATCAAGAGACCTAGGATATCATACTCATGTAGGAGGGACAAATCCCATCTCTATCACTCATAGTAAGTCCTCATGTGTCACAGTCACCCAATCATCACCATTATAGCAACCCACATTTTAGGACTGTGTTTGATGATGTCAAAGCATATTCATCGACATGTGATGAGTGCAGTGATTTTAGGTTTAAGAACCACAAACACCACCATCACTATGAGATATGACTGTGACTACCATGGTAATGTTTTCCATGTGTTAGTCTCATGGTGGGTCTGTCTGATATACTATTTTCTAACATGTATCTATGTCCTTGATTTGATATAGCCATATCATGACTAATGAGACTCTGTCATCAACCAACTCACACTCTGATCTTATGTGCCATTATTTCCTATCAACCTTCCACAATAACAATCGATCAGGGACATAATGAGAATATATATGTACTCTTAACATTTGTATGATCTCATTTCCCCAATTCACGTACTTGAAGACATACATCATTGAGTAATATTATTCTCTAGACATTTATAATGTTAGTAACTGAATTAAATAGAATATATTGGAAGCTTACCCTTATTTATTAATCAAATTAATTACAATTTATGCCATTACAATCATCATATGATTGGCTCTCTGGGCATACATACCAACAGGATAATGATTACACCCGAAATGGTACATGGAATATGTAATGAAAAGGCAATTTCATATTTACAGCAATTTGATTATTGCAATATATGTTGATATATGTAGAAGCATAAATGTGGATGCAACCACACACACATTATAGAAATGTACTAATATGTATTTTTTTCGGCATTTTAGGTAATTGATTTATTAAATATTTGAAGACATGGAGATCTAGAAAATATTAAACATTACATATATAATTTCACAAGGAGGATTAGTTGATATCTTAGTACCTCTTCTCATGTATATGTTAGTTTCTTCTGAAAATTCATGTAACTCCTTGACAGAGTATCATTTAAACATTTTCGTCTAATTAAATTCCAATAAATAGTAAATGTTTATTATTATTTGTTATTTATTAAATCTGGATCCTAGAAATTTAGGTATTGACTCCCTACTTTATGGTATGTCTTAACTTAGGGATCCAAAAAAGTGGGGTCATTACAAAGGACATGTTTTTATTAAGATCAAAAGCCACTTTTGTTAAACCTTCTTACAATTGTAAGAAACTATTCTCAAAAGTTTGATTCATTTTTTTAAATGAGCTACATATACCAATTGTAGTATTAAGTGCCTACACTAGCGAATTAAGGCAATTTGCATTTAGCTTTCAGAAACATGATAGTAAAATTTCAGCACCTTTGTTTTGGAATCGAAATAAATGCAAAGGAGGTATAAACCCAAGTTCCCACACTTATAGATGAAACATCAATAAACATCCAAATTTTAGATCGTATTTCATGCATTTAGAGAAGTTGGACGATTATATGTAGGAATTCACATCCAAATATTATGAAAAATATAATAAATCATTTTCCTTTTGCAAAGATCACATGTACAATAGGGAATGCACAAAAACATATCCCAAAAATCCACCTTTTAAGGTCCCAATGTCCACTTACAGATGAAATATCTCTAGTCAAGCCAAAGATGAAGAAAGAGAGGGTTTTAGGTAGAGGAGAGGGATTTCTACAAAGGAACCTAAATAACTTCAAACAAGAGGGTAGAGAGGATAGGAAATAGTAAAAAATTAGATAAGAAATGAAAAAAAAAATTACATCAATTGGAACCAAAGATAGGAAGATGATTTATATATCTAGTTATCCAAAACATTGTCAGATCATCAACATACAAGACATTTCTCCAAGGACCACACCATTCCATCTCTTGTATCAATTTTCCAGCTCAAAAGTTCTCTGATAGGTATATAGGGTCAGGGGGCTCTTAACATTACATTCATATGAAAATCCCAAAATAGCCGAAAAGGAACTCATTTTTTACCAAAAAAAATGCATTTACCTCCATCAGGTCACATTGGCCCTAAAAGTGGGTCACAACTCCTACTCCAATCTTCAAACGATTGATAGTTTCTCTCAATATCATTCATCCACCATCCATGGTCTGCATCTATTCCCCGATGAAGCACATCTACCACCCAGGGCTCACATCGACCCAATAGGGGTCACATCGACCAAGATCGGGATGCATCAAACTGACTAAACCACAAATTGACATGAATTGGGTTCATATTGACCAACACTTATAGTCAAAACAACCAAGCCAAGGTCATTTCACATGACCTAGCTAAGGTAAAGTGCCCACCCCAATCGACCTAATGCATTGGTTGAACCAGGCAATTGATGCAACACACTTTAAGTTACATTTTTCTAAATTTGAAAATTTTCAAAAAAAATTATGAAACTCAAATTTGAACAAAGATTATTCTCATAATTTTTATCATGTTCTCTCTTAATTATTGAATGTGATTTATAATATTAAATGAATCCAAATACATCCTTAACAAATCACATAAATAAGGAAACACAGCATGATTTAAGGAAAGCAAGTTTTAGGGTCTCATAAGAATAATGTTAGTAAGAGTGAATCATACAATAGAAGATAATCTTATGTTCTTCAACAAGTAAACAAAAGAAACATGAACATATTTATAAATTTATAACATATATTAACTCATATTTTCTATAATTATTTCAACATATAATTGTATCATTTCTCTCATTTCATGACAATAAAAGCATTTAAGCCTACATCTATCGAGGATACACTAGGAAATTATGGGTTGTTCACATTATATGAAAATTTCTAAGTAAGTCGAGATAGATGCTCAATTCATAACACAAAAGGTATAGAATTTAAGATCACCCTTCTCTACTCCTTAGTAGGGTTTTTGTCGTAACTAAATCTCAATAAAAATTAATTTTATAGGATCCATTTCATAAGGTATGCATTATAAAAATGATGATATTATAGTACTTTAGATATAGGAAAAGACATTCTTGATACGTCCTAAGTCAACTTATGATAGCATTTTTTATCACATGGTGTAAATGATACTCTTTCCCTCTTTGGATTCAATCACCTTGTAAACAATCTCTAATGACGTGGGTAATTTGTCTTGCACTTAAAAGTAGAACTTTTTTAAAATCAAGAATAGAATGATATAAAATAACATTTTAGTAATGATTCTATTGGATCCAGGGCTCCCGAGGGGGGTGAATAGAGCTTCAAAATTCTCACAAGATAAGTTAGACATTCAAATTATATCAATCAAAACCAATAGCTAAAGAACAATTTGAAGTCCTATCTAAGCAAGCATAGCAAGGATGAGAGAAATTGAAACATGCACTTGGACAAGGTGGTTTAGAGTGGTTCCAATCTCCAAACTAGGAGATAGTCAATCCACTACCTAGAGAGGTCAACATCTAGGACTTTGCAATCTGTGTATACTTATATTCATTCATAAGAGATACAAGGAGACCACTGTAGATCCAAGGACTTATCTACTCAAGACAAGAGTCTTCCACCTACACAAGGACTTGCCCACTTGATCAAGATGTCTTCAGCCTTCAACAAGAACTTAACCGCACTTGCATCAAGTCTTTGGCCTTGAAGGATTTACCTACTCTTCTTGAATCTTGGTCTTGCCCTTATCCTTCACCTGGAGAATAACTTCACCTCTTCTTCAACCTTGAATAAGACCAACAACATCTTCACCTTCACTTGGAGTAGCTCACTTCAACTTTTTCTCTTTGAGAAAGGGGGTAGGGAAGATGGAATGGAATGAGAGCTTTACAAGCACATGGAGTTAGCTCTCTTAAAACTCACCTAACTCACTCATAATCACGGAATAGTTTGTAAATGAGATATAGAAAGGGGCTCAAAGGGTTTCAACACACTCAATTATAGAAAGGACTTCAAATAGCATGAATGAGCAAATTTGGAATAAACTCCAAGGGGTCCTATTTATAGATGGAGGTGTTCCTTTGAGTGTGGGACCACTTAAGGATGAAATATAGTCATTTTACATGTTCAACGGATCTATTTTCACTCACAACAACTCTCCAACAGTTATAATCACTTTTTCTGTATTTTCCATATAGTACATTTGATCTAGTTTCAATAAAGATAACTCGACCGATCCACTAAGTGAAAAAACTAATTTTTAAACTATCAGTCGAGTTTATTCTGGGAAACTCAACCAATGAGTCAAAATCAATTTTGCTTAATTTATCAGTCGGTTGAGTTCTATGAGTGTGCAACTCGACTGATTTGTCATTTCAGAAAATCCATCACTGGATCAGTCAAGTTTCCAACTCAACCCATAAACAACCTGTGAAAAATTGTCTAAATTGACTTTTGAGTGACCAAACGTTGGAATTAAGTGTTGGGTTTTAAGGGAGACAAAGAAGGCAGCGGAAACAAAAAAAAATTCTTCTCCCAAACCCAGAATAAAGGAATCACATCAACGTCTATACAATAGGAAGGATGGTTTGTGGAGACATACCTTGTCTCGAGGCTTGCTCGACGACGTTACCTCACGACTTGTGCGGTCTTCACCTCCAGTCTTGGACGGTGTCTGTGAAGCTCCTCGTCTCATCGGGATTGTCAGGATTGACAGTTGTCCTTTGAGCGGCAAAAGTCTTCCGCCTTTGAAGTAGTCCACCCGAACCACCTGGAACTCTGATCTCCTTGTCCCATAAGGAATCGGAAGGAGTCGCATCCTCTTGTCAGTGTACTAGTCACCAACACACTCTCCTACAACTAGTCACTTTTCTGTAGTTCACTTTCCCTTTTTGTGCCTCCCTTATCGAGTAGCACCTGCTCGGGCTCTCTCGGTTACCACAACTAGAGAGAACGACAACTTTGCAGAGCAATTGGTGTTCCGAGTTGTTGTCCTGAGAAGCCCCCACTACCCCTATATATATAGGAGGGTCATGGGATAGGGTTCTCTACCCCAGACAATGCAGGATTAAATAGGAGTAGAAGGGTTCGAGATTTTCCACAAAAACAACCAACTGTGTCAGCTGAACCGATCGGTTCACACCCTGAAATGATCGTTTCGGGCCCTGAGCCGATCATTTGGGACTTGAGCTGATCGTCTGGTGCTCTGAGCCGATCGGTTCATTACTGAGCCGATTGGTTCGTGGTCCTGATCCAACTCAAATTGACTTTCATATTTGTTTCTAATTAATCAAATATTAATCCTTTTCCAAATCGAATTTGTACAAGTGAAACAAATTGTATTTGCAAAATAGTCTTCTGATTTTCCAAACGATCTCAGTTGGTCACATGAATCGACCGGTTCAACAATTGAGACGATCTTTTCATGACACATGAGCCGATCGACTCACAACTTGAGCCGACTGGTTCACCAACCTAAGTCGATTGGTTCATCCCATGAGCCGATCGGTTGGGGCAGTAGACTATGCAAAATCAGTCAATTGCAGTTTCAATCAATCCAATACTCCAATCAATCGGTCCAACACCTTGAACACTATGATACTGAGCTATCAATTGATTGAGTGTTTAATTAAACTACTAAACTCCTTTAGTAATCAATCTAAACATCATTTGTGGATAAACTCCTCTTCCAGGTTAAATCCTATGTGTGTGACCCTGTAGGTCCATTTCACGTTGGCAGCGAAAGTCCATAACATTTATGACTTCACAATCAAAGAGCGGTGCCTAGTTACACATCATTGCTACCCAAGTGAAATAGAAAGTTGGAGAACAACTTTCAATCCTACAATCCATGAATGGTGTTATAGTGAATGTATAATTCATTTATCACTGATATCCCGAATGAACTCGAGGCATGGAACAATCATCTTGTCAATGTTCATTCACTTTCTTGATCTCAGAGTAGATTGGAGGAGATATGTATGACATCAATATCACATATTGATTCTCACATGCGTGCACACCTATCTCAATCCTACATCAAGTGTCCATGGATATCAAACTCCCTCAGGAGGGAAAAATCCCATATCTATCACTCACCCCTCAAAATCCCCATGTGTCAAAGCTACCCAATCATCACCTTTATAACAACCCATGTTTCAGGATTGCGTTTGATGATATCAAAGTGTACCCAACGACATGTGTTGAGTGTAGTGATTTCATGTCAAAGAATCACATTCACCACCATCACTGTGAGAACTGAATGTGACTACCATGTCATGGTTCCATGTGTCAAACTCACGGTGGGTCTGTCTGGTACACTTGTTCTCTAACAAGTACCTATGTGTTTGGTTTGATATCTCCATATCATGACTAATGAGATTCTATCATCAACCAACACCACAATCTAGTATTGTGTGTCATTTTTGTCTATCTACCTTCCACAATGACATTTGACTAGGGACATAATAAGAATGTACAAACTCTCAACATCTGTATGATCTCATCGTTCAGGTCCTCAACCTAAAAGCATACGTCATTGAGTATTGTCATTCTCTAGACATTCAATCTGTTCTATCATTATCTCATATGACTGAACCAGAAAGAATTGGAAGCTTGCCTTTGATGTTCATCAAATCAATCTCAATGTATCCCACCAATCATCCCATGATTGGCTCTTAGGGAATACATACCAACAGACTCCTACTTGCACTGCGATCCAATCACCCTTGAATCATTTTCATAGTGATCTTCAAACATGTCCCACATGTTATTGTGCTCTAGTGCTAACATAGTGAGTTATGACAACACCTTGCCAAAGTCGGTATTAACTGCATGTCTCTCATCTCTTCGTTGTACGTCACACGTACGAGATGGAGTTGCTGCAATATGTGATCTAGTATTCCTTTGCTAACTTTTAGCCACATTGCATGACCAAGTGTTCCTAACTTGTCATCAATGACTGAAATAACTATAAGTTCATCTCATGAACTTCCAGATCCATATAGTATCCCTTATTGTTCTTTAACACACGGATACTCAACATTTCCTTTTAAAACAACTTTATTGGAACGTTTCCATTATTCAACAAACATTCACTTTTATATATCCCATATATATTTTGTGATTAATTTCCTATCCTTTTTAGAAGTTCGCATCGGTGTAACTCTTTACAGTGAACCCTTCCTTATTTCCATAGAACTAGTACTTCTCAAGTACTTATCAAGTTCTTATGGTATTCTAGTAACCCTTACTGGAACTAGACAGACATCCACTCGGCATGTCCCACATACGAGTTATCAGGATGAGAACATCATATTGTCATGTCCTACACACAAGATGATAAATGTATTTTATTCTTACTATGTCCATACATGCAAGATGATGGGATGATTACATACATGATATATCCATATCCATTCTTAGTGTTCCCATTCTTCATAAGAATTGGACACTTGTCCTTAGGATACTAACTCCATGTAACATGGACAAGTTTTCTCCCACTGAATCTGTGTATATTGAACCCTTCAGTATGGATTGCCAATGTATGCTTTCTCTTTTCAGGTCAAGAGGTTTTTGAGAACTATCTCTATAGATCTCTATTCCTATCACATAGGAAACATCTCTTTCTTCCTTAAAGATAATTTCCACTTTGGATTTCCATTCTAGAACATTTCATTCCTCATCGACATGTGGAATACAAATACGCTCCCATTAAATCACAGATCCCCTCTTTATCTTTGACATATCAGTCAAACCCTTTGACTATATTATCAAATTAAAGATCACAGTTCTGAGTTGCTTGTACTCAATGAATCACATTTATTAGTCCATTGTAACTTATAGACTTCATTTGCATTAATGGATTCATAAACCTTATAGGTTGTGTCACGTACACATCCTTGTTTTATTCCTTGTAGGAATGTGGTTTTAGTATCCATATGCCAAATCTCTTAGTCATTAAGTTGCAATTAACATGCGTCATCCTTCTCAAAATGTTATCCATGTGTCTTAACACTTAACACTTAACACTCAATCACACTTATGGATTTTATCCCAATGGGTGCTACCATCAAGGTCATACCTCATGGTTCACATGGAAGTCATTTAGGATGTAATGGTCATAAACTATAACTCAAAATCCGGTTCCTCATATTCATCTAGATAGTTGATTCATCACATGACCAACTCATCTCATAGATAATCGAGGTGTATCTGTAAAGGATATAAGAACTCACAACTCCCTGTGATTCTTAATGTCCTTTATTAGTGTGGGGTATTCTTTATTTAAGAAGAAATTAGTTATTTGATAATCATTCTCTAACTCCTTAGAGTATGACTCCTTCTTGATTTAGACATCACCGTGCCTTAATCATGAGTCTACTATGATACATTATCATAATCACTCACAAGGTTCTCAAACATTTGGTTCAAGTATTTCATTCATTGATCTCATCAAGAATTAACACTTTACCAAATTCATACTTCATCTACGATATTCTTGATCACTTCAAGATATTCATATTGGTATTTCTCTAAACATCGTTTCAAGTATTAGCATTAACTCTAATAGGTATGTAAATACATCTCATGTATGATACCTAATAGGATAATCATTCTCCCACTACCACTAGTGAAGATCGATTTATCATGTTCAAGAGATTCATGTCTTTTACTGGTTCTCTAACCAAAAGAGTCTAGATTTATCCATCATATGGAAACTAGAAATGAATTTATCATGATTTGTGCTAATTTGATAGTTTCACTTATCAATAACTTTTAGGTGTCCTTTTATCTTATGCATACCAAGTATCACAAGATAAATAAGGCATTACCATAAAGATCATATCTTTGAAATTGAAACATCAACATTATTGATTGCTATCATTGTCATACAATATGCAAAAATAATGTGTTTCTATCCATTGGAAAATATGAAATAGCATTTCATAACTCTATTACATGCCTTCAAGGCTAAAAATAAACTAAAGTACTCCTATATATGGCGGCAACAATTTATTGGGTGCTTTACATTTTATATCTTGGTATCATATACCTCAAAAATGTTACAAGTTTATTTCATGACACCTTCAGGTGGAGACCTCTATCGCCTCCTTCTTCTTTAGTTCTTCCAGATAGAGTGGACAATTCCTTTTCTAATGTCCTGGCTTTGGACAATGGTGGAAATTTCCTCTCTTGGTCACGCCTCCTTTGGCCTTGAGAGTTGAAGACGACTTGGGCTGTTGGCTAGCATCAGAACCTTTCTTAGCCTTGCCCTTGTCCTTACACTTGAACTTGCCTTTCTTGCTGCTGATCATCATCATAGACTTAGGCTTGTCCTTCTTCATCTGTGCCTTGGTTGTCCTCAACATACCCAACAACTCTGTCAACAGCTTGTCAAAGTTATTCATATTGTAGTTCATCACAAACTGACTGTAGGATTCTGGCAACGATTGCAGTATCACGTCAGTAGCCAACTCTTGGCTCAGGGTAAGTCCCATTCTTGTCAGGTTCTCCACATACCCAATCATTTTGAGCGTGTGAGGACCAACTGGATCTCCTTCTATCATGACACACTTGAACAACTCCCTGGAGACATCATATCTCTCTTGTCGTGCTTGATCTTCATACTTGTTTTTGAGAGGTTGAATCATCTCAATGACACCCATGTTCTCATGTTGTCTCTACAACTCGTGGTTCATGGAGCACAACATCAAGCACTTTGCGTCAATGATATCATCAGAATGCTTCTTATAAGCATCCCTTTCTGCCTTTGGTGCGGTAGGAGCAGGTTCCTCTGGAACTGGAGTATCCAGGACATAGAGCTTTCACTCTTGAGTGAGAACAATTCTCAATGTCCTAAACCAGTCATGGAAGTTAGTCCCATTCATCTTATCCTTTTCAAGGACCGATCGCAATGAAAAGTGATTGTTGTTTGTTGTCATTTGTACTACAAAAGGAAATATATGTAATTTAGTCCAAAACTCAATTTTGACTTATTTGATTGATTTGAAAAATTAACGATATAATTAGGACTTTAATTAATTATCGCTCCCACAATTTTGTTCAAATTGATAGCCCTCACCATCAATTCAGAAGATTGCAGTGTACAACCTTGTAGTGGGTCAAGATCTTGAAATCCTCTGAGTCATGGACCAGCTAGGGCTGTCACCCACAACTTAGATCTTCCAAGTAGGCAACTTTTGCCAATTGCATCATATGCAACTCTTGAAAGATGTCATATGCAACTCCTTTCCATGATAACCTCCATGCCTCAAGGTGCTAGATCCTATCTAGGTCACCTTGTTAAGTCCGACCCAAAGCCAACATGATGAATATGCACCCTACTAGGGCAGACCCACATATCCATCCTTCATGCTTCCACGAGATAGACGGTGCATCACGCTAGGGCGTGCCCACACTTGGCCGATCAAGCTTTTCATGTGTGTCACATTTGGAAGGCATCTAAAACTTTAATATTTAATGAGGGATTTGGTTTTATAGGTACATATACATATCCAATCACCATAATACATAGTACGTATCATATACATGCTATATCCTACATAAAACATGTGAAATGATAAAAGCGATGATTATGGCCATCCTAATGTGATTGGAGGAGATATGTACGACATCAATATCACATACTGATTCTCACATGCGTTCACGCCTATCTCAATCCTACTCATCAAGTGGTCGTGGATATCAAACTCCCTCAGGAGGGACAAATCACATATCTATCACTCACCCCTCAAAAGCCCCATGTGTCAAAGCCATTGTATCATCACCTTTATAACAACCTATGTTTCAAGATTGCATTTGATGATGTCAAAGTGTACCCAACGACATGTGTTGAGTGTAGTGATTTCAGGTCAAAGAATCACATTCACCACCATCACTGTGAGAACTGACTGTGACTACCATGTCATGGTTCCATGTGTGAAACTCACGGTGGGTCTGTCCAGTACACTTGTTCTCTAACAAGTACCTATGTGTTTGGTTTGATATCTCCATATCATGACTAATGAGATTTTATCATCAACCAACACCACAATCTAGTCTTGTGTGTCATTGTTGTCTATCTACCTTCCACAATGACATCTGACTAGGGACATAATAAGAATGTATAAACTCTCAGCATCCGTATGATCTCATCGTTCAGGTCCTCAACCTGAAAGCATGCGTCATTGAGTATTGTCATTCTCTAGACATTCAATCTATTCTATCATTATCTCATATGACTGAACTAGAAAGAATTGGAAGCTTGCCTTTGATGTTCATCAAATCAATCTCAATGTATCCCACCAATCATCCCATGATTGGCTCTCAGGGCATACATACCAACATTAAGTGTCTCTAATTTTTTCTCATCTTAGTTACAAGTCATATCAACAATACAAGTGATTACAAAATTAATCTAAGGTCATTTAGAGTGATTTCCCAAAATGCACACTTGCATTGCTTTTGACTTGAACTTGGACAAGCTAGGGATTGTGTAATTTGATCCTTTTCATGTACTTAAAGCCTAAAATCAATCTTGAACAAACATATTAGATACATAGGAAAGGAATGGTTAAGTCATTATCAAAATATGGACAATGTATAACTCTCAAGTCAACAAATTCTAATAGTAACCTTACAAGCCACACTTTAGAATTTATAGATATTAGGTGATCATCATGATCACAATTTTTGATATTAGAGATGAAACTTTGATATCTCGAGAAATTCATTTGATTTATCTTTATTGTTGTGAAAAAATAATTCACCATACATAATTTTGTAAACCAACAAAGTTAATCCATTTGGGACTAGAAAAATAGACAACATACCATTAAGACCACAAACTAGTAGCCTAACTAGATATACTACCATAGTCTATAGGATTTTACCTTATATACTTAATAGTAGTTTAATACAAATTGTATTTTTTTCTAATAAATAAGACTAGACAATGCAATTTTCTTCAAATAAAATATGACCTATCTAGATACTCTATTAAAGTGTAATCAAGCTTCCAAGTGCATCAATCATCATTAAAGAAACTTCAAATTCTAGTTATTTTAAAGTAATATGGAACTCATTAGTGCTCCTATCTACCATCCAGTTCTAGTAAATTTTGGCTTCATGGTCAAAATAGTTCTAACACTCCTTAAAAGCTCTGCTATGACTCCTTTATATTAGCTCTGGTTTTTCTTAAACCTATTGTAACTTGTTTCCAAACAAATCAATATTCCTTACTGATCATCCATATTTTTATGTCTAGATAAATATCATCATATCTTCTTTTATGTTACTCGTTTGCATGCATATTCACGTTGTACTTTAGGCATATTTAAGATAAGATCATTTTCCCATGATGTGCTGACCATCTCTCTTAGGTGTTCATAATGGAACCATGTTCTTTGGAAGGTGAAGATACACTACTATAGAAAATGCTTTTTATAACGGGAAAACACAACAGTTCTGGTGATTGTGTTGTAGTTAGCATATCTTTTACAACAAGTCTATTTGTGTGTTGTGAATTATATATATTATACAACAGAAGTTATATACAGTGGGCCAAACTTGTTGTAGTATATGTGATACTACAACAGGTGCTAAATTGTTGTAATAGACTGTAATATCACAACACACTCAAACCTGTTGTAAAAGACCATAATTACACAACATGCTCTAACCCGTTGTAATAGTCATGTATGCTAACTTGTTGTAATAGATCATCATTACACAACATACTCTAAACCGTTGTAAAATATCATAATTACACAACATGCTTTAACCCGTTGTAATAGTCATGTATGTTAACCCGTTGTAATAGACCATCATTACACAACATACTCTAACCCGTTGTAAAAAAACATAATTACACAACATGCTCTACCCATTGTAATAGTCACATATGTTAACCCGTTATAATAGACCATCATTACACAACATACTATAACTCGTTGTAGTATACTATAATTACACAATAGGCTTTCACCTATTGTAATAGTTACCCGTTGTAATAGACTACAATCACACAACAGGTTTGCACGTCATTTATTGTATATGTACAACAAAGAATATATGTGTTGCATAACATGAAACTGGTTCAGCAGTTTGAGATGTGCCTTACTTTCAAGTGGTCTCAAGTTTGAAACCTTATGTCTAAATGTATTTTCCTTTTGTCTCAACATGTTATATACAACACCCCTATTACAACATGTGTGTTCAATGAACTACAACATGTATTAACTGTTGTGTAAAATACATATATTACAACATGTGCAACACCTGTTGTATAAAGAACCCCCCATAAGAACACGTGATCTAATACAACAGTTGACACCCATTGTAAAATGGAAAATGAACTGTTGTAAAAACCATTTGTTGTAGTAGTGATATTGCTAGGATAATTAATTGGTCTAGTTAACAAAGTAAAGTATAAGAGGCTTGTTCTGTAAAATCAGTTTACTCGATCAACCAGATCTTTGTCCAACCTTTTGTAGGATTCTGTTCATATTTTGTTAGATCTAATCTGTCCGGTTGATGTTCATTATCTTGCATTTCTTTTGAGAATTTTAGTAAATTTCTGGCACTTAATTGAAAAGCTAACATTACTTTTCATTCAGTTTGATACGTCATTACATTGAACTCCCACATTTATAAAAAAAAACCAATGCATGTTATAGCATATCCTACCTCGTTCCAATTTCATCCATAGTAATGCCCTCTAGAAGTGGGTTTTTATATTGTAAGGTGTTATTTGTTTAGTGAGATTTGCCACCTCAATATGTATGAATTTCATTATATGGAAATAACATTTGTTGAGCATAGAACTTGATTAAGAAAAACTATATACTCTTGATTTACCAATGTCTTGCACGGAGTTTGTTCTTTTCCAATCTACTTCTTATATCAACATAATCAGTATGCTACTCAAACATCGTTGGATTAAGGAATCATACAACTCATACTTTATGCATCTTCATTAATTCTTTTGGAATCCTTATTTGTTTCACACTACTACAGAAATAGCATTCAGTGTCACTTTTCTGGGCGTCGGTTATTAAGAAAAACCGACGCCTAACATTTAAGGCGTCGGTTGTTCAAGCAACCCGACGTCTATATTCGAAGACCAGCCAGACACGGGTACCGCTTTATATTAAGCGTCGGTTGTTTATAACAACCCGACGCGTAAAGTCGCCCACGAAATCCATATTTCGATCAAAAAAAAATAGTGTCATTTTCAGCGTCGGTTATATACGTAGAAACCGACGCCTATGTGCGATGAAAATTTGCGCGAAAAGTGTCACTTTCAGCGTCGGTTATCCTTGTATAACCGACGCTGAAAGTGGTTCCCGCCAAATAATTTTATGAAAATATCGTCCAATTGGACGTCGGTTTTTTCAAACAACCGACGCTAAAGATGTTTAGGCGTCGGTTGTTTTAAACAACCGACGCTATTTGGGAACTTCATTACCCTCGATCGCCCGACTCTTCCCCTTTCTTCTGTTTCATTGCGATTTCCCTATTTCTCTGCTGCCGCCGATTTCTCTCCGGCGATTTCTTCTTCAGCTCCCCTTCTCCGGCGCCCCCTTCTCCGCCACCACTCCTGCTCGCCGCCGCTCCTGCCGCCGTTGGACACCTGCTCGCCGCCGCTCCTGCTCGCCGACGATCCTACGCCTGTTGTTGCTCTGCGTCGCCGCCACCGCCGCCGCCTGCTCGCCGCCGCTCCTGCTCGCCGACGATCCTGCTCCTGCTGCTGCTCTGCGTCGCCGCCGCCGCCGCCCGCTCCTTCCTCCTTGTTGCTGCTCTGCGTCTCCTTGCTCACGCCCTAACTCTGCTGCTCACAAGGTACTAGCATCAAACCCTTCCTCTGCCATTCTTTCTAGGTTGACGCCCTAACTCTGCTGTTGTTTTAATGCTAGTGTCAGGGCTATCTATCTAGGTTGATGTATGAGCTATCCCCTGTATTTTTTTTCCTGCTCTCTTTGTGTGTATGAGCATGTTCCTTGGTTGTGTATGGTCTTGCTGTTTGGAGATGTTTTGATCCCCTGTGTGGGATACTTTCTTGTTGTCAACAATTCCACCTCAAAGTAGAGTATATGCTAGCAATCAATACTTTCTCTAAGGCCTCGTTCCAATCTATTGAATTTTTATACCCTACATCATTTTTATCATCTTTGCTTGTCTTTCTCGAATGCTACCATCTTCCTCGTGGGCATAATAGTTTCCACTTTAATGTATAATCTACAACCATCAGTAATGATTAAATTAACTTGAAACTAGAGCCATTCATTACAATGATTGAACAAGCTAACAATCGAAATATATTTCAATTTTAGATGATTTGATGAATCCTGACCCGTCTTTGTGTTCTCTATCTAAAATAATGCTCGCAATGATTGCTATGCAGTGGTGGATCCATAATATTACATTACTAGGGGGCTGAGCCACACTAACGAGGGTTGAGTCACAGTAGGGGTGTTGAATTAGATATATATGTTATTTATAAAAAAACATTAATAAACTGAGATTTGAACCCGCATAACTAGAAATATTTTAAGAAAATAATATCAATCCAATTAAGGTTTTATTTGTTCACTTTTTCTAAAATAAATATATGCCATATCTTTGATTTCATATAAGCTTATAATATAAGTATTTTAATTTTGGATTTTGGAGCGGGGCAAGAGCACCCTAGCGTCCATCCTAAATATGTCCCTTTCTCGATGTAGAGTTTCATATGGGTCTTGATGCTAGGTCAATACACACCTTTTTTTTAAGGTTAAGGAATTAACGTGTGTTCTTGTTATTCAATAAAATGTATTTGATCTGGGGAACAAAATGATATCCCATTCTCCTAATCCGGAAATAACCAACTTTTGGTCAACCATGTAAGTCCAAATGTTCATTGTGTTAGTCTCTCTTCTTTCTGTAATGCGATAACAATAAATTCAAATTTATTATAAACATACATAATTATGTTTATGGGTTACGGTATCAATAATCCAAAGTGATTCCTACCCAAATTTAGCATTCAGAAAAACTAATGGGACAATAGCACGAAGAAATTTTAGCCAAACTAATGGGACATATAGTTTGTAAGCTGAAGTCGGCAAACGAAATGGCTGTTTATTCAAACCCTTCGATTAAATTGCCATGTTATACAAAGCACTTCTATTGAATTATTGAGAATACGTGTTGCTGCTAGATCTTTCCAGCTCATTGTTTGAAAAAATCCTCAAATTTTTGAATGCAACCCGTTATGCGTCATCTTCATCGAATGGGGCAAAATACTGCTACGGAGGATGACATCGTCGAAACAGGATGGACGCTAACCAACTGCAAAGAAACTACTTTTAATATGAATGCTGACCGTCGTCGATGTTCACCAGTACACAGGAACGATGGGTACGTACCTGCGATACATACGTCGGCGGGCGCAAAGGTATACCCTGGAGAAGTTAAGATAAGGAGGAGAAGTAGTAAACCGGCATGTGACCTTGTTCCCGTACTCCAACCCGCAGAAAGCGACCACTGATACGCCTCCAGGCCACCACCAACCCACTACCGATGCTAGTTGCTCCTGGCTGGCGGCTTGTTGTTCGTTTCTACAGCGTCTCAGCAGGAACAATACTGTACTTGGAACTGTACACGTACATAGGCAGCAGCATGTGGACAATCTTCAGAGAGTAAATTTTCATGTATATGGACCGCGAGAGTAAGTGGCTCAGTGCAGACATTCCGAGCAGCAAAAGTGACATGGTTCCGCTATATTTATACCCCGACCAGAGCGTGGTATCTGCATCACGTCGATCTAGAGCTTAAGTTCAGTCGGTCACAAAGTCGCTACTAGTCACAGCATCCAGCTCTCGGCTCTTGTCCACTCACCACATCCCTAGCTAGCTACTCCAGCCCATCTCCAACCGAAGTCGTACCTTCACTCCTGAACATAGTACTTGACGATACGTCACATTACGCCGGTAAGGGCGCGGTAGCAGCAAGGTTCCTACAATCGCTATGGGGTGGCGCAGCCGGGACGCTAGCAAAACCGGTCAGGTAAAGGCAACTGCTGCTCCGAGACCGGGGCATTTCGCCGTGTACGTCGGCGAGGGCCGGCGGAGGTTCTTGGTGCCGACGACGTACCTGAAGAACCCTCTATTCCGGGCGCTGCTCGACTTGGCCGAGGAGGAGTTCGGCTTCGACGGGTATGGAGCCATGGGAGGGCTCACCATCCCTTGCTCCGTCGAGTACTTTGTCACGCTCATATCCCTACTCCGGGCCGGTAACGAGGAGTAGCTTCACCCTGCTCGTACGTGTTCCCCGTGTGATTAAAACGATGATATAACTTGTATTTCCCAGGAAGAGAATGTCAGCACGCGATCTGGAATGTCAATGTATAGATCTCTATTTTGCCATGTGTTTCTGGAACCCTTGACGTTTCATACTAGCTATCTGAAATTCCATCCGATCCCTTCACTGGGACATCACCTTTGGGTGTTTCTAACGGCAGTGTGCGGCACCGAATCGAAAGACAAACACGGTACCACTTTTGATCTGTGGTCCTAACGTTAAATATACCGTGTGGCCCAAAATAAGATAACATATTTAATTATTTGACTTTTCTCAAGGGATGTATCTTTAGGGGGTTTATTGTGTCATGTCTCTTAGTGATGGATAGAGAGACATTAAATATATTATATAAAAACTTAATCCTCTCTCCATGGGATGTTATCGGTAACCGTCATTCATTCAACGGAAAATTCAGATGGGAGAGAAATCAACGCCTGGATAATGTGTGTTGTCTCTTAAGCTTCCGCTCAACGTTTCTCCAAGTGCCTAAAGAAGAAAGACTTATTGCAGCCGTTGTCTCCACTAATCCCCTTCATCATCGGACTGAAGTTATGAAGACTTCCGCAAATACGGGTATGATATTTTAACATTGATATCAGAGCACGATTCGCTTTTCCTATATATCGTATTACAGAAAGTTTAATATTCTACTACGACCGGGTCGTATACATCTTCCGCCTCATCGTCTTTGTTTGTTTTAATGTGTGCTTTGCTATTTACAACGACGAGGATTACATGCGGCTGATGGAATTTCTCTGTTTGGTCTTTTCGGTCATCCTTGACTCTTGTAAACGGACTGCAAGTGATCGACGAATCACTCGTGACGGCTACCGCAATGTTAATAGCCTTCAAACTTGCCTTAGCATTATATTAGTGACCGTTTGCGGCAATGCTGATCTGTTTTCCAGCGTGACGCACAATTCAGTAGTACTTTCTTTAGGTATGCTTTAGATTACTTTTTTTTTAACGAAGATATATTCTCGGTCTGGTGTCCGTATTTCCTATCTCTACCAGTTGATCATGCGTCCTCAGATTCCCGAAGACGGTGTCCAGAGCGGTGTAGCGGTTGGACTTGGCTGTGTGAACTACGCCGTCCGACATTTGATGTTTACTATCGAGATTTTTTTTCTGTTTCGAACCGTACGAACAAACAATGAACATGTGAGTGTCGTTCATAATTCTAGACATTGCCTTAATTATTAAAGGTTTGTGATACTTGCTGACACTCCTCCTATGTCTTTTAACGATCTGACAATCCGACTGCACTCCCACACACATACGTGGATGGGGAGATCATTGTTTAGTATTTACTTATTTGCTAACAAAGTGCTTCCTCAAGGGACGATACACATCTATTGGTTGCTCTCCATTTAATTATGGTTGATATGTGTTCGGTTGTCAATGTTCGGCGGCCGCCACCAGTTCTATCTGGCAAGTCCATACAGTCAGACGATGGGGTGGATTGACAATTTATTATACCAGATATATTTGTGAATATTCATCTTCTTACTAATTTGTGTGAAATTTTGATGGCATGATATCATGTTAAGTTTTGTAGTCTTACCAAAGTAATTCTATCGATACAATGATGAGAATATTCACATGAATGTTAAGTAACATTAGATTCAACCTAACTTGACAGCAATAATTTCGGTTAAAATTTATCATTGTTATTCGTATTATACAAGTTAAGTCTGTTAGCATATGTATGTCATTGATATAATGTTTATCCCAAAGGAAAAATATTATGTTATATGTTAAGTTATTTTGTTAAGTGAGACTAACTCACATAAAGAAACTAATCCTACTCAGTGTTACATATTTATCCAAAGATAATTTGTAATGACTACTTGTGATTAGTATTTTAAAAGTAAATAAAGTAGACCTCATAAAGTTATACTATTATATTTCAGTTGTGGTTTGATATGAAAGTTTAATTATTGCAGTTATTTCATCATCCTTGTATGGTGAAAACAACAACATTCCTACTCTAAATGGTTCAAATTTTAATGAATGGAAAGAAAAGGTCATGTTTACATTAGGATGTATGGAACTAGACTTAGCTTTCCGAGTGAAAAAACCACAACCACTAACAGAGGAAACTACCACTACTGAAAAGGCCAATTATGATAAGTGGGAATGTTCTAATAGGCTTAGTTTGTTTCTTATACAAGCAAATATGGGAAAGCATCTTAGACGATCCATTTCTACTTCTGAATTGGCAAAAGATTTTCTAAAGGCGGTGGATGAACAATATGTTTCTTCTAGTAAGTCTAGAGCCAGCACCTTAATGGCTAAGATGTGCTCTATGAAGTACAATGGTTCTTGTCGGATCTGTAAACACATCATGGAGATGAGAGACATTGATGCCCAACTTAATGAAATAGAGTTATCCATTTGTGATGCATTTCTAGTTCACTTCATTTTAACTTCCTTGCCTAGTCAGTATGGATCATTCAAAGTCTCTTACAACACATAAAAGGAAAAATGATCAATAAATGATTTATTAGCCATGTGTGTTCAAGAAGAAGAGAGACTTAAGAATGAAGGGATCCCCACTGCACATTTAAGCACCCATAACAAGCATAGCCACAAGGGTAAAGGGAAAATGAAGAGAACTGCTCATATCTCAGGTGGAGTGTCCAAACCAGGTGATGAAGGTCGGGGGAAGCAAGGTTAATATGAAATACTTCTTCTTCCATAAAAAAGGACATGCTAAAAAGGAGTGCTTCAAGTACAAGAAATGGTTGGAAAAGAAAGGTGTAATGTCTCTTATTTCATATGAATGTCATCTTTCTAATGTTCCGTTATATAGTTGGTGGCTTGACTCTGGTGCTACTGTGCATATTTCCAATATATTGTAGGGATTTCTGAATCAAAGGAAACCAACGGAGTGTGAAAAAGTCCTTTATTCTGGAAATAAATTGGGCTCACGTGTAAAGGTTGTTGACACATGTAGATTAATCCTTGACAATGGAAACTTGTTGGATTTAGAAAATACCTTTTATGTACCAAACTATAGTAGAAATTTAAAATCTGTTTCTAGATTAGACAAATTAAACTATGCTTTCATTCTTCAAAATGGACAACTCTCATTGTATAAAAATTCTAGCATTATTGGTACTTGTGTTTTAATAAATGATCTTTATCAAGTTCAATAAGTCCTCATTTTGAGCAATCATTTATTGTCCAGCATAATGTTATTGGAAATAAATGCACATTACTAGATGAAAAGTCATCACTACTTTGGCACCAAAGGTTGGGTCATATTTCCAAAGAAAGAATCCAAAGATTAGTAAAGGAGGGAATTTTAGGACCCTTAGACTTTACTGATTTTGGAACATGTGTTGAATGCATAAAGGCTAAGCAAACCAACACTTCTGAAAAGGGTGCCAATAGAAGTAATGAAACATTAGGAATAATTCACATAGATATTAGTGGACCTTTTCCACCTTATTTTAGAGGAGAAAATTATTTTGCAACCTTTATTGATGACTATTCACAATATATGTATCTCTACTTATTAAATGACAGAAGTGAGGTTTTTCAAGCCTTTAAGGACTTCAAAGTTGAAGTAGAGAAACAATTATGTAAAGTGATTAAGATAGTCAGATCAGATAGAGGAGGCGAATATTATAGAAGGGTCACTGAGATGGGACAAAGAAAGGGACCATTTGCACATTTCCTTCAAGAAGAGGGTATTGTACCTCAATATACAATTCCAGGAACACCAAGTCAAAATGGTGTAGCTGAAAGAAGGAATCGAATATTAAAGAAAATGGTTCGTACAATGCTTTGTAATTCATCCCTTCCTTCCACAATGTGGAGTGAGGCTTTAAAGACGACAGTGCATGTATTAAACAAGGTTCCTAGCAAGTTTGTACAGAAAACCCCATATGAATTATGGACAGAGAGGAAACCATCTTTGAACTATATGCACATATGGGGATGTCGTGTAGAAGTTAGAATTTACAATCCACATGAGAAGGCATTTGACCCAAGAACCACTAGTGGTTTCTTTATTGGTTATCCAGAAAGGTCAAAGGGATATAGGTTTTATTTTCCATCTCATCCAAGAAAAATAATCGAAAGTGGTAAGGCTAATTTTTTGGAGGATCATCAAATCATTGGGAATGATCTACTTCAAAATAATTGTTTGATGAAGTGCAGGATAATTCAGTCGCACATGCACCTAGTCAAACTAATATAAGCTATCCAATTATTGTTCCCATGAACAATTTTCAAGTGGATGAGCCAATAGAATTTGATCATGCTCCTAGTCATGTTGTAAATGTACAAGTTGATCATGTTCATGATGAAGGACAACCTGAACAACCTACAAAAATGTAAAACCCAATGTTGAATTAAGAAGATCCACAAGATCAAGGAGGTCTGCCATTCCATCTGATTATGTTGTATACCTTCAAGAACCAAATATGGACTTTGAAGATATTGATCCCTTATCTTTTTCACAAGCAATAAATTGTGAAAATTCCCCTAAGTGGCTTAATGCCATAAAGGAGGAACTAGCATCCATGAATAAAAATCAAGTATGGGACCTTGTACCTTTGCTAGAGAACGTTAAACCTATTGGTTGCAAATGGGTCTTTAAGACCAAAAGAAACTCAAATGGTGAAATTGAGAAGTACAAGGCTAGACTAGTTGCTAAAGGTTTCACGCAAAAAGAAGACATTGATTATAAGGAGACCTTTGCTCTAGTCTCATCAAAGGACTCCTTTAGGGTAATCATGGCCTTAGTGGTTCATTTTGATCTTGAGCTACACCAAATGGATGTGAAAATAGCATTTTTGAATGGGGATTTATCTGAAGAAGAGTATATGGACCAACCAGAAGGTTTCATTGATAATAGTAGAAGTCATATGGTTTGCAAATTAAAGAAATCAATATATTGACTTAAACAAGCATCCTGACAATGGTATATAAAGTTTAACACCATTATATCAACTTTTGGGTTTAAAACAAATATTGTTGATCGGTGTACATACCTCAAGGTCATTGGGAATAAATTCATAATATTGATTCTTTATGTGGATGACATTCTACTAGAAAGGTAATAACCTTGCTATATTAAATGAAACTAAAGGATTTCTTTCCTCTAACTTTGAGATGAAAGATATGGGAGAAGTTGCGTATGTACTCGGCATGGAGATACATCGAGACTGAGCTAAGGGCATACTCGGTATATCCCAGAAAGCTTACATATCTCAAGTTTTGGAGAAGTATGGACTGAAAAATTATTCACCTGGACCTGCGCCTATAGTTAAAGGAGATAAGTTTAACTCCAAGCAGTGTCCTAGTAGTGATATAGAAAAAAAACAAAATGAGGAAAATACCATACACATTTGCAGTTGGGAGCCTACAATATCTCCAGATTTGCACCCGACCGGACATTGCTTTTTCTACTAGAATGCTTGGTCATTACCAAAGTAACCCTAGCATGGACCATTGGAGAGCTGTGAAGAAGGTGATGCGCTACCTGCAAGGGACAAAGGACTACATGCTTACATATAGAAGGACAAACCACCTTGAGGTTATAGGATATTCAGATGCAGATTTTGCAGGGTGTCTAGATAGTAGGAAGTCTACAATAGGCTATGTCTTCCTACTGGCCAATGGTGTGGTATCATGGAGAAGTATTAAGCAAAAGACTACAGCTTCATCTACCATGGAAGCTAAACTTATAGCTTGGCATGAAACATCATCACATGCAATATGGCTTAAGAATATGATACAAGATCTTAAAGTTGTTGACTCAATTCATAAGCCAATATAGATATACTGTGATAATGAAACCACAGTCACTTTTGCTAATAATGATAGAAGCAAAATAACATGCAGACATCTAGACATAAAACTCTATGTTGTCAATGAGCGAGTTGACAACAAGATGACACAGATTGATCACATCAGTACACAACACATGATTTCAGATCCTCTTACTAAAGGGCTAGCTCCAGGATTATATACATCTTATGTAAAGAATATGGGTCTGAGAAAGTTATTTGATGTGTAATGAATAATGTGATTTTTCAATGTAATATTTATTGTGTGATCACACATTTGACTCACTATTTTTGTTGTAATACTAGTAATAATAAAATTTCAGTTTTGACATCAAGTTATACCAAGGAAATAGGTTTTGAGGTCAACCTATTCATAACTTTTGTATCACTATACATAAAATGTTTAGATATTGTGGTGCATAGAAGGGAGTACTCATTTGATGATTATCAACCACTATGACTCATATCTGACTTTTATGTAGACGTGTTTATATTAATGGATCAATGGAAAATTGTCAAGTGTTATTAGCATGCCATTTTGGGCCAAGTGGGAAAATGTTAAATATACCCTTTAAGGTGTGACCCAAAATAAGATAACATATTTAATTATTTGACTTTTCTGAAGGGATGCATCTTTTGGGGGTTTATTGTAGACCCCATAACTGCCATGCCTCTTGGTGATGGATAGAGAGGCATTAAATATATTGTATAAAGGCTTGGTCCTCTCTCCATGGGATGCTATTGGCAACCGTCATCCAGTCAATAGAGAATCCAAAGGGGAGAGAAACCAACGCCTGGATAATGTGTGTTTTCTCTTAAGCTTCCGCTCAACGTCTTCACACGTCTCCGCCCGGACGTCTTCTCCATGTGCCTAAACAAGAAAGACATGTTGCAGCCATTGTTTCCACTAATCCCCATCATCATCGGACTGAAGCTATGAAGACTTCCACAAATATGGGTATGATATTTTAACACCTAATCCCAGATCCGAGAACTATCACTTTAAATTCTCAACCATGGAAACGACCCCATTTCGTCATGTGAAAGCAACATTTTCCACCGGTTTTATGAATCCAATTTGGGTTCAGGTTTGGCAGTTATTGTACAAATTCCAATTATGTCGCCAAAGGTAGCACCCAATTCAGAAAATAATATATTAAAGTGAGAAATAGTTACTAGTTACAATCTCTATATAATGATCTATTTTAATTTATGGAAATTGTGAAATACGTTGAAGGTATTGAAAGAAATTAAAACTAAAAATGTATATTTACATGATCGTTGACTCGAAGTTGAATTAATTAAATTATCAACCTAGAGTTGAGTTTTTTCATTGGTCGGTTGATTGTAATTCACAGGTTTGGACATCATATTCTAGGTCGGCAGTTTCAAACTTTTGTGGGTATGGTTTTCACCAACATACTTCTAAGTTTTGAAACACGTTTCAATGACAAATAGCTACATTTTGTACTTACGTATATTTTATATGCAGTTAAGATCTACACAATTTGTGAAAACAAATGTCGATAGAAATGGAATGAGGTCATAGGTACAAAACTAATCACATTTTATTGACTATTTGTAAACTCATGTTGATAAAATAAAAGAGCCCACCCAAAATATTACTAGCCATTTTTTACTAGAATGTCTCTTGTTTTGGTTTTCCTCAGCTAAGAAATTCACTTTGCCTCCAATCACCCACCCACATCCATCTTGATCCACTTTTGTTGTTTCTTTCTTCCCTTATTGTTGCTCTTTTCTCTCCATCATTTCCCCTTCTGTATCACCCAACTTGTATATCATTTGCAACATAGAGCGGAAGTATACATTTATATTCACTTTAAGAGGCGATGTCACAAATATGATATTCATAACTGGAAATAGAGTTTACATCAACCATCACAAGATAAATATAACAATTGTCAGTCTCAAAACCTTAAAAAGGTTCACTCTTTAACAAGATATGTTTGTCATAAACATGCAAGATGATTTAACTAAGTATAGTGGCACCCCATCATGTCTTTTCTTCATGAAGATTCTTTGTACTAGTCCTTGCACGTCAAATAGCTTCTTCCTCCTAAGCTTGCTCCTTACCCACGAACATCACGCCCCCTGCCATTCATCAAACAAATGGTAAGTGCAATTGAATATATTATAGCATAAAGAAAACATGAAAACTGAACATAGACTTTAAGTATTGAACATTGAAACGATACACATTTCTTTTAAATCAATTTATTTTACTCTTGACCTATATAAAAATTCTCAAATTTGTACATAAGTGCCTCTTCTCTTATGCACCAAAGTGCCTCTTAGTGAGGATCTTATATAAGCAATTATTTTCTTTCTTTTAAAAACTCTCTCTTAAATCTTATCATTTACTCTTAATGTGTATGTTAGATAATATAATGACCATTGTCCATAAAACATACCATTTAATCCATTATGGATTCATTTACTTTAAATAAATTGAAATAATAGGTAATAACATTCATTGTATTTCATGCATACATATGTAAAATCAACCAACACTTATATTCAATTAGCATGGACCACTTTCCTTTCTCTTAGAGAAGATCCTATCTTCCTAGGTTGGAGAAACCATAATCACATTCTTGGGGCTGAAGAATCCTAATTATCATGTTCGTAACATATTCCATATTAATATGCATTTTACCATAACATTGAATCCTAATATTACTTCTTAGAAAACTAGGGTTTGATCAAAGAGGAAATAGAGACTGCTTGGACATTTGACTTCCTCATGAAAGATCATTTCTGACGAGTATTTTTGCTCTCTTTTTTTGAGGTCGTATATAATTTATGTAAATATTACTATACAGATCGATCGGGGAGCAAAGAAACTATATGGTGACAATGACTAAAATCAGAAATAATCTCAATGTAAATAAAACATGAAACGTCATAAAAATTCAAGGCGTGTGTGGCATATAAATTGAAATTATGGGGGCATACTGGTCGTTTAGACCTAGATATCAAACAAACGTAAGAAAAAGAAATCAAAAACAAAAATCTTGAATTATCCCTTGTGATATCGATTGGGTGATTAAAATTATGGGGTTTCCATGGTCGGTTGGTGACATGGATTTCTTCTCCTTTGCGATCCAAGGCTCAAACACCTTGCTAGGGCGTTGTGTTCTCTATCCAGGGCCTTGGTTGTTGCTCCTCAAGTAAAGGAAGCCCTTCCATTATGTTCACAAGGGGAAGGTAGACAACACGAGTCTAAGCTCAAGGTCTGGGGAGCATAGAAGCACAAGAAGCGTCTGCCTGCAGTGGGGCACAACATTGCGAAGAATTGGAACTGGGTAGAGAGACGCGAAGACAACACAAAAAATAGAGGAAACTGTTCCTAAGGCCAAGTCAGATATGCAAAAACAATCATGTGGATGAAATGATTGTTGTGTTGCTAGATCATTGAAGAAAACTTAGAAAATAAGGGAGATGGATGGAGTTCCAAAACCAAAGAAAATAGGTAGAAATGTGTCAACAAAGAGTAGGGAAACATACGTGGAGGTGTGGAAAGGCTAGTGGAGATTTTTTTGTGGCCGGAGAGGCACTGAAGGGTCATGGAAACAAATGCCAAAAACATCCTCAAGGTCAACCTATTGGGCATGGTGACTGGGACATGCACATGATGCGAAGATGATGGGGAAACATTGAGGAGGTGAGTGTGATGTTTACAACAACTCCAATTTCTCAGAAGGTGGCAGAGAAGTCTCAGGTGCGGAAGTGACCACTGGAGAACAAAATCAAGTAGGTTGGGAGTCTCATGGAACATAGATTTCAATTGGGGGTGCAAGAGAGAAGGTTGGAGGCCGGCAGTAATTTACAATGTCTAGTATAGGAAAGGGGATACTATGGTGGCGTCTTCAGCAACGTGTTGAGAGAGGGGTGAATCCCTAAATTGGGTGTTTCGTCTATAGATAGAGAGGGAGGGAAAGTCATCCATTTATGGATTCGGGAAAGAAATATGAATTCATAGGAGAAGCAATCTTACAATGAGATATAGAGATGATAGAGAGAGGGCTCGCTGAAGGAAACACTGGGACCTTGTTTCTGACTTACACACAAGGCAGTGGTAGGAGATGGTGTGGTATTCATCAGATTGGGGACAGATGGTCAAATTGCATGAGCAAAAAAGAAAAGAGGTGTGTGACAGGGATTAAAATTGGAGTATAGGTTTAAACACCGCATTTATGTATTTCATAATTAAATTCTAACAAACTATATTCAAATCATTCTTAATTCATTTAATGGGTTGAATAATGTCAAAATTAGTCAAATTTGGATCATATGTTAATTATGTAATTGAGATCCTTCCTAGACAATAAAAATCAAGTTTTCCACATGTTTTGTCCACAAATCCTTTCTTTGGTTAATTACTCAATTTTATGTATTAAAATATGAGATAATGTGAAAAGATTTTTCCTTAATTGTTTCTTTGACTCCTAAAATGATTTGGGCACTGTATATTCTCTCAATAATTAAGTTACATGACTTTTTATTCCTTTTGAAGAAATTTTCCTTAAGAGAGAGAAAAGAGGAGATAATGATATTTCCTTCATATGGATACAAAAGAGAAGAGGAAGCCATTTATTGTTCGTCCATGTGAGTAATTTATCTCTTGTTTTTAAAATTAGTTATTCCATTTTCTTTTTGTAATCCAAGGAGGAGGTAGAAAGAAATATATTAAAGCTATTTATCTTTTATGTTGAAAGCTAAAAGAAAAAAAAATCATGTTGAAGTAATTTATTTGTATTTTCAAATTCCATGCCTCTTGACTTTTTCTCTTTCATTTCTTTTTAAACTTCCTTCAGGGAAAAAGGGAGGGAAAACTAATTATTATCATCTTTAAAATTAATTTAAATATATTATAGAAGAAAATATGTTTTGAGTCTTTTTTCATTTTTCTTGCTTCATTATTCCAAAAGTAGTACTATTTTCTAATCTTTTTACATTAGGTCCCTTACATAACTTTTATTAAGAAAACCACATTGGAAATTTCAAATTATTTATGAAAATTTGGGGTGTTACACTCTCTATCATTCACTTCCTCCTCTTCTCCCTATTTGCTAAATTTCTTCATGTTTTCCCCTCCCTGTCACCCCCTTCCCCTACCACCTCCCCTAGGTTGTCGCTCCATTTATCACTATGTCCCTCTATGTCACTGCATCCCTCCATCTCCCCTGTTCTTAAAATCTTGCACTCAGTGAGTTTAAAATAATGAATCAGGCCTCTCCCACCATACTCACCCTCATCTCTAAGTATCGAAAAGGAGTCTCCCCTTACCTTTATATCAATATTTGGTAACCGCCTGACATGGGTGACTAAGATCTATAATGTGTTAGTGTACAATATCATCTTTTCCTAACTTATTTATCCACTTACCATCTCATTTCACCATTATTTAGCACTATTTTGGTCAAGTTATGTTATTTCAGTATGTTATATGGTTTGGATTGCAAACAGTTCAAATTGATGATATTTATCACCTACAAAGTTATTTGATAGGATTTAAAAGAAAAAAAACACTTTGATTCTATGACATTTTTGGACAAAATCATGCTCAAGTAGCAGAATACACTTCATTTACTTCAAAGTACACAATACTACATTCTGACAGATAGAGAAAATTTGTCTCCATATGACTACATGTTGTGTATCCTTAGCTACATAGTGTGTGGTGAGTTCATTTCTTTGAATTGAAAAATTACCATAGTTTGTGTATTTTTTATTGCATGCAATGTATTTTCCTGATTTCACACAAATCATATACCCCTGAATGTAGCATAACCCTGATCTCATTTTGTTTTTCTTAATTGCATGGTTTATTAGAAGTCAAACTACTTGATTGAATATGTGATGACCCTAATCAGATAATAAAATGGTGTATGTAGTTTTTTATCTTGTGAAATTGATGTTATATTTAGGCTTGATTCATGATACAAGTGTTTAAGGACATTTTATGGTTTGTTTTTCTTTGATTAGGGTCTTAAAACTTGTTTTTCTTTTAGGGGTTTTATGAGCCTTTCAAATCCACCAAATTCACCTTGAATTTGGGCTGAATTAGCAAGCATTTGGGCCTAAAATTGGACACAATTCATGTGATGAAGGTGGCTAGCATGAAGTGGTGAACTCAACTTAATAAACATGTTTGTTTACATGAATATTGATGTAACATCCCTGACCTGGGTTATGAACTAACCCTAGGTGTTTTGCTTAATTATGTGATTAAATGATTGTGGTTATCTTTTGATATATAATTAAAGCTTCTAAGGAACATATATTTCCATTTCAGTCCTTCATGAACAATGTTGTAATATTGTTTTGGTTAAATATGGACTTATGTGCAAATTACCCAATTAGAGGGGTTAACTTGAAAATTGCACATGTGAAGATGTTCCTATAGTGTTGAGACATCATAAGAATGAATATGATGTAGTAATATGGATTCTCCAAGCTTGGGCACCAAGATAGAGCTTGTAGAGCAATCCTTGTGCTTTAAAACCTAGTTTTGGGGTGAAGTGCAATTTACCCAAAACATAGGGTGCAACATGTAAAATATACCCTCTAGAGTATCTTTTATGACTCTTGACATAAAATAGAGAAAAGATAATGAGGAGGGTGCCTCATTTGAATAATCATACAAGAAAGATAACCTTTATATCTAAATAACCAAGTTTTATACAAAATGACCCTTTTATATGTGCAAATTAGTAAGGTGTTTGGCTTCTTTTCCTCTAAACCTTGGATAAGGGAGGAGTTTTTCTTAAGGGAAGAAGGGAGGAACGTGACTAAGGAGGGGAGAAGGACCTACCTGAGAAATAAGGAAATAATTGTCCTTGCCTTGAAAATATACCCAAAATATATAAGTACATCGTTTTTACAAAGCAAGGGATCGTTTCCCTTCATTCCTCTTCTTATCTCTTTGCTTTGGCCAACTAAGGAGGAGCGCAGGAGCAGAGGAGAACGGCCAAGACTGAATTGGGTAAGTTTTGATTGCCATCTAACTCGAAATCATGGAGGAAATCTTGCTATAAGGTTGGCTTAGTAGTCTTCCTTACATAACTCTTCTTTCTAGCCATCTTCTCCATCCAAATCTTGAGGAACGGACCTTGGACGACCTGTGGAGTTCAAGCCACCATTAAATCTACGAAGCTTGGAGCTATATATCTGATCCTAAGGTAGGTTTTATAACTCTAACCCTTAAAGTTTTGTTTATGCATCTTCTTTCTATGAAAACATTGCTTAATCTTCTTCCTTAGACATTTCTATGTGTTCTTGCTACCAAAACCGTGAAGAAAAGTCCATGTTCTTGAGGTAGAGGAAGGTGGCGTTATTTCCAAAGTTCATCCTAATCTTACTTTAGCAAACATTCCTCCACCTCTTGCCCAAACGGTTTGCAAAACCATTTGGAAGCAAACGGTTTCAAAACCGTTTGAAGGGCAAACTGTTTCACAAGAACGTTTGGGAGCAACCGGTCTAAGACTGTTTGGATGCGTTGACCAAGCATTGACCATTTGGAGATCTTATGTACACATTATGGACTAATCACCCACCAAAAATCATCATCTAATTCCAAGTAAATCACCAATTGAAGGCACTTTAGTCACCTAAACCCTAATCGGGTTTATTGCTGATTTCAATAGTGCAATCATGTTGAAGTTTGGGTTGAGTGGCCCAAACGGTTTCAAAACCATTTGGGTATCACCAAAATGGTCTCAAACGGTTTGGTGATCACCCAAGACCGTTTGGAGGTCTAGGGTAAAGTGGGGTCAATCAATTGAGGGTCCAATCACATCAAGTTGTTGAATAATTAAGTGTTGTTTTTGTGACCTAAATTAGGGTTCAACCCTTAAGTGAATGACTTAGTTTTTGGTGTTGACATGGGAAAACGGTCTCAAGACCATTTTTAGGATGTCCAAATGATCCCAAGACCGTTTGGGGTCAGGTCATGACCCAATTGAGTGATGGTTCAATGGGTTCAACATCAATTAGCTCATGTTGATGTATGTTGAAGGATGGTCATTTCCAAACCCTAATTCAAGTGATCCAAACCCTAATTGGTGACCAATTTAGGATCAATTGAGGGTCAAATCAGTAAGGATTGACCTAATTGACTCAATTGATGAGTGGCTAACCTTATTATGATCGATTGAGGGGTTCAACCTTGAAAACCCTAACTCAATTGGATAGGTTGAGGCACCTTTTGGTCCATACGGTGTTGAGGGTGTTTGGACCAAACGGTCTCAAGACCGTTGGGTCCAAATGATCCCAAACCATTTGGTGGCCATGCGATTTCAAGATCAATTTTTCCATGCAGTTTCAAAGGTCAAAGTTGGCCAAACGGTCAACGAGACCAAATGGTCTTCACCTCACCTAGGGAAAATGGTCTTGATGGTGTACTTTGCCATGCGGTTTCAAAACCATTTGGAGGTTGAAAGTGCAAAACCGTTTGGGGTCTTTTAAAGTCAAGAACGTTTGATGCCTTAGTGGCCAAGATGGTTTAGTAGTTGATTAACCTAAACCCTAAAGGTACCTAAAGTGATTAAGGGAACAAATAATTAGTTGGTTGATGCATGTTATGGTCAATGGTGAACATTACAAAAGTACCCTTAAGGGGGTTAGTGTGACCAGTACCCCTTGATCAAGAAAACCCTAATGACCATAATGGTGATGACATGACTTATGTTATCAAGGTTGATTTGACCTAACCTAATCATGACAGATGTAAATATCATCCAATAGTAAGAGGAGAGAGAAGACTCCTAATATGAATGAGAAACAAGTAAAATACCTCCAATACGTATGAATGCACAGAATTAGGGTATGATCCTTTAAGGTGAGATCATGGAAACCCTAATTATGGTGATTAATGAATTTTAACCTAATTTGAAGGCATTAATGAAAGTAATCTTCATACATGATGATGGTATGACCTCAATTCACTGTAATGTGAATAGTAAACCCTAATTCTAGGGTAATACCATGTAATGTGAATAGTAAACCCTAATCTAGGGTGATATGCTAAAATGAACAGTAAACCCTGATTTTGGGTTATGCTTTTAAGTATAAAACTTCATGATTAAGGCATGAAATAGGGAATCACTTTTCCTAATTAAGAAAAAGGGGTTGAATAACCCTAATTGAAATGAATAGGGAAAACCTAACCTTATTGAAGGCATAATGGTACAACCCTTGAATTGAAAGATTATCTCTATTTTGTAATATGCTGATATAGAGATAAATTGCCTATTATCAAATGTATTAACCATGCAGGTTTTTGTAAAGAAGTGATCATAGCCAGGTAAGGGTTATGATGTCATATTCATTGAAATCATGTTATAAGCTTTATGAATAATGATATACTATGTTGCCTGGTTTAAGAGGTAACATATGAGATTGATGGGTTGTAAGAGCCATGAACAATATCTACATTGATATAATCAAGGTCATGTTGTTAGATGACTTATGATGATCTAAGGGTTTGAACACCCATATTCCTGAATCATAATGATGAGATGGTTAGGGATTGACATCCCAATAATAACTGGATATGAAATGAACTAAACTTGATACATTTAGTATTCTTCCTTTATAGCAGTTGTTTTAATGATATATGTTTGAAAACATGTCTGGTGCTAAAAGAATGCTATAATGTACTTAAATAATCAAGTATAATGATATCATGTAGAGCCCTGGCCATAGATCCATCATTGTCAGTAGTTTAAATGATGGTAAAATAGGTTTTCCTAAGGGAACTCCTGGAGAACATACTTTTGAGTATGTTGGGGTTATGGACGCAAATATCCTTACGTCCTGATGTAGGAATTGATGTAAGATGTACTTTTAATCCATCAATTCTTCATTATATGTTTATGCCGGTATGATGTATCACTAATCTCCCGATGATGTTGTTAATGCTGCATCGGTGTGAGATAAACATGAAATCCCTCGATGGTGAAGAGAGTACAGGATGCCATTGTAGCTCTAATAGCGAAGTTAGAATACCCTGAAAAGCTATTATAGTAGAGACACGAGATGTCCTGCATGTTGATCCTCATACTGACTGAGGAAGATGAGGTCATAAGAATCCGGCTCTTTTTATGACCTATGTATGGTACCGATGCAATTTCGTAATGGTCAGTTGGAGTATGAGCGGTATACCTCATCTCCTCAGGGCATAATAATGTTTGAAAAACATAATTAGCCGTGTAGCATAACTACTTAGGTTGAACTATGAGAAACAATGATTGATATTACATTGTTTATAATGTTCTGGTTGAATAACTAGTATACATGTTTTTCATATTCCTTATTGAGATATGCTTTGATATTCAATTATGTTATAATGGAAATGATTGCTTAAAGAGAATGTTGCTTTACTTAGTTAAACCTGCTGTTGAATGTTTAAAGTTATATTGCTTATTGTTATTCCTTATTGCAATAACAAAGCTTCTGGTGGAGAGTTATAACTCTCACTGGGACAATTATTCAAATTCTCTCACCCCCCGTGGGATTCGACTTTTTAGGTGGTCGCCGAGGACGGAGGAACCCACCTGAGGGTGAGCAGCAGCAACATCAGGGACAGTAGTGATTCTCAGGTGGAGACACTGTCTGTCAAGTCTTGTAGATAGTATGTCCTATGTGTCGTCTATGTACTCTCAGGTCCTAGGAGTCAGTAGATCTGAGGTTTTTGGCTTAATGCCTCGAGATTTTTGTATCTTTCCTTGCACAGATAATAGGGCAATTGATGTATGTAATCACTCGAGATGTGATTTTACAGAGATGTAATGATGAATCATGATGTAAACAATTTATCATGTTTTCTTATAAAAGAGTTGTATTACTTAAAGATCTCTTTCCAAAAAGTTTTAATTTTTAGTGATTTTTAATAATTCCGTTGCTAGTTAATCGCTTCCGCATTTGTTGATCTCATTTTTCCGAGATAGACGTCACAATTGACTCAAAGATGAATTAATTAAATTATCAACCTAGAATTATGTTGCTTTATTAGTCAGTTGCTACAATTAATGGGTTCGGACATTATATTGGTCGACAACTTCAAACTTTTGTGGGCATGGTTTGCATAAAGATACATTCAATATTTTTAAAATGATTTTAGCCTATTTTAATATCCCAGTGACTATAGCAACATTTAATACTTACATATATTTTATATGTAGATAGGAGTTAAGTTTCTCTACACAATTTGTGAATGCTTAACTAAAACAAATGTTATTGATGTTGACCAAAGTGTTACACATTGTCCATATTTTGATAATAACTTAACCATTCCATTCATATGTATCTAATATGTTTGTTAGAGATCAATTTAAGGCATTAGGTAGATGAAAAGGATCAAATTTCTCATGACCTAGCTTGTTTTAGTTCAAGTCAAAAGCAATACAAATGCACTTTTATTGGAAAACACTCCAAACCACCTTAGAACATTTTTCTAATCATTTTTATTGATGATATGACTTGTAACTAAGATGAGAAAAAATCAGGACACTTAATTCCAACGTTTGATCACTTAAAATTTATTTTGTAAAATTCATTAGAGGCATTTCATCGGTCAAGTTGCCAACTCGACCAATCCTTGATGGATTTTGGAAATGAATGTTGATAGATCAAGTTTCCTTTCACAGAACTCAATCGATCCCTCTACAAACCAAACTCAATTTAAGTGGATCGATCGAGTTACCCCAGGACAAACTCAAATGATGGTTTAAATTGGCTTTGTTGCATAGTGTGACCAGTCAAGTTATTTTTATTGAAACTCGACCAAATGCATGGTACAGAGAATGCAACAAAGTGATTCTAACTGTTGGAGGGGTGAAAAACTCAAAATTATATACATTGCAATCCTCCAAATGGCTAGCAAATGTTTTCAAGTGTTCCCACACTCTAGTGGACACCCCCAGCTATAAATAAGACCTCTTGGAGTTCATTCTAAGGTTTCTCTTTCATGTTATTCAAGTTCCTTCCTATAGTTGAGTGCTTTTAGTCCACTTGAGCCCCTTTCTCTCTCTTGATTACAACTCAGTTCTCCTGTGTGAAGAGAGTTACCCATTTGTATGCTTGTAAAGCTCTTAAGCTTCTTCTTTCCCATCCCCTTCTCAAAATCTCTTACTTGGTGAAATCTTCTCTAAGAGAAGGAGAAGGAGCAGGCTTCTTCAGCTAGAGAACAAGGTGCTCAAGGCTACTCCAAGTGAAGGAGATGATCAAGGCAGAAGATACAAGGAGTTGAATGGGTAAAGCCTCAAGGCCAAAGACTCGTTGCATGAAGGGGAGTATCTTAGTGGAGGCATTTGATTGATTGCAAGAGTGGGTAAGAACTTGGTGAGGTAAAAGATTAGATCTTGGATAGGTAAGACCTTTATTGTAAGGTTGTTGGCTCCCTTGTCCTCAAAGAGAAGCTAGGTATCCTTGTCCCAGAAAAGGAATGTCATTTGTAGTATCTCTTATAAGTGAATATAAGGAATAGACAATCTTAAGAAATCTTAGAGCTTGACCTCTCTAGGTAGTGGACTGACTCTCTCCTAGTTTGGAGAGTGGAACCAATCTAAAATAGCTTGTCCAATTGGTTGCTTTCAATTTCTCTCATCCTATTTATGCATTTTTAGATTGCCATCAAATTGACTATTTACAATTATGCCTAGTTGAAGTAAATTGAAGGTCTAATTAGTTTGGACAAGTTTTAAAGATCTATTCATCCCCACCTCTAGAGTCATCTTATCCAACAAGTGGTATCAGAGCCATGGTATTCTCCGACACATCTCCCAAGAGACAAGAAGATGGGCGACTTACTTGGGTCTCTCAACCTAGAGGGAAGATTCTCCATGAGGCCACTGGTCTTTGACCGCACCAACTTCCACTATTAGAAATAGAGGATGTAGTTTTTCCTCTAAGGAACCAACTATGGCATGTGGAAGGTGGTGATTCTTCTATACAAGGAGCCAATCGGTGATGTACCCACTTGGGATGAAGGTACAATCAAGAAGGTGCAACTCAATGCCAAGGCAATTAGCATCATCTATGTTTCCCTCACTCCTTCTGAGTTCAACCAGATCTCATCTTGGGGTACAATTGTGTATCACATATGAAGGCATGCAGCATGTCAAGGAATCTAAGATCTACTTGCTCCAACGAGCTACTTGAGAACTTCAAGATTGGCAAGAATGAAACAGTGGTGGACATGTACTCAAGGCTCAACATCAATGTCAATGGACTTGCAGCTTTGTGACAGTCCTTGGATAGAGGAGCAATCAACTCCAAGATACTTAGGTCCCTTCACAAGAGATGGGAACCCAAGGTGACTTTAATTGAAGAAGTAAGAAGCCTTGGAGATCTAGCCACCGAGGAGCTCATTAGAAACCTCCAATCCCATGAGCCAAGGCTAGACAAGAAAGAGGAATATGAAAAGAAAGAAGAGAAGGAATTGAATAATATTATATACAATGCCTTCATAGACCAAGTGGAGGCAATGATCCTTCAACAACAACTTGCTTGTCGGTCCTCTCCTACCTCCTTAAGTGAACATGACAGTCCTAGTGATCATGAAGCCAACTAATCCAAGGGCAAGCATTTCAAAGGAAAGCCTTCCTTGTCCTCAACTCCTAGGTGCAATGAGTGTGGAAAAAAAGGGGCATTACAAGAATGAATGCTCGGAGGCCAAGAAGAGCCACCACAAGAGAAGTCATAAGAAAAAGGATGATTACAAGAAGGAAGGCAAGTACAAGAGGAAGGTTAAGAAGGATAAAAGAATCAAGGATGCATCTCATGCAGCTTGGGAAGAATCCTCTTCAAGTGGCTCAAGCTCTGATGAAGGTGAATGCCATGTTGCACTTGTGGCCTCCACAATTAAAGACATAGATGAGGTAAGTGATGTAAGTGAGATAAGCTTGCATGAGTTGTATAAAGAAACTCTTATATAAATGCTTAATGCTACCTGATCTTCTTATTCTAAATGTAAATCTAGGAAGAAGAGGTTGGGTAAGATTATTAATGATCTTTATGCTAAGATTGACATCCTTGATAAAAATGATAAAGTGCATCTTGAGAGCATTGATTCCTTGCAAGGGCGGTCTCTTAATCTTGAGCTCCAATATAATGTATTTGAAATTGAGAATGGTGTCTACCTTAAGAACATCACTAGTCTTAAGGAAGAAAACGAAGCCCTAGTAGATAAGCTTGTTTTGTTTGAAACTGAAAATGATGAACCTAAGCTTGTTTGTGATGCTCGTAGGGATGAGAAAAATGTTTATATTGATGAACTTAAACTTCTTAGAACTGAAAATGCTAGGTTTCTTTCTCAGGTGAATGATTCATATTATAGACCTATTTTTCATAGCAAAGATGTTGCTTCTATTACTCCTAAAAAAGATTCATATTTGACTAAATCCCTCTATCTAGAGGTTGACTAGTTGCATGCTAATGGCGATATTGCTAGTTTGTATTCTACCATTATTACTCTTACTTATGATAATCATAAGTTGAGAGCTACCTTGCAAACCTTCTCAAAGGGAACAAGTACCTTAATCAAGTCTTCGATCACTCCACCAAACATAGTGGTAAGAGTGGTCTTGGATATGAGGGTGCTTCAAATAGCCAAGGTAAGGGTAAGAAGAAGAAGAGCAATAAACCTCCAACTTTTCATGGAGAGATATCTGGCTCAAAGAACCCTATGGTTTGTTCTCAATGTAAGAGTGATGATCACTATTCGACTTATTGTCCTTATAGGGAGAAGGGGACCAACTCAAAGATGAAGTGGGTCCCTAAGCTAACCCTTAATCCCAAAGTTTTAATTGGGCATCGATTATCTTCCTTTCTTGTAGGTAAAGGGCAAATGGATTATTGATAGTGGTTGTTCAAAATACATGATTAATGAAATCATCCATTTCAATCAATTACAAAAAAGAAAGGAGGATTGGTGACTTTTGGGGACAACAACAGGGGTAAGGTAATAGGTGAGGTGATGTCAGTGATTTATTTTGCATCAAGAATTTTCTTATTGTGGATGCCCTACATCACAATTTAATAATTGTTAGTCAACTTTGTTATAATGGCTATCTTGTTTTATTTACCTCTTTAGAATGCTTGCTTCTAGATTCCCTCTCCTACAATGTAATATATAAGGGAACTAGAAATGGTAATCTTTATATTATTGTGCTTAACTCTAATAAGCCTATTGCTTATTTCCAATTTGAATGATATTTCTTTGTGGAAACGTAGGCTTGGTCATGTAAATATGCATCAAATGAAGAAGTTGAGAAAAAAGGACTTGGTGAAGGGACTTCCCAAAATTGGATTTTGAAAAGGATGAGGAATGTCAACCTTGTACCCAAGGAAAGAAAACCAAGTCCTCCTTCAAATCCTATGGAGTCCTTAGCACCAAGAGAGTTCTTGAGCTACTCCACATGATCTATTTGGAGCAATGCATACGCAATTGCTTCATGGTAGAAAGTATTGTTTAGTGATTATCGATGATTTCTCTCACTTTACTTGGACCTTCTTTATCATTTCAAAAAGTGATATTATTGATGTTTTCTTGACTTTTTGCTATTAGATTGAAAAGATTGTTTCTATCCTCAGTGATCATGGGGTAGAATTTGAAAATGATTTGTTTGAATGGTTTTGTGAGGAATACAGGTATGCACATAACTTTTCTTTACCTCAAATGCCTCAACAAAATGGGGTTGTAGATTAGTAAGAATAGGGAACTACATGAGATGGATGGGACTATGATTCTAGAGTACAACACTCTAAAGAAGTTTTGGGCCAAAGCCATCAGTACTTCATGTTTTTTGCAAAATCATGTTTTTACTCATCCTTCATTTAAGAAAACCCCCTATGAGCTATAGTGTGGTAGAAAGACTTCTATTGACTTCTGTCATATTTTTGTTTGCCCTTTTTTGTTTTAAGGACCAAGGAAACCCTCGACAAGTTTGATATGAAATCTTATAAGTCTTTCTTTCATGGCTATAGCACTACCAGCAAAGTTTATAGAGTATATAACATTGAATTGTGTAAAGTAGAAGAATCTATCAATGTTAGATTTGTTGAGACTAACACTTATATTTCTAAGAATGTTGATGATGACATTGCAGATCAGGTTATCCCTCATTTGAGAGAACTCAATATTGGTGAAAAAGAAAAAGAGGTGTTAGCTGATGAAGAAGAAAAAGAATGAAGAAAAGAAGGATCCAACCCCTTGCTTTGCAAAGCATCATCATAAAGATCTCATCATAGGCAATCCTTCTAAAAGGTTGAAGACTTGGGCTTCCTAAAATAAATAATAAGAAAATACCGACTTCATCTACCAGTTGGAGCCAAAAGATGTCAAAGAAGCTCTTAAATATGATGAGAGAATCATCACCATGCAAGAAGAGTTAGAGTAGTTCGAAAGAAATAAAGAGTGGACTCTTGTGCCAAGACCAAGTGATAGAAAGATCATTGGAACCAAATTGGTCTACCAAAACAAGTTGGATGAAAGTGGCAAAGTGGTAAGGAACAAAGCAAGGTTAGTTGCTCAAGGCTACAATCAACAAGAAGGTATAGATTTTGATGAAACATATGCACTTGTAGCTAGACTTGAGTTAATTAGAATGTTGCTTGATTTTTCTAGTCATAAGATTTTCTACTTTATCAAATCGATGTTAAAAGTGCATTTTTGAATGGTACAATTGAGTAGGAAGTGTATGTTGTACAATCTCTGGGCTTTGAACATGATAACTTGCCTAACCATGTTTATTTGTTGCAAAAAGCTATCTATGGTCTCAAACAAGCACCTCGAGCTTGGCATAAGAAACTAAAGAACTTTTTGTTAGATAATGGATATATCATGGGCAAAGTAGATTCTACCTTATTTATAAAACACACTTCTAATAATTTTTTGGAATTTAAATTTATGTTTATGATATTATCTTTGGTGCAACTAATCTTGATCTTTGTAAGGAGTTTAGTGATCTTATACAGAATGAGTTCGAGATGAGCATGATTAGGGACCTTACATTCTTCCTTGGCTTTCAAATAAAGCAAACAAAGAATGGGAACTTCATCAACCAAGACAAGTAAATGAGTGAGTTACTTAAGCACTTTGGGATGGAGAACACCAAGCTAATGGACACCGCCATGTCAAACACCACCAAGTCAGATAGAGATGAAGAAGGTGAAAAGGTAGATGAGAAGCTCTATACAAGTATAATTGGAATTTTACTTTATTTAACTATCTCTAGACCTGACATAATGTTTAGTGTTAGCTTGTGTGGTCTCTCTCAATCAAGTCCTAGGAAATCACATCTTATAGACATTAAGAGGATTTTGAGGTATCTAGCCAAAACCCCAAATTTTGGACTATGGTATCCTAAGTCAAGGGACTTTACTCTTACTGCTTATGGTGATGGGGGATTATGTAGTATGCTTGATGGATAGAAAGTGTACAAGTGGCACTTGCTTCTTCTTCGTACCATGCCTAGTTTCTTGGTTCTCCAAGAAACAAAGAATTATGGCTCTATCAACTACCGAGGCCGAATACATTGCAACTAGAAGTTGTTGTGCTCATGTCCTATGGATGAAGCAAATCCTCCAAGACTTTAACATTTATTTTGATGCTTCTCCTATATTTTGTGATAATACTAGCATAATGAACTTTTCATATAATCATATAACATGTAGAGGTTTGTCATCACTTTCTTCATGACCACATTGCCAAAAAGGATATTTATATCACGCATGTGGATACAGAGAATCAGCTTGTAGATAGTTTCACTAAACCTCTAGCTAGAGAGAAATTTACTTTCATTAGATCAAACTTCTTATTACTGATTTTAATGATATTAACATGCCTTCTATCAGGTTGTTATCTTACCTAGATGGTTTTTTGCTTAAATTGATCATATCTTGCTTGATGTGTGCTATAGTTATCTTGTTTGTTGCCTTGTTTTGCTTATTTTGGGTATTTTTCACAAACGTGTGTTTTGTCACAAAATAGTACCCTATGATGAGTGAAATGTGCCTTAATATGTCTAAAATGCATAATAGGCTGAAGAAATAAAATTAATTAGCACCCTAGAGAGTAGAAATGAAGTTTCTAAGTTTGTGGGTAGGCTACCTATCGGTCGAGTTGCCAACTCAATCAATCCCAGGTCGAGGTCAAGGGTTTCTCTCTTGATCAATTGAGTTTCCCCATGACAAACTCGATTGATTGTCAGGATGGACCAAACTTAAAATAGATTTTGACGGACGTTTCTCCCTCTCAACTAGATAAAGGTAGACTAATTCCTAGCTCCAATCCTTCTTGACCTCAACCCTAGGAGTGACCATTCCTTCCCTTGCCTATCTTAGCCTTCCTTGCCTCTCCCACACCCTTCCTAGGTGGTTGGATGGAATGTTGGTGAGGTTTTCTCCATCTTTTGGTTTTTCTTGCCTCTCAATCCGACCACCATGGAATCCAACCAAAGAAAGAGAGATACCCCAGGTTGTGTACCTTCATCCTCATCCAACCCTCACCTACTCTCTTTTGATGACACCTCTTTTGTCTCTTTCGAAGCTCTCAATCACTAAAAGGATCTCCTTCCTAGGAACACCTTTTCTTTTAGAGCCTTTCCTCCTCTCAAAATAAAGAATTCTATCAAAGAGATTGGTGATCTTTTCTATACCCATCATATAGGAGTCTTGTGTGTAGAACGTTGGTGCTTTCATAATTCCATTATAAGCACAAAGGTGGTCCATGAATTCTATGCCAGTCTTTCATTGAACTATGACACTTTAGTGCCACCACCTGATATTTAGGTCATCCTCACTTCCATGATTTCCAGAATCAAATTCAAAATCTCTAAAGATTTGTTGAAGATCTTTGTCAATGCAACAAAGGTCACTGACTCATGGAGTAAGGATGATCCTGACTATTTTGACCTTTTTGACTCTGAAGCTTTCTACAAGCACTTCAACCTCACTCTTTCTGACATCCACAAGTTCTTGAAGAAGCCTCAGGTACCCTATAAGAGGAATTCGACCCTACTATCCTCTTCCCTTGATCTCAAAAACAAGATGATTGCATTAGTAGTTAATTGTAATGTCCACCCGAAGAAAATCAAATAGACATTGCAGAAAACATTGTTGTAATCATGTACTACTTGTTGAAGAATGTTGGAGTCAAATGGTATATCCTACATTACATGACCTTATTTCACTTTGGGAAGAACACTCGTGGTACCCACCCACCCTACCTTGCTTTGATCTGTGGCTTGTTTGCTTTTGCTACCCAGAAATCTCTTTTCCATAATCTCAATTACAAAGCTAGTCGGAAAGGAGTTTGAATTAGTGAAACCATGATCAAGAAGACCTTCGTGCCTACTTCTACCTCCACCTAGGCACCTCCACCTCCACCACCACCTCAACCTGACCGCACCTCTTTCTTGATGTCTAATGAATCCCTCATGGGCTACATGATACACTAACAAGCATACAACCTTCAGGTTCAGGATCACCTACAACAGGACCTCTACCATACCATGTCTACCATGAACAGATCCTGCATCCACCCTTACCCCTCCTACCAACCCTACCCAGGTGGTTACTATGCTTCTATGCATACAGTCACTTCTATATGGACCTTCCACTACTACTTCATTTCCACATCTACTATTGTGGACATGTCCCTACCCCTGGAGTGCATCCTCTATTGGCTTTGCCTGTTGTCTCTCTTGCTACCCTGCTTGCCAGCATTGGAACCTCTACTCCCACCTTCCCTCAGGCACAGGAGTAACACACTCTTGGCATGTCTTGGGATAGTATAACGCCATGTTGCCCAATCACAGTTTAGGTCCTCCTTCTTATGTGGAGATGTCTGACTAGGCTGATGAGGATGTTGTTGATGATGTGGAGGCCATTGAGGATGATGGCTCTGATGCTAGTTTTGACAGATTTGTTGGTGCCTCTAGTGATGAAGGTGGTTTTGTTGTTTCTTCTACACCTTCAAATGGAGATCAGGACTACAAGCTTGAGGATGAAGATGATGATGTGTATGATGATGTCATTGACATAAATAGCTTACATATAGCTTAGATATCTTAGTTTAGTTTCTATATGATGATCATACATATCTTTTTAGACTCTTATGTATTAATACATTTGGGCACTATCTATGAGATGTAATATTTTATCATCCCGCTATTATATTGTTGGTTTATGGCTCTTGTAGTGATGACATGTTGTAGTGATGTAATATTAATCATGTGTACCCTAACTCTTTGGTTAACCTATATCTTATGAGTTTGTGGTATGTTATTCCATATTTTAATTATGACACTGGATTTCTTATTTCTCTTTACCTCATCTCAGTTTGATGTGTGCTTTACTTGGTTGATTGCTTTAGCTTGTGTTTTTGGAGAAGACATGTTTTAGCTTTTCTACCTCCCTGTCTTTTTGAGATGACAAAGGGGGATAGGTTCTCTTAACTATATTGATTTAATGCTTATATGATCCTTTTCTTTTCTATTAATTGTTTATCATGTGACTTGCTAGAGGACCATAGAGTATGTATATGTGTTATGGTTATTTGTGGATAGAATAACCATGCAGGTTTAGGTAAGCATGAATTGAGGGGGAGCAATTCACATTGTTCAATCATGTATCCCCTTGCAATTCACAAGGTAAAAGGTTCAATTTTCACATCCTATCTCAAAGGTAAAAGTTTAATTTTCACATCCTTTTCAATATGTTGAGGAATGGTTTGTCATTGTCAAAAAGGGGGAGAATGTTGACCTAAGTGTTATACATTGTCCATATATTGATAATGACTTAACTATTCCATTCATATATATCTAATAGGTTTGTTAGAGATTGATTTCACGCATTAGTTACATGAAAAGGATCAAATCACTCAAGCCCTAGCTTGTCTTAGTTCAAGTCAAAAGAAATACAAATGCACTTGTATGGAAAACACTCAAAACCACCTTAAAAAATTTATAATCATTTGTATTGATGATATGACTTGTAACTAAGATGAGAAAAAATCAAGGACACGTATTCCAATGATTGATCACTTAAAATTCATTTAGTAAAATTCATCACATGCACTTCATCAATCAAGTTTCCAACTCGATTGATCCTTGATGGATTTTGGGAATGAATGTTGATCAGTCGAGTTTCACTTTCATAGAACTCGATCGATCCCTCTACATACCAAACTCAATTTAAGTGGACCAATCGAGTTACCCAAGGACAAACTCGGCCGATGGTTTAAATTGGCTTTGTCGCATAGTGTGATCTATCGAGTTATCTTTATTGAAACTCGACCGAATGCATTGTACGAAGAATGCAAAAAAAGGGATTCTAACTGTTGGAGGGGTGCAAAACTCAAAATTATATCCATTGCAACCCTCCAAACAGCTAGTAAGAATGTACAAGTGTTCCCACACTCTAGTGGATGCCCCCAGCTATAAATAGGACCTCTTGGAGTTCATTCCAAGGTTGCTCTTTCATGCAATTCAAGGTCCTTGCTATAGTTGAGTGCTTTTAGTCCACTTGAGCCCCTTTCTCTCTCTTGATTACAACTCAATTCATCATTACAAGTGAGATAGGTCATGTGTGCAGAGAGCTACCCATTTCCATGCTTGTAAATCTCTCAAGCTTCTTCTTTCCCATCCCCTTCTCAAAAACTCTTGCTTAGTGAAAGCTTCTCCAAGAGAAGGAGAATGAGCAAGCTTCAGCTGAAGAAGAAGGTTCTCAAGGCTACTCTGAGTGAAGGAGATGATCAAGGTGGAAAATCCAAGGAGTTGATGGGTAAATACTCAAGGTCGAAGACTCGTTGCAGGAAGGGGAGGACCTTGATGAAGGCATCTAGCTGATTGCAAGTGTGGGTAAGACCTTGGTGAGGTAGAATACTATATCTTAGATAGGTAAGACCTTGATTGTAAGGTTGTTGGCTCCCTTAGCCTTAAAGGGAGGTAGGGTATCCTTGTCCCAAAAAAAGGAAGGTCATTTGTTGTAACTCTTATAAGTGAATATAAGGAGTAGACAAGATTAAGAAATTCTAAAGCTTGACCTCTCTAGGTAGTGGACTGAGTCTCTCCAAGTTTGGAGAGTATAACCACTCTAAAATAGCATGTCCAATTGGTTGCTTTCAATTTCTCTCATCCTTTCTATGCATGTTTAGGTTTCCATCAAATTGACTATTTGTAATTATGCCAAGTTGAGGTAAATTGAAGGTCTGACTAGTTTTGTGCAAGTTTTGAAGCTCTATTCACTCCCCCTCTAGAGCCCTCCAATCAAACACTTGAAATGGAATGAGGTCATAGGTACAAAGCTAATCACATTTTATTGATGTTTATAAATTTATGTTGATAAAATAGAATAGTGAACCCAAAATGTAACTAGTACCATTTTTATAATGTCTCTTCTTTTGGTTTCCTTCACATAAAAATTTCCATTTTCCTCCAATCACCCTCCCACATCCATATTGATCCCCTTTTATTGCTTGTTTATTCCCCCATAGTTTCTCAACTTCCCTCCATCCTTTCCCCCTCTCTTATTCACTTACTCTCTCTTCTCCCTATTTTCTTAATTCATTCATGTATTTTTCCTTACTTGTCACCACGTTCATTCATCTCCCCTCTCCCTGAAGTCTCACACTCAGTGAGTTCAAATCATAAACCATCCATCTCCCACCATCCTTACCCTCAACTCAATGTATATAGAAGGAGTGTCCCCTTACTTTTATATCAATATTCAGTAACTGTCCAACAAGGATGACTAAGATATCTGACGCGTTAATGTACAATGATAAGCACTTTTTCTATCATCTTTTTCTAACTTACTTATCCACTTAACATCTGGTTTCACTGTTGTTTATCACCTATTGTATTTTAGTTATGTAACTTTAATGAGTTATATGGTTTAGATTGCAAACACTACAAATTAATATAATATATCACTTGTGAAGTCATATGTTTTGATTTGACATAAAACACATCTACAACATTTTGGACAAAATCATGCTTTGGTAGCACAATACTGTTGGTATGTATGCCCTGAGAGCCAATCATGGGATGATTGGTGGGATACATTAAGATTGATTTGATAAACATCAAAGGTAAGCTTCCAATTCTTTCTGGTTCAGTCATATGATATAGTGATAGAACAGATTGAATGTCTAGAGAATGACAGTACTCAATGACGTATTCTTTCATGTTCAGGACCTGAACGATGAGATCACACGGATGCTAAGAGTTTGTACATTCTTGTTATGTCCCTAGTCAGATGTCATTGTGGAAGGTAGATAGACAGCAATGACACACAAGACTAGATTGTGGTGTTGGTTGATGACAGAATCTCATTATTTATGATATAGAGATATCAAACCAAACACATAGGTACTTGTTAGAGAACAAGTGTACCGGACAGACCCACCATGAGTTTGACATATGGAACCATGACATGGTAGTCACAGTCAATACTCACAGTGGTGGTGGTGAATATGATTCTTTGACCTGAAATCACTACACTCAACACATGTCGTTGGGCACACTTTGACATCATCAAACGCAGTCCTAAAACACGGGTTGTTATAAAGGTGATGATTGGGTGGCTTTGATACATGGGGCTTTTGAGGGGTGAGTGATAGATATGGGATTTGTCCCTCCTGAGGGAGTATGATATCCATGGCCACTTGATGAGTAGGATTGAGAAAGGCGTGCACGCATGTGTGAATCAGTATGTGATATTGATGTCATACATATCTCTTGCAATCTACTCTGAGATCAAGAAAGTGAATGAACGTTGACAGGATGACTGTTCCATGCCTCGAGTTCATTCAGGATATCAGTGACAAAGGAATTATACATTCACTGTAACACCATTCATGGATTGTAGGATTGAAAGTTGTTCTCCAACTTTCTATTTCACTTGGGTAGCAGTGATGTGTGACTAGGCACCGCTCTTTACTTGTGAATTCATAAGTGTTATGGACTTTCACTGCCAACGTGAAAAGGACCTACAGGGTCACACACATAGGATTTAACCTGGAAGAGGAGTTTTGTCCCAAACAATGTTTAGATTGATTACTAAAGGAGTTTAGTAGTTCAATTAAACACTCAATCAATTGATAGCTCAGTATCATAATGTTCAAGGTGTTGGACTGATTGATTAGAGTATCGGATTGATTGAAACTGCAATTGACTAATTCTGCACAATTTGCACTCCCAACTAATTGGCTCATGTGATGAACCGATCGGCTCAGCTTGGTGAACCGATCAGCTCAGGTGGTGAGTCAATCGGCTCATGGATAGGGTGAAACGATTAGTTCAAGTGTTGAAACGATCGGTTCAACTGGTGCAACCGAGCAAGTTGGGAAAGTAGGATTTGTGAGAAATTTCTTTTCGTTTCACTTTCCCAATTTGATTGGAACAAGGATTGGTATTTGGTACCAATTAGAAACAAAAGAAGAAAAGTCAATCGGGAACTGATCAGGGCCACAAACCGACCGGTTCAGAAGTGAACCAACCATTTCATGGGTCCCAACCGATCGGTTGAGGTGTCAACCGACCGGCTCAGGTCCCCAACCGACCGTTTGAGAAATGAAAACGATCGGTTCAGGTTGCGTAGTTGGTTGTTTTTGTGGAAAATCTCGAACCCTTCTACTCCTACTTTAGTCTCCCATTTCCCGAGATAGATAACGTTGTCCCATGACCCTCCTATATATAGGGGTATTGGGGGCTTCTCAAAGAACAACTCAGTGCAACCAGTTGCTCTGTAAAGTTTTCGTTCTCTCTGGTTTTGGTAACCGAGAGAGCCCGAGCAAGTACTACCCGATAAGGGAGGCACAGTAAGGAAAAGACAACCGCAGAAAGTGACTAGTGACAGGAGAGTGTGTTAGTGACTAGTACGCTGACAGGAGGGTGCGACTCCTTCCAATTCCTTGTGAGACAAGGAGATTGGAGTTCCAGGTGGTCCGTGTGGACTACTTCAGAGGCGGGAGATTTCTGTCGCTTGGAGGACAACTGTCAATCCCGATAGTCCCGGTGAGACCAGGAGTCATCAGTCCCGGTGCGACTAGGAGCTGCATAGACATCGTCCAAGACCGGAGGTGAAAACCGCACAAGCCGTGAGGTATTGTCACTGAGCAAGCCTCGGGACAAGGTATGATTCCACAAACCATCATTTCCTATTGTATAGACGTTGACGCGTTTCCTTGTTTTGGGTTTGGGGAGGAGAAAATTTTTGTTTCCGCTGCCTTCTTTGCCTCCCATAAAACCCAACAGTGGTATCAGAGCCACATCAACTTCTCTATACTTTAGGATTATCGATATGATCGATTTGGGTTTGTCGCCTTTATTTATTCATACAATGCGAATAATATTGGCTTTATGCATGTCCAATCCTAGATCTAAAAATTCCAATATACATATATGATATGTAATATGAATGCACTCGATATGCGTCGCCCTTAAACGAGTTTTGTGGTGGATGTATAGTGTGGTTATGGCCAATAAACCCTATCTGTGTATGGTTGTATGTGGTTGCTTGCATCTCGGTTTGTGCACCGATTTCCCTTTCTCCTATTCCTGATGTCACTCAAAATAATTCGAGATTTCTTTCCTACCTTTGCTCCCCTCAAATGTAACTCAAGGTTTCTCTTTTTACAATGTAAAATAGGATAGAATTTTATTTCCTGTTATGTCAAAGAACAGAGGACATCCTGACGACAACTGAGACGATCAGTTCAAGGTGTGAACCGATCGGTTGACGTTCGAGATGATCGTTTCAAGGAGTGAGTGATTGGTTGATGACCAGTTCGAGGAGCGAGACGAGCGGGTGGTGGCCATGATGAGATGCACGACGACCAGGAAAACTGATCGGTTGGAGGAGCCAACCGATCGGATGGTGGTACCCAGCCGACCGGCCTGATGGTGAGTTGATCAGTCATGTGATGAGTTGATCAAACCCAGAAAGGAAAATCACAGAGTTCATCTTGTACAGGTTGCATGTGATGTAGACCTAGATGACCATGATTCCTCTTAGCTCGAGGAATCACATTAGGATGGCCATAATCATCGCTTTTATCATTTCTCATGTTTTCTATGGGATATAACATGTATATGATACGTACTATATATTGTGGTGATTGGATATGTATATGTATATAAAAACCAAATCCCTCATTAAATATTAAGTTTTAGATGCCTTCCAAATGTGACACACGTGAAAAGCTTGATCGACCAAATGTGGGCACGCCCTAGCGTGGTGCATCGTCTATCTCATGGAAGCGTGAAGGATGGATATGTGGGTCTGCCCTAACAGGGTGCATATTCATCGTGTTTGCTTTGGGTCGGACTTAACTAGGTGGCCTAGATAGCATCTAGCACCTTGAGGCATGGAGATGCTCATGGCAAGGAGTTGCATATGACATCTTATTAAGAGTTGCATATGATGCAATTGGCAAGAGTTGCCTACCTGAGAGATCTAAGTTGTGGGTGACAGCCCAAGATAGTCCATGACTTAGAGGATTTCAGGATCTTGCCCACTAGAAGATTGTACACTGCAATCTTCCGAATTGATGGTGAGGGCTATCAATTTGAACTAAAATAGAGGGAGCGATAATTAATTAAAGGCCTAATTATATCGTCAACCATTCAAATCAATCAAACAAGTCAAAAGGAGTTTTGAACTAAAATTGCATATATTTCCTTTTGTACAATAAATGGTTGATCAACAATAATCACTTATTTGTGATCAGTCTTTGAGACCAACAAATTAAATGGGAATTTTTCCATGACTGGTTAGGACATTGAGAAGTGTTCTCAATCGTGGAGTGAAAGCTCTAAGTCCTAGTTATACCAGAACCAGATGAACTCGATCCCACCTTATCAATGGCTGAAAGTATGCTTATGGAAGCATACCGAGGAAGACATTGATGAGGAGTGCTTGATGTTGTGTTCTATGAACTATGAGTTGCAGAGACAACATGAGACATATGATGTCTTCAAGACACTGTCCTAGTATGTCATGACAGAAGGAGATCCAGTAAGGTATTCACACACTCAATGTGATTGGGTATGTGGAAAACCTGACTAAGAAGGATTCCCTCTGAGCCAAGAGTTGGCTATTGGTATGATACTGTAAATGTTGCGAGAATCATACAATTCATGATAAGCTTCAACTTGAACAACTTTGACAAGCGTTGATAGAGTTGTTGGACATGTTGAGGATAGTAGAGGCAAATATGAAGAAAGACAAACCATAATCTTTGATGTGATCAAAGAAAAGGTAATTCTTAAGGGCAAGGACAAGGGCAAAGCAAAGAAGTGTTCTGATGCTAGCCAGCAATCCAAGCCGTCTTCAGCCTCAAGGCACATGGGGAAAGGGTGTATGATGGATTGCCTTCTATATCTGGAAGAACAAAAGAAGATGCAAGAGGGGATGGAGATCTCTACCTAAGGTATCATGAAATGAACCGCTTCTTTATCTGAGGTATGTGATACCAAATATGGATATGTCATACATGATATGCAAGATTCGCAAAAGTGATGCCCTTTGTGAAAGGACCAAGAAAGTGTACCCATCATTGGAGCAAGTGTTGCTGCCATAGATAGGAGTATATTTTAGTTTATTTCAGCCTAAAGGGCACAAAATAGAGTTGAGAACTGTTATTTCATATTTGCCAATAGATAGAAACACTTTATTTTTGCGTATTGTATGACAATGATAGCAATTAATAAAGTTGATGTTTCAATCTCAATGATATGATCTTTGTGGCAATGCCTTGATTATCTTGTGGTACTTGTTATGCGTAAGATAAAATGACACCTAAAGTTATTGATAGCTCAAACAATCAAATTAGCATCAATCGTGAAAGATTCATTTCTATTTTCCATATGATGGATAAATCTAGATTCTTTTGGTTAGAGAACCAGTAAGAAAAATGAATATCTTGGACATGATTAATCAATCTTCACTAATGGTAGTGGGAGAATGATTATCCTATTAGGTATAATACATGTGATGTATTTACATACCTATTGGAGCAAATGCTAATACTTCAAACGGTTTTTAGAGAAATACCAATATGAATATCTTGAAGTGTTCAAGATTATCATAGATGAAGTGCAAATTTGGTAAAGTGTTAATTCTTGATGAGATCAATGAATGAAATACTTGGACCAAATGTTTGAGATCCTTATGAGTGATTATGATATTGTATCATAGTGAACTCATGATTAAGGTATGGTGATGTCTAAATCAAGAAGGAATCATACTCTAAGGACTTAGAGAATGATTATCAAATAACTGAATTCTTCTTAATAAAATAATACCCCACACTAATAAAGGGCATTAAGAATCAAAAGGAGTTGTAAGTTCTTATATCCTTGACGGATACACCTCATTTATCTATGTGATGAGTTGTTCATGTGATGAGTCAACTAACCAGATGAATATGAGGAACCGAATCTTGAGTTATGGTTTATGACCATTACATCCTAAATAACTTCCATGTGAACCATAAGGTATGACCTTGATGGTAGCACCCATTGGATGGAAATCCATAAGTGCAAATAAGTCTTAAGTGTTAAGACACATGGATAACATTTTGAGAAGGACGATGCTTGTTGATTGCAACTTAATGACTAAGACATTTGTCATATGGATACTAAAACCGCATCCCTATGAGGAATAAAACAAGGATGTGTACGTGACACAACCTATAAGGTTTATGAATCCACTAATGCAAATGAAGTCTATAAGTTACAATGGACTAATCAATGTGATTGATTGAGTACAAGCAACTCAGAATTGGATCTTTACTTTGATGATATAGTCAAAGGGTTTGACTGATATGTCAAAGATAAAGAAGGGATTTGTGATTTAGTGGGAGCGTATTCACATTCCACATGTTGATGTGAAATGGAAATGTTCTAGAATGGAAATCTAAAAGTGGAAATTATCTTTAGGGTAGATAGAGATGTTTCCTATGTGATAGGAATAGAGATCTATAGAGATAGTTCTCAAAAACCTCTTGACCTGAAAAGAGAGAGCATACATTGGCAATCTGTATTGAAGGGTTCAGTATGCACAGATTCAGTGGGAGAAAACTTGTCTATGTTACATGGAGTTAGTATCCCAAGGCCAAGTGTCCAATTCTTATGAATAATGGGAACACTAAAAATAGATATGGATCTATCATGTATGTAATCATCCCATTATCTTGCATGTATCGACATGGAAAGAAAAAAATGCATTCATCATCTTATATGTAGGACATGGCAATATGATGTGCTCATCCTGATAACTCGTATGTGAGACATGAAGAGTGGATGTCTGTCTACTTCTAGTAAGGGTTACTGGAATACCATGAGAACTTGAGAAGTACTAGTTCTATGGAGATAAGGAAGAGTTCAATGTAAAGAGTTACATTGATGTGAACTTCTGAAAGGACAGAAAATTAATCGCAAAATATATATAGGATATATACAAGTGAAAGTTTGTCGATAATTGGAAGTGTTCCAATAAAACCATTTAAAAGGAAATGTCGAGTATCTATGTGTTGGAGAACAACAGTGGATACTATATGGATCTGGAAGTTCATGAGATGAACTTAAAGATATTCCGCTCATTGATGAAAAGTATGGAATCCTTGATCATGCAATGTGGCTAAAGGTTAGTAAAGGAATACTGGATTGCATTTTATGGCAACTCCATGTCATACGTGTGACGTACAGTGAAGAGATGTGAGACATGCAATTTATACTGACTTTGGAAAAGTGTTGCCATTACTCACTATGTTTGCACTAGAGCACAGTAACATGTGGGACATGTTTGAAGATCACTATGAATATGATTCAAGAGTGATTGGCTCACAATGCAAGTGGGAGTTTGTTGGTATGTATGCCCTGAGAGCCAATCATGGGATGATTGGTGGGATACATTAAGATTGATTTGATAAACATCAAAGGCAAGCTTCCAATTCTTTCTGGTTCAGTCATATGAGATAGTGATAGAACAGATTGAATGTCTAGAGAATGACATTACTCAATGACGTATGCTTTCAGGTTCAGGACCTGAACGATGAGATCATATGTATGTTAAGAGTTTGTACATTCTTGTTATGTCCCTAGTCGGATGTCATTGTGGAAGGTAGATAGACAGCAATGACACATAACACTAGATTGTGGTGTTGGTTGATGAAATAATCTCATTAGTCATGATATAGAGATATCAAACCAAACACATAGGTACGTGTTAGAGAACAAGTGTACCGGACAGACCCATCGTGAGTTTGACACATCGAACCATGACATGGTAGTCACAGTCAGTACTCATAGTGATGGTGGTGAATATGATTCTTTGACCTAAAATCATTACACTCAACACATGTCGTTGGGCACACTTTGACATCATCAAACGTAGTCCTGAAACACGGGTTGTTATAAAGGTGATGATTGGGTGGCTTTGACACATGGGGCTTTTGAGGGGTGAGTGATAGATATGGGATTTGTCCCTCCTGAGGGAGTATGATATCCATGGCCACTTGATGAGTAGGATTGAGAAAGGCGTGCATGCATGTGTGAACCAGTATGTGATATTGATGTCATACATATCTCTTCCAATATACTCTGAGATCAAGAAAGTGAATGAACATTGACAGGATGACTGTTCCATGCCTTGAGTTCATTCAGGATATCACTGATAAAGGAATTATACATTCACTGTAACACCATTCACGGATTGTAGGATTGAAAGTTGTTCTCCAACTTTCTATTTCACTTGGGTAGCACTGATGTGTGACTAGGCACCGCTCTTTGCTTGTGAAGTCATAAGTGTTATGGACTTTCACTGCCAACGTGAAAAGGACCTACAGGGTCACACACATAGGATTTAACCTGGAAAAGGAGTTTTGTCCCAAACAATGTTTAGATTGATTACTAAAGGAGTTTAGTAGTTCAATTAAACACTCAATCAATTGATAGCTCAGTATCACAATGTTCAAGGTGTTGGACTGATTGATTAGAGTATCGGATTGATTGAAACTCCAATTGACTAATTCTGCACAATCTGCACTCCCAACTGATCGGCTCATGTGATGAACCGATCGACTCATCTTAGTGAACCGATCAGCTCAGGTGGTGAGTCGATCGGCTCATGGACAGGGTGAAACGATTGGTTCAAGTGTTGAAACAATCGGTTCAACTGGTGCAACCGAGCAAGTTGGGAAAGTAGGATTGGTGAGAAATTTCTTTTCATTTCACTTGCCCAATTTGATTGGAACAAGGATTGGTATTTGGTACCAATTAGAAACAAAAGAAGAAACATCAATCGGGAACTGATCAGGACCACAAACCGACTGGTTCAGAAGTGAACCGACCATTTTATGGGTCCCAACCGATCGGTTGAGGTGTCAACCGACCGGCTCAGGTCCCCAACCGACAGTTTGAGAAATGAAACGATCAGTTCAGGTTGCGCAGTTGGTTGTTTTTGTGGAAAATTTCTAACCCTTCTACTCCTGCTTTAGTCCTGCATTACCCGGGATAGAGAACCCTGTCCCATGACCCTCCTATATATAGGGGTATTGGGGGCTTCTCAAAGAACAACTCAATGCAACCAGTTGCTCTGTAAAGTTGTCGTTCTCTCTGGTTTTGGTAACCGAGAGAGCCCGAGCAAGTGCTACCCGATAAGGGAGGCACTGCAAGGGAAAGACAACTGCAGAAAGCGACTAGTGGTAGGAGAGTGTGTCAGTGACTAGTACGCTGATAGGAGGGTGCGACTCCTTCCAATTCCTTGTGAGACAAGGATATTGGAGTTCCAGGTGGTCCATGTGGACTACTTCAGAGGCGGGAGATTTCTGCCGCTTGGAGGACAGCTGTCAATCCTGACAGTCCCGGTGAGACTAGGAGTCGTCAGTCCCGGTGCGACCAGGAGCTGCACAGACACCGTCCAAGACCATAGGTGAAGACCACGCAAGATGCGAGGTATTGTCGCCGGGCAAGCCTAGGGACAAGGTATGATTCCACAAACCATCATTTCCTATTGTATATACGTTGACGTGTTTCCTTGTTCTGGGTTTGGGGAGGAGAAAATTTTTGTTTTAGCTACCTTTTCTGCCTCCCATAAAACCCTACAAATACATGATGTGTACTTCCAAGTACACAATAGTACTTTATGATAGATAGAGAAAATTTGTCTCTATATGGTTACGTGTTTTGTACCCTCAACTACACTATGTGTGGTGATTTCACTACCTCAAATTGAAAAATGACTACAAGCTATGTATTCACAACTATACAACATGTACTTTCCTAATATCGTGCAAAACATCTGATGCTAAATGTTACATAACCCTAATCTCGTTTTTTTTTTCTTAATTCCATGGTTTACTACAAGTCAAACTATTTGATTGAATATGTGATAACTCTAATTAGGTAATAAAATGGTGTATGTACTTTCTTTGTCTTATTATATAGATGTTATATTTGGGCTTGATACCTAATACATGTGTTCAAGGACATTTTATGGTTTGTTTTCCCTTTGATCAGGGTCTTGGAATTTATTTTTGTTTTGGGGGTTTTATGGTCATGTAAACTCCAATAAATGCACCTAGAATTTAGGCTCAATTGGAAAGCATTTAGACCTAAACTCTACTAAATATATTGAATTTGGATTGAATTGTTTGGGCTAATGAGCTTGATTTCTTAAGAGTTGAAGATTTTTTGTTTAGCTTAGTTTGGTGGTGGAACTTGTGCTGAATTTCAAGCCAAGTTGGTGGGTTAGTTAGCCCAAGCTGGAGATAAATACATGTGATTGTGCAGTTTTTTAGCATGGGTTTTGTGAGAATTTGGACAGAGATTAAGTCCAATCTAGGTCGAATTGGAAATATGTGTTTGATTTTGTTTGTCCAAATTCTGCTAGAGTGGTTTAGGTTTAGTTTTAGAGATATATGGTTGAGTTCCTTAAAGTCAAGAAAATCTGCCCACACTCTCTAGTTTATGACAATAGGTTGAGTTTCTCGATGCACTTTTGCCTCTCGATGCGGGTAGATCATGCTTTGTTTGGTAGATGCAGGAGTTTTCGGGTAATGTTTAGGGGTTGATATGTAAATCTTACCTTCCCAAACCTAAAAATAGTGACCCCAAAATTCCTTGAACTCGTTTGATTTTGAACTTTTAAGGTATTTTTGAAGAAAAAGGAAGATGTCCTCAATAGTAGATCACATGCTTGTGCTTGTTGTTTGGCATTTTGGCATTGAATTATGAGGTATAAGGAAAGAATCATCTCCTCAAGTTAGGTTTGACCGTTTCCATGTAGGATATTCAACTTTTCTCATCTTTTATTTTTGTTCCTCTCGAATGATTCCTTCTTTAGACGTGGTTCTTAATGTAACATGGGGAAAATCCCTTTCTCTACCAAATATTCTCTCCTCTCCATCTTTTTTATATTAGTTATATCTAGACCTAGCTAGGAAGGATGTTGGTGGGTTTTTTATGTTATTGGGTTGTTTGATGGCATTTTAGAGTTCTATTTTGTGCTTTCCTTATTGAGTCTATTTTTATTAATACAACATAAGTGATATGGCACATGTTTAGCCTTCCTTGCTTAACCCTACATGGAATCTCTTATTTCTCTCACTACATACTTAACATGCTAAAGATGATGTTTCTATGGGAAATTTGAGTTATATGATGGGGAGGTATGAGAGTTTTACCCTCCTTGTTGTTCCATGTTGATTTAGGGTAAAAATGTTAAGTTTTAATGTTGTCATACTGCTAAAATTACATGTTTCTATCTCAAAAATTATATTTTAGGCATTTTACCACACTTGATATATCTCTATCATGTTAAGGAATTTATAGAAAAAAATTGTTATAGTTGGTTTGATGTTGAAAGGAGAAGAAATTTTGTAGATTTTAACAAGAATGTTGAACATTTTTATATATATGCCTTTGTATGGCCAAAATTGATGATTCGACTATGTGCTTTCCCTCTTTGAAATGATCTAGAGCTTTTTAGTCTTTTATGAGATTTCTAATACTTGGTTAACGATATAACATTATGTTATGTTCTACTTTGTGTCCTTTTGCTTCATAAAAATGAGTAGAAGTATATAGTAATCAAGTGGAACCTAATTCATGTAGTGTCCTATGACCTTATAAGTAGCTAGGAAGTCTAGGTATTGAAGGGAGTATCCTTCAATCAATCTTGGGATTGAGAAAAGGTACTAGGAGTATATATTATTGTGTATATGTATGTGATTGAATATACATATCGTGTATGTCCCCCTTTGATACCCAAATATTGATTATGTATATGATTGAGGTTGAGTTTGTATCTCCTATTCTATATGGAAATGTGACTAAAACTATGCAGCGTGATGACATATATTGGTAGTCCTACTCTTGTGATAGATGTCATGATATGAGTACCTTAGATGTGACTAACATTATTAAGTAGGTTTTTGACCAAAGAGCCCCTAGTTGGTATACTCACATAGACCGAGGGGTGTCAGTATCTCATGGATAGGGGTGAGAATCGATCCAGAACCAGAACAGATCGGACCAGACAAATCATACTGAGGACCGAATTTCAATAAATTTATAGACCGTAGACCATACCGTTTTGAAGTTGGATCGGACCAGGACCAAATCTTTTGGACCGCAATCAAATTGTTTATGTATTTCATAACTTATTTAATAGTAAAAAATAGATAATCTAATTATTTTTAACAATTATATAATATAAATAACACTAATAGTGTTTGTATGTGTGATGTATTTGTACTTGCGACATAATATATATTCAAATATCAATGCATTTTACATATAAATGGGTCTACAGTCTGGATCATAGTCTGATCGATTTTTGGACCAAACCAGACCGTAGAACGAACTTCCAAATTTTCCAGAGCATGGACCGGACCGAACTCAGATCGATCTAGGACCAGACTAGACCAAACTGAATAGTCTAGCCCGGTTTTGCGGTCTGGACCATCATTTGCTCACCCCTGCTGAGGAGGCCAATAATCCTGAGATCCTCCATAGTGGTTTAGGGGACTTTAACTCCACTAAAAATTTGTTAAATGGTACATCCCAACTACTCATTGTTTAATGATAAAATGAATAACCAAGTCATGTAGCCTTATATGTATAGGAATATGGAGATTCGCATTGTGATGGTTTTTAGTCCCTTTACAGATGTTATCCTTATACTTCATCTACTACTTTAATATCTTCTATGGAGGTTTCTACTTAATGTGAATCTACAATTTTTCATCTTATATAGTAGGCATGCATACTTAGAACGTTTTACATTTGTTATAACTTTTTGTAGGACATGGACCACACTTTGGTGGTTTTACACCCTTTCTAGGTTCTCAACCTCATACCTACAGATATACCATTGAGGAGACTCCTTTGCAATGTTAGTAGTAGACAAGAGTTTTCATTTGAATTATGGTGATGGATAGATTCATTTATGTACACTCAAGTTCATCATAGGTGTTTTGTATCATGATATATCTATGACTCTATTTTTGTCTTGCATACCATGTACATGTTTCTCGTGTTATAAACTATTAGAGGTAGATATTCTATATAAATATGTTGTGACCTTGGTCACCTTTGATAAATGATATACAATCATCTATGGATGATGAAATTGTTTGCCTCTATTTTGATTATGGACATGTTGGATTTTTATTTCAGCATTTTTCCTTGCCTTATTGGTTATGATTGAACTATGATCTTTTCAGCATTTTTTTGTAATCTTGATTGGTTACTTCTAGGATGGGGTCTCACATTTGGTGGTATGAAACCCTAGGTTCCTGGATTCACAGGGGACATGGGAGGTTGTGTTTGTTGGTATGTATTCTTCATATCTAATTACCATTTATGTCTATGTAGATATGGTTGAGCAATGTGAAGAACAAGATGATAGTAGTTTTAAGCAATCAACAATAGAGGAGTGGCAAAGGACACTAGAGCAAGGAGCGCCTAAGGCACGGCCTTCACATCCTTCATTGCTTCCCTTGAACCCTAATGCACTAGTTGACCCTGTGATACATGTTGTGTTTGTGAATCTAATGTCAACCTTCATCAACATGAATGATAGGATGATGATTCCTTCATGCAAGGAACCATCACCACATGATGAAATTTCTTGGAGTTCAAGGAAGACTGATTATAGGTTGAAGAGAGTTGAAACTATAGAGTATGATGGTACGTCTAAACCAAAAATGTGAAACTATGGATGACAAAGATAGAGAGGTATTTGGATCTTGAATACATCAAAGAGGAGAAGATTAATAATGTTGGCAGCCTCTTGAACGGTATTGATGGCCACTATCAGGCAATGGAGGAGAAGAGGCCTAGGGAGGTTATCAACTAGGCAGAGTTTTGTAAGGAGTTTGAGGGTAATTATTTTCATTATTTTTACATGTAAGGGAAAATATGACACTCTGAGCAGATGCATTTTAGGATTGTGTATCTCAATGATTATGAAGCTCAACTGATGGATTTTTTGATGTTTTTTTTCCTAACTTGGCATCAAGTAATGAAGAAAGAATCTAATTTTTGAGGGAGGATTGAATTTTGAGACGGAGTTTTTTCCTCCACTCTGGAGACATGGGAGAATTTTTTCAACCTTTATAGTAGTTGTGAGGAGGGCTAAGATGACAATTGTGGCACTTCATGATGTTAAAGTCAAGAAATAGGTCGATCCACCACAAAGATGGTATTTAAGGATTTTTACAAGGATGATGTACTTGAAAACAACAATAGTAGTTATGGCATATGGAAGTAGTGTTATATTCAAGGACATGTGTATAGTCATCATTGTCACCTAGCATGGTAGAGGTAGAGGTATACTGCCATCTAGAGCAATGAGTTTTGGATTCATGTTGGTGATGTGAGCATCTAGGTTGTAGTATGGTAGACAATGTAGGACCTACAACAACAACCACTCTAGTTCATACCAGTTTTGTACTAGACAGAGCTTCCAATGTGTCCAGTCTGGGCACATAAAGATGTTATCACTCAATTGTACTAGGGGTGACACAATAGTCAAGATAGATCCAGTAGTCTAGACAAAAATATGGATCTCCTAGAGAGTAGGTGTGACCCCCTAAAGCTCATGAGTCCATTAATGTGTGAGAAGGAGATAATGCCATCTTATAGGTAGCTCGTTCTAGCTAATTGGGGTTGTACTCATCTCATTTTATCTCAAGTAAGCCATATAAGATTGGAGTTATCTTGCCAATTCTCAACTTCAACTTAGTCAGCTTTCAGGTAGCTGGGCTAACCTTCATTCAACAAGTCTTATCTTGTCTTATCTCCTGGCAGCTCAAGCACAAGTTTGATGAAGGATCATCCCACAAATGTAGTACGGGGTCTAGCAAAGTGACTTGGTGCATGCTCTAAGTCCATTTTAGACACATAGAGTTCTAATTGGGATTATTGGTGCATGAAAGATGATGTGCCTCCTTGCTAGGATAGAGTGTGTATGTCGGTAACTACCAAGGCAAGTCGTGTAAAAGTGTATTGTCACCAAGCCTTGTGCCTCAATGAAATAGTGGTAATGTTCAGGAACTAGGTAGGAACACAAGATGACTATGCCAACTTCTAAGGGAGCATTGTGAAGCAACTGCCAAGTAAGGGAAACATGACAACCTCTATTGGAAGCAAGCGACGTAGAGCATCATCTAAGGGAAAGTTTGGGTGTGCGCTTCCCACCCAATGGGAGTTAGAGAGGTAACTACCTACTCCACAAGTTGGAAACTGCCTCTACGGTTAAGGACTTTTAGGGGGAACAAGATAGGGAGTTAGAGGATGCATAGGTGTAATTGTAAATAGCCTGACACCCATCCACTCACCTAGCACTTGTAATTGCCTTTTACTGTAGTTGTATTAAAGAAATAGGATTTTTCCAACCCATACATAAGAGAGGTCTTGGATATTGTGGCAAGGCTTTAAAAGTTTTGTGCACTTAACAAAACTTCCAATAAAGATATAATAGCCCCTCGGCATCATTTTTCTGTAAAGTGCTTATTCCTCCATCCCTGACTCACATTCTTCTCTAAGTCCCTTAGAGAAATACAAGAAGCATAAAGTGAAGTCAAGATGATCTCAGTGTCGTGTCCCAAAGTTTAAAGAGGGTAACAAGTGGTATCTAGAACACAATTCCTTTGTTCATTGTCAAATTTGAAAATGACTATGAGAGACCTAGAAGGAAAGCATCCTCTAAATGGGAATCACTCCACTTCAGAGGGAATGACAAGAAATACATATTTGTCATGGAATAAGTTGCGTCCACACTTTAGGTGAAGTTGATGGAATTGGTGCAAAAGTTGGAGGGAATCAAAGAGACAATACTCTCAATTCTACAAGCATGAGTCACCAGTCTACAACCTCAGAATGTGTGTTGATTACTGGACCTAAACAAAATAATCATGCACAAAAACTACCTAGTGCCCAATGTACAAGATCTTTTCGACCACTTAGAAAGTGTTTGCATCTTCACAAATATTGATCTATGTTCAAGGTATTACCAAGTTTGGGTCAGGTATGGGGACCAAGAAAAAACTACTTTTGTGATAAGATATGGATCCTACGAGTTCAACATAATACCATTTGGGCTAACCACCTTTTGCATCCTAATAAAAAGCATAATTTTTTAGTACATTGATGACTTTGTGGTGGTTTTTTTGGATCACGTTTTCATCTATAATAGGAGCATGGACAAGCACAAGGATCACTTGTTGATAATTCTTGCAAGGTTGAGGGAACATCATTTGTATCTCAAACCTAGAAAAAAAAGTGGGACAAGATCAATAAAGTTTCATGGTCATGTCATCCAAGAAGGAGGAATAATGGTGGACACCAAAAAGGTACCAGCAATAAGGGAGCATCCAACACCAAGTAATGTCAATGACTTTTGATCAATATTGAGACTTTTCAACTTTTACAAAAAATTATGGAGCATTTTAAATATCTCAGGACCCCTATCTGACCTTTTCAATAAAGTCATATGATTAGTTCCCCCCTACTACAAACATGCATTCAAGAAGTGCAAGTAGTGGTCATTCCTAAATTAGTGCTAGCACTTTTTGATTTCTTACATGCCTCTTAGGTATGCGCAAACACATCTAAAAAATCCATAGGTGGAATCCAGATGTAGAAGGTCAATCTCATTGCCTTCAAGAGTAGGAAATATAATGCAACATAGATGAGGTACAACATGCACGAGAAGGAGATGATTGTTCTAATTCATTGTATTTGAGTTAGGTGGTCATACATTCTTTACACCAAGTTTGTAGTGTGGACTAACAACTTAGCAACAAGCTATCTCCCAACATCCAAAATAAATTCACCCCAAAGTAGGCTGATTGGCATGACTCCCTGTCTGATTTTGACATGGAGGTGTGCTATAAACCAGAAAAGCTTAACATTGTGACCTACTTTTAGAGTAGTCTTGTCGAGCCTGATGAGCCAATCAAAAAAGTTTCAACTAAAGTTTCTGTGAGTGGTGACTTGTTGTATAAAACTACAGAGCACACTGTCGAGGATCCCATCACCAAGCCCCTATTAGATCTAGCAAAATACAGCTCGACAAGATGCCTTTAGAAGTAAGGTGGATTACTCATTGCTAAGGGGAGTGACTCTATATCCCAAAGACTAGAGGAATTCATGAGAAAATCCTAGGAAAGACTCACAAATAATTGTGTATGGGATAACCATGGAAAAATATATGTATGCATTGTTTTCAAGTTGTTATTGTTGGCCAACATAGAGGATGATGTCAAGAAGTACCTCTGCAATTTCCTTGTGTGTTAAAGTGAAAAAACTATAGAGAAAAAGCAATAAGGATTGTTGCAACTTCTTCTTGTCCCTTAGTGACCATTTCAATCTATCTCTATGGACTTTATTAGTTGCTTCCCACAAGTGAAAGGAAATCAAATTGTAAGGGTGGTGGTGGAAAAGTTCTCTAAGTATACATGTTCCAAAGTAGCACAAAAGAAATACTCATTGGAGAGGGATGCAACAATCTACATGAAGGAAAGCATGGGGGATTGTCAAGGAACATTGTGAGCAATTGGGACACTTGCTTCAGTGGTAAGTTTTGGATAGAATTATTTGCACCAACATGTACATCTCTTATCTTCTCGATAGAAAATCATTGATAAGATGATTTCCAGATAGATCAAATCAATGTTATACTGGACAATCATCTTTATCACTATGTTCTCGACAAATAAGAAAACTACGCCGGTTTACTTGATATTGAGTAGTTTTACTGTAGTAGTCAGACAACATCAACAACAAGGTCATGTATGTTTGAGGTGGAAATATAGAGGTAGCCCCTCAAACTAGAAGAACTTGCCAAAGGCCTATGTATGTTTAAGGAGGGAATAGGGAGGCATCCCTGTAAACCAGAAGAACTTGTCAAAGGCCTGATCTAGGAGTGCCCATACCCATCCACAACCCTCTTTGTGCAAGCAAGTAACTACCATCCTAAGGAGTGTCATGACAACCTGATGAAGAATCAATGTTGCATGCATAAGAAAGAGGATCATCATTAATGAGATAAAGAGGATGGTTTTGGGGACAAGTTGTGGCTGCAGCTAACACCTTGAATGTGGAAAATGGAAAGTAGGAAGGTGGAGCACAAAGGCCTATGGGCCTTCTACTATAGACCATTTACCATATTGAAGTGTGTTAGGTTGTTGCCTACTGACTTGATTTTCCCATTAGGCTGAAGCTACATCTGGTATTACATGTGTCTAAGTTAAAAGATTGTCATGAGGATAGCTCAAACCAAGAACACCTCGTATCCAAGAGGGACGATCTAATAGTGAGAATCCAAAGGTGAAACTAATTGTGGATCACAAAGTCAAAGGTATACATTGCAAAAATGGAAGGTGTACTTCCTATTCAAGTGGGATAATTCACTAGAGAGATAAGCTCTATGGGAACAAGACACTACTTTGTAGGAGTGTGAGCACATGCCAAAGCATTATGTGAATATACTACCTCTGAGAATGATGGCAGTCTTTGGTAGAAGAGGTCTTGCGACCCCCAAAGCTCCTAAATGTAGAAGCATCCTACAAAGATATAAGGCCAACTCAAGGGAATCTTGACCTAGACTACTAGATTTGTACTTAGCTCAGTTCATCTCAAGTCATATTAGCAAACTAGGAGCTAGCTAGCCTCGTCTCAACTCTATCTCATCTAGCTCATGGGTAGACGGGCCAACTTTCATTCACCTAATCTTAGATCTACGCAACTCGGGCCAGCTCAAGCAAGTCGTTGGGTCATCTCAAGCACAAGTTTGATGAAGGCCCATCCTACAAAGCTAGTATGAGAGACAGAAAAGGACTTCATATGTGTGTTAATTCCAATTCAGCTATATCAAGCACCACTAGGAATGAAATTCGCATGACCAGTGATGTGCTTCCCTACTAGGAATGAGAGTGCACACTAGTAACTACCAAGGTGATTTGCATGCAATTGCATTGCTTCTTGAGCCTTCTACCTCAGCAAAATGGTGCCAATGACTGCATGCTACATTGGAATGTGAGCCGACCACACCAACTACCAAGGGTACATCACATAGAAACTTTCAAGTAAGTGACATGCACCAACTTCTAAGGGGAGTGACATGGATCATCAACTCAGGGAATGTGAGGTGCATACTTCCCTCCAGATAGGATCAAGAGACATAACCACCTACACCACATGCTGAAACTACCATGACTATTAAGTAGTGCTACAAGACTTATCCTAAGGAGTTTGAGGGCACATCATGTACCGTTGGAAATGGCCCACACCCCTCCATTCACCTAACTCTTGTAACCACCTTGTATACTAGTTTTATAAAAGTGATTGCACTTAGACAATCTAGATAGGAGAGAAATTATTGTGGAAAGGCTTTGAAATTTTGTACATTTAGAAATATTTACAATAAACAGAGAAGAGTCCCTTGGCATAAGTGTTCCCTTGAGTGTTTGTTCCTTCATCGCTTATTCCCTTTCCTTAATAATAGACTTTGTGAAATCAGAGAAGGTTATAGTGAAGTTAGGAGAACCTTGTTTCCTTATCCTAAAATTTAAAGGGGTAATAGTAGACTTCACATGTAATGCCATATAGACTAGGCATAGGGAGTTAAGGTCATGGGCACATGTAGGTAACTGCTTAATTCAATGTCATGGCTCACTCTGAAAGAGTTTTCCCCCCACAAGTTGTGACACGTCAAATGGAACTTTTCCATTCTGACTTTAATTCTTCATATTTTGTATCCATTTTATCTGACGCCAGTGTTACACACTCATTTATCACCATACATGTTACGTGTTCATATAGTTTTCCTATTAGTAATAAACATGATGCAATCTTGTTGAAGACTCCTATGATGGGTTATACTATTTTTGGAGGTGTTTCGATCTTCTTTCCTTAGTTTCTTAGGACACAACATTCAAGTGAAATGCATGCCCCTTATATATTTAGAGTCATTGTGATCCTATATATGGATATCATAAAGAAGTATGAGGTGGTTTTGGACTGTGGTTTCATGGTTGTGAAGTTTAGGTATGGTGATGTCTATAGGTCTTTCAAAGGATATAGGAAGATCCTTTGTACATGATCAGTATCTACCACTATATTGGGGAGGATGTTGAGGTAGGGTGTGCAACCTTCTAGCACATGTTGTCATAACCAAGAAAAAAAAGTATATAGATCAAGGATGTTATGGTGGTATGGGAAATTGAGTATGAGTTTCCCAATGATTTTCATGTGTTCCCCCACCTATAGATTAATTTTCATATCAATGTGGTAGCTAGTATGCAACTGATAGCTCAACAACCATATAGGATGGCACCAGATGAGATAAAAGGAGTTGAAGGTTTCTCTATATAAGTTGTTAGACAAAGGTTTAGACAATCAAGTGCATCACCTTGGAATTACCTAGTGCTTTTATATAAAGAAAATTGTTTTATATATGAGATTGTACATAGAGTGGATGAGTTTAAATAAAGTAATAGTGCAGAACAAGTACCCATTATTTAGGATATATTGTCTATTTGATAAGTTGAAGGAGCTTAAGTGTTTTGAAAGATAGATTTGATATTAAGAAACCATTGTTGGAGGAGTAAGGTGGAAGGAACTACCTTAAGAGGAGAAGTTCTAGATCGCCATAGATCACATGATTCTTAAGTACATAACTTCAGAGAAGGATATCAATGTGAGACAGCAAAGATGGTTAAAATTAATCAGGGAATGATTAGACAATAAACTATCATCCTAAAAAGGAGAATGTCATGGTTGATGCTTTGAGTAGGAAGTCATCTTTGTCTCTTTTGTAGACAAGGTGCAGTTGTAATCCCTGATGTGAACCAATAGGGACATGTTGTAGTGTCGTCATGCAATGAATGTTCATATGGAGGTTTCTTTATGGGGATGTTTTTTTATCAACTTTAGATCAAGATGGCTTTAGTATATCAAGGATGCATGTAGGGTTGATATTATGATACAGAATGTCCTATCAAATTTTGAAAATAAGAGACATGATGCTTTTCATTACTCTAAATATGGTAAAGTTTGCTTTCATTATAGGATGGCAGTCCCCAAAGTAAGTCCTCTTCTAAGAATCTTAGGATCAAATTTTTATTAGAGTGGGAAATTATTAAAACACATATATTTCTCTATTATCAATACTAGGGTCGTCTAAGAAACATGGTTCTTGAATGAGCACATTCCTAGTTAAACTTTATGCATCCTTATAGTACCAATATGTACCATAATATGAAGTATTTATATTGTTGGTTGGGGATGAAGTGTGTAGTTGTAGACTGTGTAACCAAGTGCCAAGTTAATTAGCATTTTAAGGAAGATCTTTAGAAGCCGAAATGGTTGTTCTAGTCATTGCCAATCCCTGAATGGAGATAGGGTCATGTCACCATGGACATTGTAGTTGGTCCTCCTAAGATAGACAAGGGGTATGATTCCATTTACATAGTTGACTTGATTCCATTTAGGTAGTTAATTACTATCACACTGGGTCATATCACTTTATACCAGTCAAAACTACTTTCACCATCGATAAGTTGGCACATATATATGTGGATAAGATAGTTTGGATCAATGTTGTATTGACAAAAATAGTGTCATACATAGGAACTCGGTTCACGACCAGGTTTTAGAATCATTTTCTTGAGGCTTTGAAGGCATAGATAAAGTTCAACACAACCTTCCACCTATATATAGACATATAGTTTAGAGATCAATCTAGACACTGAAAGGTATTGTAATAGCTTGTTTTCTCTAGTACCTCAGTAGCTGGAATATCCATCTCAACTTGATAGAGTTTGCCTACAAAATAGTTATCATAGAAGTGGTGAAGCTTTCTATTATAGGCATTGTATATCACCTCTTTGTTGGTATGAGATAGGTGAATATCAACTCTTAGGTGCTAAGTTTATGCACCATATGAGTAAAAGGATAAAAATCTTCAAGAATTAGTCAAAGGTAGCATGGGACAACTAGAAATCGTGCCAGATAACCATATCAAGGCACTAGAATTCTAGGTTGAATAACTCAAATCTCTAAATGTATTACCTTGGAAGGGTGTTTTAAGATTTAAGAAGAAGGATAATCTTGATCCTATGCTTATGGGGCCTTATCCTATCTGAGAAGGGTTGTAAGACCTAAAACCTAGAGTAATGATCTTATTTTGTTTACCTTAATTGCATGATTAATTAGAACTAAATTCGATTGAATAAATATGTTATAACCCTAATTGGATAAATAAATGTTGTATATACTTTCTTTATCCTAAGATATAGATGTTATATCCAGGTTTTAGGTTTGATACGCATGTTTAATGCCAGGTTAGGTTTTTTTTCTTTGATTGAGGTTTAGAAATTTGATTTTGTTTGGGGGTTTTGTGGGCCTTGAACTCACCCAAATTCACCTTAAAGTGGGTGAGCAAGTAGGCCTTTGAGAATGGACTTGGGCATAATTCATGTGAGTTTGGTGGATGTCTTCTAGTGATGTTCTTGGCCAAATTCATTGAATTTGTGCTTATTTTTTTGGGTTGATGAACCCGAGTTCTTAATAAAGGGTGATTTGTTGTTGACTTGGTTTTCTAGTGGAACTCAAGGTGAATTCAATGATATTATGCCAAGTTGGTGGGCTAGTTAATCTGAGGTAGACAAGTGATGTGCATGGGTTTTTATAGCCTTATAGGACGGGTTTTCAGGGAATCTGGGATGATCACAAGTTCAAATTGTGCCAAATTGGTTACAAATTCATGAGTTGGTGTGCTTCAATTTAGAGGGGTTGTTTGGGTTTGTTATTATACAGATTATACTAGTTCCTTCATATGTAAGTGGCTAACCGTAGGCTAAGTCTCCCAATGCATGTTCTTCTTGCTCGATGTGTAAGACCACAATCCTTGTGTATCCCTGATGTCATTCTATTTATCTTAATTTCTTACTTAATTAGAACTTGATACAGATGATTGGTTATCAAGTAACCCTAATCTAATGAAATTATAATGAGTGCAGTTGACTAACCATGTCATGTACATGTGAAATCTAAGTTTTATAGTCTTATGTACATATGTATGATCATGTTTGGCATATTTCTAATTGATTCAGGGTCTTAAACCTTGAATTGTTGTTATGATTTTGGTAGGCTTTTTATTGGGCTCCATTCACATGAATCTAGGTTGAGGTGTTGGTCCTACGGGCCTAAAGCCAATCTGATCTGAACCTAGTTTGAGTTTAGGGTTTGTTCATTACCTTAGTTTTGTAGATGGGGTTGACGTAGTTTTATCTGGTTGGGAGAATATTTGGATGGGCTCATGAATAGGTTATTAGGGGGATTTTTGAGGGCTGGAGATGGAAATCCATTCATATTCTTGTGAATTGGGACCAAGTTTATAAGAACGATAACATGGGTTAGGGTAAGAGAAATAAAAGATGTTTTGTTAAGGTTGGTGGTAAACCCATGTCAAATTTTATTGAATTCGTTTTAGGTTGGCTCTAGATAACTTGGATCGAGTTACTTGAACCATTTTGGGTTTCTTGCATCAAGCATTGGATGAAGGGTGTGTTGTTGGACTCTATTGTTTAGTCCCACTTGAATTTATGCCTATAAATAGACATCCCCAATATCCTGCCAAAGCATTTTTCATCCTTCTTTGTTTTTGAGGTATTTCCAGAGAGAGGAGAGCCTCCCTAATGGTAGACCCTGAGTTGAAGTTTGATAATGACCTCTTGATCTTGTATCATGAAGATCTAATCTAAGGAGCATCTTCTTCAACCAAGCTCAACCTTTTTCATGTAAGATCGTCATCTGTACTCAACTTCACCTTCTTATCTTTCTCTATGCTTGCTTCATTGACCATGGTTTTATAAAACCATGGTGGAAACACCTTCTCTTACCTAAGATATTGTTCTTCCTACCTTGTTTGGACTATATCAAACTAGATCTTGCTAGGATGGATGGTTTTGATTTGGTGGTTGGCTATTTGGATGTGTGTTGGAGTTTGGTTTTTGTTTTTCCTTATTGTAGTTCATGACTTTCACGAAATGCAAGTGATATGACACTTTTTTTCTTTTTGTGCTTATGAATCTTATATGGAACTTGTTTTAATGCTAAATGCATGATGTGCATGCTTAAATATGTAAATTTTATAGTTTTGGGGGGTTGAATAAAGGGGAACTTGTGGTTTCATACTGAGTTAATGAGCTTGTAGCTCAAAGGTTCTTCAGTGAGGACGTATTAAATAGTTTTAACTATAGATTTCCTCATAGTGTTCTATTTTTGAAGCATGAAAAGTGCATCCATGTCATCCGACCCGACTGCTTTGTAAGGGTACATTGACTTTATCATAGAATGTATTTCCTCTTCATAGGGAGGTTTAGCAATCTGGCGCTTCTCATTTGCAATAATTTGTCAAAGCTTAATCGGATGCTAGCTATAAAATGGTTAGTTCATGTGGATGAAGTAGAGAACATGCCCTTAAAATGACTGGACACCATCTTATGTATCTCCTTCTCATCACTAGCCTAGTCACTAATGTTGTTGTTTAGCATGGAAATATAGTTGTCTTCATGTTATTTGACACAGGTTAATTATTAATCAACAAACCTTAATCTTTCCAAACCATTACTAACAGAGTTACTTTTTTCATCGCTTACCCATCTAATGAATTCTTTTTCTAACTTGCTATTTCCACTCATTGAGTTATAAGACTGGTGCGCTCCATCCCTGAATCTTGCGTCATACAAGTGTCAGTGGTTGTCGTTGTTTAGTATGGTGAACATTGAGTCCATTGTGACCCAATCTTTCAATGGAACATTGAAGAGTGGAGATAGCATGTCAATCTGTTCTAGGGTGATGTTCTCAACATCAAATGAAAACTTCTGCTGCAAATGTAGAATTTAAAAATACACATCTATATGTTTTAGTTTGTGTTTCTATTTTGTAATTTGATGTAATTTTGTATACCAAGTTTTCTTGTCTTACCGGAGCATAAGTGTTCATGCAGTGCCACATCAAACCCTTCTTCCTCTGCTTGCTTGTGCTCACCTTGAGCATCTCCACAAAGTAGTCCAGAACCTAAAATAAAACCAAAAGATTTTTTCTTTAGCAATCCAAATTATTGTTTCAAAAAGTTACACTATATTTTGGTTCTTGCAGGTGATTGCGTCATTTGATCTTTGTATAATAGGGCAGAGAGGTCCTTCCATGTTCACTAAACATTATCGTTGAATTTCCACTCTCATTTTGACTTGCCAATCATTCATAGATGTGATACATATGAGTTAGATATTGAATAAGTAATGTTTTATTTTGTACACTTGACAAAATAACCAATTCTTACATTTCTTAGATATTGTCCATGAAGTGATGGACAATTTCTTTGGTTTCCTTTGTTTTGAAATGCTCAAAACCTATGAAATTTTTCAACTTTTGTTGTCAACAACAAAGTGCATTCAATGTTAGAATCCATCTTCATTCCTATAGTCAATCTATCAATCGTATAGTTACTCTATCTATCATATAGTTAATTTTTATGTCGCATAGTTACTCTTTATATTCTGACAGTTACTCTTCTATGTCACATAGTTACTCTACTAATTCAAATAGTTACTCTTTATGTTCATACAGATACTCAAGTACTGATATACTTAAAAATAAATCCAACCTTACCTTTTCCTCCCTCCTTTTTTTGATGTTCTTCTCTATGCTCCCTATTATAGGCTCTGTCATCTTCTTTCTCTTTGTCAACTTTTTTATGGGCTCTTCATTCTTTCCTTCTTCTTCTTTGCATGATTTTTTTGCTTGTTCCATTTTTCCTTCATCTTTTTCTGCTGCATCTCATGCACATCTTGATTGGGCAGAGCCATCAGCAGCTTTTTCTTTGTGTTTTTTTCTCTACAACACCAGTTTGTTCATCAACACTCTCTTCTTCAGATCCTTTTTGTTCCACATACTTTCTTCTCAGCCTAAGCTTGCTTGGTTTTATCGGTGTATATCCCTTCTCCACACTTTCTTTCTCTTTTTTTGTGCATGTCCATATCCTTCTTTCGAAGCACCTCGGACTTGTCTTTGGGTTCATCAACATTTACTGAGGCAAATCCCTCAGCAAATTGTTTGAACCCACTTGCAGGTGACCATGCTTTGTCACTTTCATCTCCCACCTTCCTCTTCAGAACTCTATTTTCTTCCTCTAGTTCGGCTATTCATTTTTGTAGCCTCTTATTCTCCTTCTTCAGGTCACTAAATGCTTCAACATCTATCTTTGTGCAGATCTCCTTCTGCATCTTCAGCTCTTCGTCCAGTCTGTGGATTCTTCCCTCTAGGTTGGATTTATGAGAAGTTACTCCATCGATGATTGGATTTGTTGGTGCCTTATCTGCCGTTGGCTTACTTTTTGCCCTTTTTTCTACTAGGTAATAGGGCAAGTCATCCACTCTTCTTGCAGCTCGCCAATCATCTGCCTCATCCAGCTTCATCCTTTAACAAACATGTCCAAATAAAACAAACAATGTGTCACAATTCAAACATATAGGATTATGTTGTATATTAGCTATGTAACAAAGAAGAAATATCCTTACATATCTAGGGTTTACATTCCCTATTTCCATCACTTTCTTGACCGGTGTAGCCCACTTTTTTATCCTTGGCTTGGATTCAAGGAAGGTTGGCTTTGCCATTTTCGTCACCTCATATGCCCAAACCTACATGTAACAAAGAAAAATATAATGCATAAGTAATTGTCCGTAGGCATCATTGTAACAATCTAGATGAAAATAAATTTGTTTACTTACGCATAGGCACATGACACACCCTATCGTGTAGAGTGTGGTATTTCCCTTCTCCCCTCTCCTCCTCATCTCAACATTCTCCTTCAACATCTTTATATTCTTGAAGATACTCCCATGAACCAGCTTTGCCCAATTCATTTACCCTATGGCAATTACATCATCTAAGTAGTGCATGATGTAAATTGGGGTGTAATGGCTAGTATTTGGGAGTAGGAATGTTGCAAGCAAGTGCAACATCCACGCTCGACACATGTTTTGATTGTCGGTGGGGTCGTATGTCTTAGCATATTGTTGCCAAAGATTTTCCAAGTTGTCCTTGTGTAGGACATCCTTCTCCTTTAACCTTTTTGAGGTCTCACCTTCATTGTTATTTCTACTTGTTACCCTAGCAAATTCTTGATAAATTGAGCTCACTATTGTAGAGTTTTTCATAGGTATGATATCCATACCTTTTCTAGGGATACCTAGGATTACCCCCACATCCTCAATTGTCATTCTTCTTTCCACTCCCTTTGCCAACAAGAATCTATCATCCTCCACATATCTTGCTATTAAATCCTCCAAAAGTACTACGTCTACTATAATATTTGGCATCTTTATCATGTTTGCAAAAGTCTTTGACCTCATCATTCTAATCTGATTCTTTGTAAACACCATGTTGTTGTTGATGGTGATGTAGCTCTTGATGTAGCATCTGTGGTATATCCTTTTAATGCCAACTGCAAACATATCAAAAAGTACTCTTAGGTTTTTTTTGCTTATTACTTTTTAATCAGTCCAGTTCTTCTTATATTTTTCACAATTTACTATACATGGTAGGTTGATCACATTTTAAAGCTAACTGTTATTGTAATAGAAACTCTCTAAACTGTAAGTGTTATTAAGTGTCCTCTGAAAGTAATAACAAATTAACACAATTATAAATTCATACAAGCTTACCTTCATCATCCTTTGCTTTTCCCTTCTCCTTCCTCTTCCTTCTTACCTCTTCTCCTTCCTGATCAGTAGCTTTTTCTTTATCCTTGCTTGCATCAACCTTTCCTTTTCCCTTCTCTTTCCTCTTCCTTCTTTCCTCTTCTCCTTCCTCACTAGTAGCCTTTCCTTTCCCCTTCTGCTTTCTTATACCTTTTTGCACTTCTCCTTCATCAGCAGTAGCTTTTTCTTTCTCCCTGCTTGCTTCAGCCTTTTCTTTCCCCTTTTGTTTCCTTTAACTTCTTTGTAATTCTTCTTAATCAGCAGTAGCATTATCTTCCTCATTCCTTTGCAGATATTTTTTTATATTATCATCAGACGCTATCCTATCTTCTCCTGCATACAAAGACAGTTACTAAAAAATTGTACTCTTTAGTTTAACAAAATATACTTTCTAGTTTAACTAATATATCTAGTGTATGAGTTACTTTTTCTTATGAAATAGTTACTCCAACTTTAAGACAGTTACTCTATCCTAACGTATAGTTACTCCAATGTAACCTGTAGTTACTCTAGGTATTGTCGAGTTACTCTACTTGTCCTACTAGTTGCTCTTTTATCATACATTATTACTTTGTAGTCGAAATCTTGTATTTATGTTTCGTTGTAATGTACATACAAACATAAATTACCTCATCTTTTTCATTCTCCGCTTCATCACGCGGAGGTTCTTCAGTCCCAGTACCTTCTTTACTAACATTCCCTCTCTTTGCTGAAGATGGTCTCTTCGGAGTAGTTGCAGCCCTTTCTATCTTCCCTCTCGGAGTCCTTGGAGGAGTTGTATCCTTTTCTTTCTCTCCTTCCGCAGCCGGTGCTTTTGCCGCTTCGTCCGGTTCATCACGCGGAGGTTCTGAAGATGTTCCCGTACATTCATTTCCTTTCCTTTCTGAAGATGTTCCCATCGCAGGAGCCCCTTCTTTTTCCCCTTCTGCAGCCTGTGCTTTTTCTGCCTCATCCGGTTCTTTTACCATCGGCTCGTCGACTTCGTAAGTCTTCAATACAAAGTCGTCTTCATATTAAGTTACGATTACGGGCTTTAGTTTCTTTCTCCATGGTGGCCCTGTGGTGGTCTTCTGCGACGACTTCTTCGTCCTCACCATGTCTGAACAGCGGAGCGGAGCAGCTGCGTTCGACTGAAATTGAGAGGCAAAGAACAGAGGTGGAGAAGTGAAGCGGACAGAGACCGATATTCTGCCGACGACGGAGTAACTGGAGACTGGGGGGCTCGGGGGGTGGGTGTTAGTCGGACGACGGTGGTTTCAGCGAATAATCGCACAGAGCAGTGAGGAACTGAACAAGTGATTTGGGGGGGGGGGTTCACCTTCTATCTTTCCGCTTATTTTCTCACAAAGTTCCGTCCTTTTTTTCCTTTTAAAATATTTACAAACATGTGCCACCGTGTCACTGTGACGGGTAGCTTTTTTTGGTTACCCGCGCGGGCTACCTGCCCACCCTTCCGACCATTTTTTTTTCAAATTTTTTTCGCAATTGTAGAGGACTATTTTGTCTAGCTCTCCAAAAAAATTTAGCCAAAAACAATATCATTTGCCCCTCCAAAATCAAAAACCCGTCATTATATATATATCTGCTGTATATTTTGTACAGAGTTACTTTTTTGGTCAGCAGAGTTATTTTTTTTACAGCAGAGTTACTTTCTTAGCCAGGAGAGTTACTTTTTTGGTTGTCGGGTAGCGAAAATCCAGGCTACCCATGCGGACAATGAATGAACGCCCATATATATATATATATATATATATATATATATATATATATATATATATATATATATATATATATATATATATATATATATATATATATATATATATAGGCTGTTCATTCGTTGCCCGGCGGGTAGCCAGAATTTTCGCTACCCACTGGAGTAACTCGGGTCAAAAGAGTAACTATATGGTATGTTGGAGTAACCCGTCTGAATAGCAAGAGTAATTGTATGGTATGTTGGAGTAACTCTGAGTGCAAAAGAGTAACTGCGTAGAAAATGTACAGTCAGTAATATATATGGACGGGTTTTTTTATTTTGGGGGGCAAATGGTATTATTTTTTGATCAAATGTTTTGGAGAGCTAGACAAAATTATCCTCTACAATTGCGAAAAAAAATTAAAAAAAATATCAGGAAGTGTGAAAATATATATATATATATGTGTGTGTGTGTGTATGTATATACATATATACAGTCAGTAATATATATGGACGGGTTTTATTATTTTGGGGGGGGGGGCAAATGATATTATTTTTTGATCAAATTTTTTGGAGAGCTAGATAAAATGTTCCTCTACAATTGCGAAAAAAAATAAAAAAAAATATCAGGAAGTATGAAAAAATATATAAGGAAGTGTTGTCGGGTAGCTACCCGTTAGTTACCCGCCGGGTATTAAAGATAAGCATATATATATATATATATATATATATATATATATATATATATATATATATATATATATTTATATATATATTTATATTTTTATATTTATATATTTATATATTTATATATTTATATATTTATATATACACTGTCATAGGTAGTTTTTTTTTTGTTACTCACGCGGGCAACAAAAATCATATATATATATATATATATATATATATATATATATATATATTGTGTTACTTTTCATACTATGTCGTGCCCTCTTTTCCAGGCTCGAATGCCACCACCTACCAGTTGTGCCTTTACTCAGTCTCTGCTCTCGATGGTTTCTGTCATCTGTTTTGCCAGCTAGCACATGCAATACACATCCTAACCGACTTCCCTAGAGCCACCTAACACACATCATAGAACGCATTCACTACATAATATGAAAAAAAGATGCATTCAATACTTGGAATATTATCCATTCAATATAAAATAATGTGTAGGCTACTAGCCCTGGTATAAGATGTCGGAAACTGCTCATTCTTGCTAAGGCTTTTGCATGAAAGAAGAGCAAACAAAAATGAAGTTCATGATATGACCCCAAAAGAGATTTAAAGATGAAATAGAAGAAAAAGGATAGTATGGACGCATGCCGGTAGTCCAGAATCTCGCCTAATACTTCTAGAAGACAGCCCAATAATACTACTTCAAATCCGAACGAAGAAGGTACGTCTCTAAGCTAAAGAAAGCTACTACACCTGCCAGAGGATATGAATCATTTCTAATCTTCTTCTCCCACCTTCAAATCTTGGTATACGATCTTCTTCCACCCTCTGCACGACTTCACTTCCGAATGACGTAAATGTTGAGGATCTGTTATATGAAGGTTTCCTAATTATCTTTTTACGTCAAATCTCGATTAGATTTTAGAGTACCCAGTGCACGACGTGTACTACTGCCAAACTAAGAATTTTTTAGTACCACCCCAACTCAAAATGCCACACGAAGTGAGAGGAATCAAAATAAAAATGTCAATACGACTCTAATTTACTTCATAATTAAAAGAGTAAGGAAAAAGGCTGACATTTCTATGAAAAAAAAGAGGACCAAAAAAAATTTCTATGAAAAAAAGGAAAAAGGCTGAAACAAAATCCGACAACATAACCAATAATTTGGAAAAAGGCCAACATTTTCACTATTCACAAGTAATTGTACTTCATTTATGAAAGATGACTAAGGTCACAACCTATTTATACAAGATAGCTGCCTATAAAAGCTTATAACATAATCAACGTGTACTAGACATGAAAATCAAAATCTGGGTCGTAGATATATCAAGATACATAATATGTTTCTTAGACCCGAGTGTACAAGGTCTTAACAAAACCAAAAGCTACATGCGACCTTTATGGACCCTTGTCCATCTAAAGGAGGATCCTCATTGGTATACTCCTGGTTATGAGGATGAGCACATGAAAGAACATAGAATCATCAGAGTGGGACCCATTTCCCAAGGAGAGATATAAGAACTATTCAACATTCTAACTATGAAAGCCTACCATTATAAGCTGAAATTAGTGAGAATAATCTTAAGCAATAACTTCTATGAAATATATAAAATCAATATATGTATATAAAAATGAAATATGTAAAGGCAATAAAAACAATATAATGCAAATTTCCGAATTACTAACTAGATAAGGCTACATGCCTGTATTTTGTTATTAAGTCAAGGGTAGTTGGGATGTACCTTCCAACTACTAGACGACGACTGCAAAGTCACCTACCCCAATGTAGAGGATCTCTAATTACTGGTCTCGATGAGATATGCCCACACATCGGCCAATATAGTAGGAGCTCACCAAGTTTAATCCTACATAACAATATAAGGCACATCCTTAATACTCAAGAGAGATGATGTAACACCCCAATTTCCCATCAATGAGTGGAACCTACTTTTTTTACTAGGGAGTGTTATTAACATGATATGTAATTACAATAATGATAGATAAGAATCATTACAGATTACATGTGAAATAAATTCTCATCATATTTTCAGAAAAGAAACTTACTTACATCAAACCTGATAATGAAGTCTATATAAATGATGCTAAAACCTTTACTCTGTCTTAATATTTTGGATCGGGTAAATGACGCCCCACCAAGTGAATCCTCTATCTTGACTGGTATTCCTAAATATTAGTAACTATGGACATCTCATCTCCAACCATGCACAAAGGGAAATCTAAGTTATAATAAGTGGCATCGAATTTCTAATAAGATAAATATGAATATATCGTAACTAAAAATTGAACTAATGTTTAAAAGTTGTAAACTTATACCAAATCGATGTGTCTTTTATTTATGTTTTTTATCTGATTTGTGACCACCGTTATATGATAAGTCATCATCTGTTGACACCCAAGTGTCCTCTATGGTGTAATACACCATCTGTTGGTAGTGTCCTCTATGGTGCAACACGCCCTTTGTTGGCACAAAGTACCCTCTGTGACACCCGTAGTTTCTGGTGCAGTGTGCCCTCTGAACCGTCCCAAGACTCTGGTGAGGACTTATCATATAATGCATTAATGTTCTAGTTTCATTTTCTATCTATGTTCTTAATTTCTCATCTCTAAATCTTAATCTCTTATCTCTGAATCTATTATCAATTTCTATCTCTAAATCTGATCTATTATCTCTGTATATGTATCTCTGTTCTTTAACTCTAACTGGATCTATATCTGAATCTAAAATCTAATAATCCTTTTATCTAATAAATCTTAATTTGTTTCTCTATTTTAAGATGAGGGCTTAACATAATTCTGATATTAGATATTTGACATCTTAGTTCAAAGGCTTAAGAAAATAAACTGAACTAAGCATAAAATACTATAAATCTCAAATACTTGAAATGTGATAATCTGACACAACTCAAGATGAACAAAATTTGATTACTCCAAAATATGACATAATATGAGATGCTACATTCTAAAGGTAACTTAATCTCTAAGTTACTTTGTAGGAATGGGTAGACCGAATCATAATAATAACAAAATTCTATGGACATGGTCCACTTACCTTTGTTGTATAGAATTAAACATTTGTCTTGGGTTCTCCAGTCAACTCTAAATCCTGAAAATACAATAGAACACATATTTATTACTTATCATATACTCATTTCCCAACTAGACTTTAGTTCATCTTATAGTGTTTAACTTAATATAGTCTTATATTTGGACACCACCCTAAACTTATGTTGATCTCATAATACTTCCTTATGTAATCTTATTGTATGTACACATCTATCCAATTCATTGTATTACAAACTTATTCTAAAGTATTCCGCAATATTGACACCAACTTGTATGCATAATAGATCCATCATGTAGTTCAAATAAACATCATATAGTTTTATGTTATGATTCCTTGCCTATTTTTATAACATTCTTATTTTGAACAAACTCAATCTAATTACATGAATGTTTTTTCCAAAAAATATAAACACCCATGGTGACTCTCCTATGATTAATCCTGGGACTCCAATACTACTCAAAGAATAATCATCTAATAAGGTGAAAGCAATATGTTGGGTACTAAAATCATGGTGATGAGTGCATGATGTTCTAATTATCTTTATCATGCTAACATCTAGTTTATAATAAATATCACCCTTAGACTCATCACTATTAATTCATTCATGAAAAGCCTGATATTAATGACCAACCATAAGATATATTTTTCAAATCATTAAGCTACATGTTATCACTACATCATACCTCCAAAACTGATGTGGTGTTGATTCCCTGAAGTCCAACGACAAGGTTCAAACCTACATCATCAATTTAATATAGCATCAACACATGCGATCATATATTTTGTTTATAATAATTATATCATATGATATTACCATGGCATTAGACCTCTATTAATGTGTTTATCGTCTCTCAAGATTTCTAAGGGGTCCTTATACGTATTATTTTGACAACCAGAGTGAATTATGTGATCTTTCTAAGAACTATTCAATCAAAAATATACCTACATATAATGAACCTTTCTTTTTATTCTTCATGTTAGCTGGGGACCTGTGCCATCAGCCTGGCAGTTGGCCAATGGGCCTGGTTTGTGTGTGCCCGGGTTGGCCCAATCATGTCATCCCCTTCCCAGACACACCAGTGGGACATGATCCCCAGTTTGTTCTATGAGAACAGAGTACTTATACCTCATTTTTCTAACATCACAACTCAAATCCATGACTGGAGAACCCACCAAACTCCTCTTGACCCAGATTTCTTCCTCCTCGTCATCTGAATTTCTAGTGATGAATTGGTATCCACCAAAAGAATAAATCTTGCATCACGCTTCTCCTCTTTCATGTTCAGTGAGTCTCCTGTGTGCGTTGCGACCGCTTGGAAGCTCTTTGGTGAGACATGGCACAACTATTGGTGAAATCCACAATGCATAGGCACCTCCTTTTTCTCTTAGTACCATTTTCACCACTTGCTTGATTTGCTCCAGACTTCTCCAGCTGGCTAGGGTCAAAAACCCTAATTTGATGCTCTTGTGCCGTCGAGGTGCCACCTTCTCTGTCTCTTCATCTCTTTCTCAAGGTATTCATGCTAAAACCCTAATAGAGTTTTGATGCCCCTGAGGTTTCTAGATATGGGCTTTTATAGCCTCTTCTTCCTCATATCATAGGCGAGGTCCTCTCTTTTAGAGGGCTCTATTTTAACTCTACTATGCGGTCATTCTTCTCCAGTCCAATGTGGACTGGAGTCGCCCCACCCCTTCTTTTCTTTTGCATAAAAGTCCAAATAAAAGAGATATTTATATAGACCACATCACTACTCGATTTGATCTCAAATTTTAGAGTTAGCAATATCTTTTCATTACCTTTCATTGAGTAAGAAATCATGTCAAAACCAGTCGGATAATGACTCCAAATTTGCTTTTTAAGTAAATGTTGAAGAAATACAAATTTAATTACCTAGACCACTAGATATTTCAAAATTAAATGAAATTTCTTCTATAATCTTACATTTTAACTCTCCATATACTAAAAATATTGTGGGCATTTATCATGAGTAAGAAATACTAAATCCCTAAATTTGTAAACTAAGGACCCATGTGTGAATCTTAATTGGTCTAATTAGGCTTGAGTTGGTTTCTAGGGCACATGACCCATTCCATGATATTTCAAAGGGTCCATAGGCATAATCCTATCCTCGATCACAAAAATTAAAGTGTGAATTGACAAAATTTCTCAATTGAAGATTCATCATGATACACTTGATCAATATTACATTTCTTTCTAAATATTAAGATCATAACTAGGTCTAGAGGTCAAATCATTAACTAGAGTCATCACCTTCCATTCATTATTCTACTTTGGTTGTCACCTCATATCATCTAATTAAATATTAGATTCCCTAACTTCGAGGTTATTACCATAATAATTACAATTACACAAAAGACACTCTCTACATTCTTTTCCTTTAAATCCAAATATCATGCAAATTCGATGGAACCTTATTGTAACCATAAATCTATCATATAATGAATTCATCAATAACTTGATCATGTACTTACTAGGTTAAAAAACTTGGGATGTGACACATGAACTATCACAAGGTATGAATACCCACATATATAATCATGTCACATATGTTCAATCACATTGTCATATATAATTAAGTAAATGTAACTCATAGCAGTTACATATCATGACTCTAGAACCAAACTGTTCAAATTTAACATTTCACTTAACAAATCAGTATTCAGCTCAAATTCAGCCATCTATCGAGGCTTGAAACAGCTTCTACCTCTGTGCCTTTTTCTTCCTGCACATTTGTATCTGCTTCTTGATTCTTCTCTCCTTGCTTTTTTTTATCCTTATCTGCTTCTTCCTTGTGTTGTTCAGATGGACCTTCTGTGGTGTCATCAATTACATTCTTTTCATCTTCTTTTACTGGCTGCGGTTGCCCCCTTTCCATCATTCTTTGAAAAATGTCAGCCCTTATTGTTGGCATGTCTTTGTAAGTGAAGTCCATATGCATTTCATTGACTAGGCATTCAAGGTACTTCATCACGAAGATCCCACAGTCAAGTGAGTCTTCTTGCTACTGTGGGCACAGTGGGTACTCCCGCTCCCACTGTGACAGTTGGCTTCCTTTTTTTGGTGCACCCCTGAAGAATTCATGCACAATACCCACATGCATACTTTTGAGAAACTGATGTCAATCATAACAATAGTAATCTTTAAAGAGAGTAATCATTCACATACATAAATATGTCAAGATACTCTAAATATCTACAAGTGACAATCAATATATGACCATGCTTGATTAATTTCAAAGAGAACTAATAACTCAAAAAAATACAAAGGATTATTCAATAACTGCACACACTTGGCTAACCTCTCATTCATCTTATTATGCCTTAAACCCACATGAGGTGTACCACAACATGTGAAAGAATCACAACAAGCTATCATCTCACTATACAATACTTAGAAGCATACCCGAGTTCCTAAGCATGTCTCTCAAGTAAGACCCTGTCTACAGCGTGCCTCGGCATGTCTATATAACGTCCCAGGATTTGAGGCCTTGGATAATATGATCTTAAAAGGAATGATTAGACTACCCATATCACCAAGGTGCACCTCCTTTTCTGGGAGCCCATCACTAAATAACTCCATAGTTAAGTGTGCTCGTCTTGGAGTAGTACTAGGATGGGTGACCAGTCGGGAAGTTGACCCCGGCTTACGCGTGAGTGAGGAAAAAGCATGTTGTTAAGGCTAGTGGTGGTCTGTGGGGACAATCGTCATTCTTGAAACTCTACTAGAGGCTAGGGCAGTGGGCCCAGGCATTACAAATGGTATCAGAGCCAATTCTCCTCCAGTAAGTGTGGCCCACATGGGCCAGTGGCATGCCAGTCTTTGATCTGTGTGGTCCATGGATGTTAGAAAGGGCTATCCAACTTGATGGAGCCGCCCATGCACTGGTAGTGTCCAGGCATGTTGGAAAGGGCTATCTGAGTTGATGGAGTCACCCTTGCGTTGGTAGTCGTGGTCGGTAGTTGGGTGTACATGGGTTGTTTGGGTCTACACTAAAATGGGGAAAAGATTATGAGGCCATATAGTTGAGCCTTGATGAGGACGTCAAGAGTCTAAGTGGGGGAGATTGTAATGTCCTAGGATTTGAGGCCTTGGATAACATGATCTTAAAAGGAGTGATTAGACTACCCATATCACCAAGGTCCACCTCCTTTTCTGGGATCCCATCACTAAAGAACTCCATAGTTAAGTGTGCTCATCTTGGAGTAGTACTAGGATGGGTGACTAGTTGGGAAGTTGACCCTGGCTTGCGTGTGAGTGAGGAAAAAGCGTGTTGTTAAGGCTAATGGTGGTTTGTGGGGCCATTCATCATACCTAAAACTCTACTAGAGCCTTGGGCAGTGGGAATGGGTGTTACAGTCTGCCTCTCGGCAGCTAATGGAAGTGGTTGAATATCTCAAACTCCACCTCTCAACCTGGGTACTCAGGCGGTGAGTCAAAGCCCTCAGGCTTATTGTGCATCATTGGACCTACTAACCACTGGTCATTACAACATGTAACACATGTACCACCAAAATCCTTGGTTGGTGTTGGGTACCACACAACTGTAAGGAGTCTTCCCTACTGGTCAAGACTCTTACACCCTACTGGTTCACTCCATCTTACCTCGATCTAGACTACCTCTAGTCAGGAAATTGTTTCCTTTCCACAGCGCATGCCTCATCCTGTGAGAATTCTACATTGTTTAGGACATCTAAATGTCTAATTCACTCTTTAACTTCATAATTCAATCATCACATCAACGTATCTTAGTTTATCTTTATAAACCATCCATTTTATAGATCATCTGATAATATTTACGACAAACTAAACTGTTAATCATCACCACATCTCATATTGAGAAATATTGATATATCAATACATGATTCACTATTATAATTACATATATAGTTTTGAGCAATTGATGTCAATTATAATAGTAGTAAGCTTTAAAGAGACTGATCATTCACAAACATAAATATGTCAAGATACTCTAGATATCTATAACAGTGAATCAATATATGAACACACTTGATTAATTTCAAAGAGAACTAATAACTCAGAAACATACAAAGGATAATTCAATAATTGCACACACTTTGTTAACCTCTCATTCATCTTATTATGCCATGAACCCACATGAGTTGTACCGCAAAATGTGAAAGAATTGCAACAAGCTACCATCTCATTGTACAAGGCTTAGAAGCATGCCTGGGTTCCTAAGCTTGTCTCTCGAGTAAGACCCCATCTACAGTGGGCCTCGACACGTCTACTTCTAGGAGGAAAATGGGAGTGTCCGGATATCTCAGACTCCACCTCTCAGCCTGGGTACTCATGCGGTGAGTCAAATCCCTCAGGATTATTGTGCGTCAGTGGACCTACTGAACACTGGTCACTACAACATGTAACACAGGTACCACCGATATCCCTAGTTGGTGTTGGATACCACACAACTGTAAGGAGTCTTCCCTACTGGTCAAGACCCCACACCCTACCGGTACGCTACAGCTTACCTCAATCTGGACTACTTCTAGTTGGGAAACCATTTCCTCCCCATAGCATAGGCCTCATACTATGAGGATTCTACAGTGTCCAGGGCATTTAAATGTCTAATTCACTCTTTAACTTAATAATTCAATCATCACATCAACATATCTTAGTTTATCTTTATAAACTATTCACTTCATAGATCATCTGATAATATTTACCACAAACTAAATTGTTACCTCATTCACTTATGACATGACTCACATAAGGACTTAATGTGTCATAAACATTCACTGAAATAAGATTGCTTTCAACAATTCATATGCAATCAACATATGTATGAAACCCTAGAATTGAGCTGAATTTGGGTTTCCATGCCATTCATTGAGATATCATGAATCAAGAATAACATTGAATAAATAAATTCTATGGTGTTAAGAGAAGCACTTCAAATGGATTTCAAAATATCTATTCATAAATTACCAGCTTTTCACTCATCTAAGGTTTCACCCTCTTTATTGAGATATCAAGCAAACACTTATTACATTACATGAAATCCAGTTTAGTATCTAAGATATATATATTAAAGAATAATTCATAATCAAAGAGATTAAGATAGATAAGTTTCTTTTTTTTAACTATACAACAATTTCAGTCATAGCCGAAAATCTGAATTTTCAGTATATTCATATAACCTCTACAATTTCTTTAAGAATTCTCATTTTAGATGGATTGTAACCATTTATAATGTGATTTCATCATCTTAAATTCATCATAATAGAGAAATAATCCATTTCATATCATCTTGCAAAGGCTAGATCAACATGCAACTTAGGGTTTGTACTCACATACTAAGCAATTGAAGATTATTGATGATTTAACTCATTTTCATGCAATATAATGTTTAAAGGAAGTTCCCATTCATCCTAAGGTGTGAAAATAACTTAAAAATGCATCCCATCTCTAAACATCTCAATTCCATATCAAGACCCTAGAAAATCACCAATTTCTTCTTCCTTTCAACCCGAAAACCCTAGAAATGAGGGATTATGAAGAAAGAGTGAGAAAAGGGGAAGATTTGATACCATTTCGAATCAAATCAGAGGAGGTATGGGATCTTGACATGTGAGAGAAGATTCACCATGAAATTATATGCAAATAAGCTAAACTTACTTGATTTCATCATATCTCGGATAGAGAAACCCTAGGTCAACATCTCCACCACTTTCTCCTCTCAAAACTCTAGCTCTCCTCTCTCTCTAGAATTTTGTTTCTATGGAATGGATCATGAAATATGAGAGCTCCTTGAGTGATAGCTTTCTCATATAGAGAAATTGAGGTGCTTGGATAATTTACACATTGACCCCTCACTATACTTTTTCTTATTCTACATATTTTTCTGTTATTAAAAATGTTATAGTAATTCATTTATTTCAGAGGCCAACATCCTCGAAAAATTATGAAAATTTAGCATGATATCTTAAATCTAATTGTAGATCTACAGTATAAATTTCAAATCATTCTAAATTTCCAATAAATAAATAAAAATAAAAAACTATACTATCGAACAACACTCTATCAGCATTTCGATTGAAGTATAGTTCGACTGAGAACCACATTCAAAAAACATCCAAATATTCTAAAAAAAATTCTCCAACATGCATAATTGAGTTATCCATATCATATAAAAATTTCAATTAAATAAAAATCATAGAAAATATAAAAAATCATTTACCACACTCCTATCATGATCAAATTCCATATTCATGTACTATCAAAATCCTTTTTTTTTAGATATGAGAGTGATGATCGGAAGCGCGGAGATGCGGAGAGGAGAGGGCGGCGACCTAGGTCTTGGCGGAACGACGGCAAGGGGAAACGGTGGTCCGGACGATGAGGGTGATGTTGACAAGGCGGCGATCGGGAGAAGAAGATCCAGGAGTCCTGGATCTCATCGGATCTCAGATGGAACGGCTAGGTTTTCGAAGACACAAGGTCAACACCAAGGTGTCAATGAAGTGATAGTGCAGGTGGGATTAAACCTGCAGTATGCCAGCATGAGAGGATCATCAGAGGGATCCCAACGGGCGGAAACAAACACAAAGCAATCAGAATCTATGATATAAGGCGGATCGGATAACACGGATAGCAACTTTCCGTTGTTGATTATGCAGACCGCGACGGCACAAGATAAGGAAACTACTAGAAACCAAAGTTGCTGGGGATCAGGTCCGTCCAGAGCAGAACAAGAAGGGGGAAGGAAAGCGGATTCAGATATGTTCCTAAGTAAACTGTTTGAGGAACACCTGGAACCGGAGGCTATTAGCACTGGGGAACTTGAAGGCAAACCATCCATACTCATCGACCCTATGGAGGAGGAACACCTGATACGGCCATGGAAATACACTGTTATTGTCAAGGCCTTGGGCACAGAACTGGGCTACATGACCCTCAGAGATAGGTTGCGAGCAATGTGGAGCCTGGTGGGGAGATTTAACATATATGAATTAGACCTGAATCATTTCGTAGTTCAACTTTCATGCAGACGTGATTACAATATGGCCATGACAGGAGGTCCTTGGAAGATTTTCGGCTGTCATTTAGTAGTCTGGGATTGGTATTCTATGTTTATTCCTTCTAATGATATACCAAGACACATAGTATGTTGGGTGAGAATTCTGAATATGCCGCTACATCTCTATGTGCAATCTATGTTCAATATCGTAGGATCGCTGTTGGGCAAACTGGTGAAGGTGGATGAACATACGACCAAGAGAACACGTAGCAAGTTTGCAAGACTTGCAATAGAGATAGACACGAATAAAGATTTGATACCTTCGATCTTCATAAATGGCATGGAATATGAAGTTGAATATGAAGGCTTCCCTTTTGCATGCGCTGCATGTGGAGAAGCGGGTCATACCTCCAAAAATTGCAGAGGGAATGTTGATATGCCACCTGACATTGCAGACAATAGCAGGAATGCAAGGCAAGAACATGGAACAATGGGGGATGCTGATACATGGCAGACACAGTGCAGGAGAAGAAACTCCAACCCAAGAAGAGGATACACGCAGGATAAAGCTCGGGCACCTTCAACTCTTTCTAAAAACCAATTCGAGGAATTGGAGGAAGATTGTGAAGAGGAATCGGAGAGGGATGTAGAGGAACCACGTCACCAGACCATACAAGAGAACGCTCGCAGTCATGAGACACCGAAAATCTGGAGGAAGAAGAAGATGAATAGTAACTCGGAGGAACAACCAAAGAAAAAGGAAGGAATAGCAGACATCACGAACATTGTGCAAAGCAAAATAGCTCACAAAGGAAAAGGTGCGTCCCATGTAAACAAGGAAGGCCATACAGCTTTAAATCCGGAGGTAGACGAAGTAATAGAATTGATAGTGGACAATGAGGAGTGAGAGGACATGTGCATTACCGATCCATAAGCTGTTAACTCGATTGGTGACCAGCCCCGACTGAAAGCAGATGATAACGAATCCACACCAAGGGTAGTCAATGTGAGTAAAGCTATAAAAGGCAGCGGAACAAAAATGAAAAGATAAGGAAGTTCGAAGAGGTTGCTCTCGGCGGAAGGAAAAAGGAAAAGTTTGAGGCTTTGAGTAGAGCATACTAAAGCAGCTATCCTAGAAGCCTTGAATGGAGTGGCCAACAAGGAGAACCAAGCCCCGATTACTGAACTTTAACTTTTCTATCCAAACCTTCCCTAAGGAACATATGGTTAGTTTCTTATGCTGGAATGTGAGAGGTATAGGGAACAAAGATACTTGTAGAGTGCTGAAAGAGTACATTTCATTATACAAACCTTTGATTACTGTTATATTGGAACCGAGAATAAGTGCTGATCGAGCTACGGCCACTATCAAATGGCTTGGTTTCTCTAATTCTCACATATCTGAGGCAAGGGGTTTTTCCGAAGGTATATGGGTTTGTTGGAATGAAAGGCAGATAAAGATCGAGATTGTTAACACTCACAGACAATTCATTACTTGTCAGGTTAACAATGCTTTCTTTGCTATGTTTGTGTATGCCAACCCTCACATACAAGTCAGAAGTTTACTCTGGAAACACATTATAAGACTTGGTAATAGCTTCAATAAGCCTTGGGTAGTGGCAGGTGATTTTAATATTGTCATTTCTCCTACGGAAACTATGGGTTATCAATCTTTCAACAACCAGGAAGCCATTATTTTCTCTGATTCTATTCTTGAAGCCGGCCTTTTTGATATGGGTTTCTCGGGCTAGAAGTATACATACCGGCATGGCCTTAAACAGAGCATACTGGATCGTGTTCTTGGCAATGATGACTTTATTCTGAAATTATCTGGTGTTACAGTTACTCATCTCCCTAAAGTCGAATCGGACCATTGCCCGCTGCTTGTGAGAACCTTGCCTACCAACAGACACACTAGAAGATTCTCCACCAAAGCTTCTTGGAATATGGATAGTTCTTTCTCGTCTACAATGACAGAGTGTTGGAATAGCAACAGTAGTTATATGCTTGCTCTTCGGAATGCTCAGGCTCGTTTAATGGAGTGGGAGATGCAGCGAGCTAAAAACAGAAATGCTCATAAGATGCGACTCCATCGTAACATCGACATCCTTCAGAAAAACTTGGCAATAAGATATGATGGCATCACGGACAATTTTATCCTTGACATGCAAGCTGAATTGACTCAGGTGCTCAAGAAGGAGGAGGAAGATTGGAAGGAACGAAGCCATGTTACCTGTCTTAAAGATGGTGATGATAACACCCGCTTTTACCAGGCTTATGTCAACCAAAGAAAGCAGCCAACCGTATATGTGCGATCAAAGATCACCAAGGAGTATGGGTTACTGAAGCCAAAGATATATTTAAAATTTTGACCACTTATTTCATAAATCTTTTCACTACTCCAAACAACATACATTAGTTATTTGACAGTATTCCTGCAAGATTCTCTACTATTCCGTAGGAGGCACAAGCCTATATAGCTAGAGAAGTGAGGTCTTCTAAAATTGAGGAGGTTTTGAGTAAGATGAATCCTTTCAGAGATGCGGGGCCTGATGGCACCACTACCAATTTCATCAAGTCTAACTGGAGCATTATTCACAAATCAGTGGTTCGAACTGTGAACGATGTTATTCATAATGCTACTATGGAGGAAGGTATGTGCAATTCCACCATCCTCCTCATACCTAAAGCTACCAGGCCTGTATCGAGCAATCAATTCAGGCCTATCTCCCTTAATAATGCCATTCTAAAAATCTGCTCGAAGGTGGTGGTGGAGAGACTTAAAAGTTGGCTGCCAAAGTGGATCAACCCTGCACAAAGCGCCTTTGTGCCTAGTCAAAATTTTTTTGATAATATTGTAGTAGCCCAGGAGCTTGTGCATTTGATGAGGAAGAAGTCTTCCACTAAATCTATGGCCATTAAGATTGATTTCACTAAAGCATATGATATGATGGACTGGAGTTTCATTGAAGATACACTACAAAAGTCTGAGATACTGGTTAATATCTGCAAGTATATAATGAACTCGATTACAAGGGGTCGTACGACCATCGCCTGGAATGGAGAAACGACTGAAGAGTTCAAAGCTACCAAGGGTCTTAGGCAAGGAGACCCGCTAAGCCCTTACATTTTCGTTCTATGTATTGAAAGGCTTAGTCAAATGATCGAAGATGTTGTCCAGGGCAGATCTTGGATTCCAGTAAATATGGGAAGAAATGGACCACGCATAGCGCACCTGTGTTTTGCTGACGAAATTCTTCTGTTTGCTAAAGCTAATACCTCTAATATGAATGTTATCTTGAATTGTTTCAGGAAGTTCGAGAAGGTGTCTGGACAAGCTATCTCCATCAATAAAACTAGAATTTATTTTTCGAGGAGAGTCACCAATGTGGAAGCTGATCGTATTTGTGAAATGAGTGGATTGACGAAAACCTTGAACCTAGGAAAATACCTAGGTGTTCCTCTTCTACATAGCAGAGTCAACAAGGATACCTACAATGAAGTCCTGGAGAAAGTGAATGCTAGAATGAATTCTTGGGCGGCACGCTGTTTATCTATGGCTGGAAGGGTATGTTTGGCCAAAAGCACCCTTACCGCCATCCCCACTTACATCATGCAAACGGCTAAGCTTCCTTTACAGCTTTGTGATAGAGTTGACAGAGCTATTAGAAACTTCATCTGGAGTGGAGGGCGAAGCAAGCAAGGAATACACCTTCTATCTTGGGCCAGATTGGTGAGCCACAAATCAAATGGAGGTTTGGGTATAAAGACTATGAGGGACTGGAACAACGCCTTAATTATGAAGCATACTTGGGATGTTATGAGCAGTAAACAATCTATTTGGAGCAAAGCAATGGCTTCTAGATTGGAGGGTAAGCCTAATGCCACCAATGTACATCTTTCTCGAGTAGCTAGATCGGTGATTCTTAATAAGGAATTTGTGTCCTCAAATTCCTATATCTGCCCGATAAACGGCCTATCCACCAGTGTCTGGAGCGATATATGGTTGCCGAGTGGGAAAGTTCTGAAGGAGCATGCACAACAGCAAATTCCTGAGGACTTAGATGATTTGCAGGTCAGCAGCTTGGTTAATTTGGAAGGCGAGTGGGATCTGGGTTTCCTGGAATGTTGGTTCCCTCAGGATATTGTGCTTGAAATTACTATGATTCCCCCACCTTCTGTCCAAGGAGGAGCCGACGTTAGAATTTGGCGTCTGGATCCAAGAGGAAGATTCACGGTGTCCTCTGCTTACAAAGCTTTAAGAGATGGTAAGGAGATAAAATGTGATGGTCAGTGGAGCATCATTTGGAAGTCCAAAGTTGCAGCTAGAATAAGAATGTTCCTTTGGTTAGTTGATAACAATGCCATTCTAACTAACAAAAGCAGACACAGACGGCAGATGACCGCCGACGCCACTTGTAGCAGGTGCAATTATAGCGAAGAAGACATCTTGCACACCTTACGTGATTGCAGCAAAGCCCATCCCATCTGGATGGAAGTCCTAAGATCGAATGCACCTCCTAATTTCTGGAATGAAGTCAACCTTAACAAATGGGTTAAACTTAACCTTAAACACTCTGAAGATCATCAAACTCTGTTCATGGTGACGTGCTGGCACATTTGGAAACAAAGGAACCTTTGGGTGTTCGAGAAGAAGGAAAACACGATACAGAATCAAACCCATTCTATCTGAACCAAAGTCAAGCTCACTATTCAAGCTTGGACGTCCGAAAGTAAAGAAGAAAGGAGCACCGCTGCGACGGGATGGATGTGTCTAGCTCAAGGAACTCTGAAGATTAACACTGATGTAGCGTACAAAGGACGACGAGGAGCTATTGCTGCTGTGATTAGAAATGACAATGACAAAGGAGAATGGATGGGTGGCATAGGTCAATCGATCAAGGCCAATTCTCCCTTTGATGCGGAAATGCAAGCTTTGGAGTTAGCCTACAAAATCTATACAGTTTGCAACTTGGAGAATATTGTCATTGAGACAGATTGCAAGCAGGCCGTCACAGTAGTCAATGAGGACTATAAAGACAACCCCAGGTATGCTAGACGGATTTGGGCGATGCAGAAGAACAGCTACCATTCCATCAGCTTATGCTTTGGCAGGAGAGAAGGCAACAGCCTCGCTGATTCCCTAGCCAAATTTCATTTTAAAAACAAAAATGGAAATTTTGTTTACCACAGATTTCCATATGATACACCTAGTAGGATAGAAGGTGTCTCATGTAATGGTCGTAGTACGACCATATTTAATTCGTTGCAATTTTCTAGAATATGTAATACAAGTTTGAGTTTGCTTGCATGAGGTGGGCAAGATGAATAAAATCGCCACCTGAATTCACCAAAAAAAAATCCTATTTTTTCTGATTAGGGTTTACATTTCTCAAACCCTAATTCTTTAAACTAAAACCATAATTAGAGTTTCCTCTTAGGTTTGAAACATCACAATTGAGATACTATCATTAATCAAGTCTAAAAGTTGTTTAATCTAATCAAGCATGTAATCATTTAGGTAAACCCTAGTTTACCAATTAAGCACAAATGCAGTCATAACATTTAATTTATTTAAGTGCCTCTAGATATGATATAATGTTTAGTGTTATCTTGTGTGCTCACTTTCAATCTAGTCCTAGGAAATCACATCTCATATAGGTTAAGAGGAATTTGAGGTAGCTAGCCAAAACATAAAATTTTGGACTATGGTATCTCAAGTCAAGGGGCTTTACTCTTACTTACTATAGTGATGTTGATTATGTAGGTTGTTTGATTGATAGAAAGTGCACAAGTGACACATGCTTCTTCCTAGGACCATGCTTAGTTTCTTGGTTCTCTAAGAAACAAAGCAGTGTGTCTCTTTCAACTATCGAGGTTGTATACATTGCAACTGGGAGTTGTTGTGCCCAAGTCCTATGGATGAAGCAAATGCTCCAAGACTTTAACATTCATTTTGATGTTTCTACTATCTATTATGATAATAAAGCGCAATTAACCTATCTTAAAATCCTATATTTCATAGTAGAGCTAAACATATAGAGGTCCATTATCACTTCCTTAATGACCACATTTCCAAAAAGGATATTTATATCATGCATGTGGACATAGAGAATCAACTTGCGGACATTTTCACTAAACCTCTATCTAGAGAGCAATTTAATTTTATTAGATAAAAACTATTCATAACTACTCTTGATGTTATTGACAAGCCTTCTAGCTAGTTGTTCACTTACCTACATGTTCTTTCTCATGTTTTTCTCACTTTATGCTTGCTAAGTGCTATAATTGACATGTTTTCATGCTTTGTTTTTGGTTTTTTTGCAAACAAATGTTTTATTACAAAATAGTACCCTGTGATGAGTGAAATGTACCTCAATATGTCTAAAATACATGGTAGGCTAGAAAACTAAAATTATATAGCACCCTAGAGGCTTGTAAATAAAATTTCTAAGGTTTGGAGAGGTTGACATTCAGTTGAGTTTGTCCTGATACAACTCAATTGATCGCCATCTGAGGACTTAGCTAAAGTGCTTGTTCGGTCGAGTTTCCAATCCACAAATCTCGACCGATAATGCAACTGGACTAAATTAAAAAGGGCATCAACCGACTTTTCTCCTCTCAACTAGAGAAAAATTGACCAATCCTGACCTCCAATGCCTTTGTCCTTAAACCATGGGCTTGACCTTCCCTTCCTACACCCTTCCCAACCTCCATTTTGCCTTCATTGCCTCTCCCTTCCTCAATCTGGGTGTCTAGGCGAATTTCACATGGTGTTTTCTTTCTCCTTTGGTGATCTCTACATCTCCATCTTCCCTAAGATGGCTTCAAACCATAGGAAAAGATCTACCCCAGTCAGAGCTCCATCTTCTTCCTCTACTCATCGCCTTATATCTTATGATGGCACCTCCTTCATATCCTCTCAAGATTTGAATCAGTATAAGGAACTCCTTCCTAGTAATCCTTTTCCTTTTTTAGCTTTATATGAACGTCATTTTACAATGAGTGGTGTTATCTAGGAGGCTGCTGAGGTGTTTTCGACCCATCACCTTAGAGCATTGTGTGTAGAACACATGTGCTTCTCAAATTCCATCATTAGCACTAAGGAGGTCCATGAGTTTTATGCTAATCTCCAATGGAACTACACCAAAATTGTGCCACCACCCAATACCCAAGTGGTTTTGAGTTCTATGATATCTGGTATCAAAGTTACCATCTTTGAAGATTCTCTATTTCAATGATACTGAGGTTACCGACTCATGGAGGTCCAAGTACCCTAAGTTTCATGATATACTTGACCCTGAGGCATTCTAACAAAGCTATGATCTTACACTTCCTACCATTCGTAAGTTTTTTAAGAATCCCAATGTCCCCTATGAAAGAAACCAACCCTACCATCCTTTTCCCTTAACATCAAAAATTCTCTTATTGCATTGTTGGTAAACTACAATATCCATACAAAGAGAAATCACATTGAGATTGTAGACAACATCGCTGTAATAATGTACTATCTTTTGAAAGATATCAGAGTCAAGTGATCTCGCTACATTCTTCATCATATGACCTACTTTGATTTTGGAAAGAACACCTCTGGCACTCATCTCCCTTATCCATCCTTGATATGGGGTCTCTTTGCCTTCATGACTTAGAAGTCTCTTTTCCATTATCTCCACTACAAATCTAGTCAAAATTTTATAAGAATTAGTGAGAATACAATTAAGAAAACTTTTCTTCCTACCTCCCCTACCACTCTTGGATCTCTCCTCCTCCACCACCACCCGCCCTGACCACACCTCTTTTTGTATCCAGTGAAGCCCTCATGGGATACATGATTCATCAACATGCGTACAACCTTAGGGTTAAGGATCATCTTCACTAGGACCTTTTCTAGATCATGTCACACATGAACCTATCATGTAGCCATCCCTATCCTACCTACAAGGTGCACCACGAAGCAGACTATGCCTCTTATGCATACAATCAATTATACCCTGAACCCCCACCTCATGTTGCTTCCACTGCCACCCTACTATTGATGGTAGACTTGCCCCTACTCCTAGTGCTTTTCCTCTACTAGATCTTCCTACTGGCCCCTCTTCCACTCTACTTGCTGGTTATGATGGAGTTGATCATCCTACCTTTCCTCAAGCAAATGTATTACATGTATGTGGCATGTCATGGGATGAGGAGAATGCCCGATTTTCTAGGTGTGCTTTTGGACCTCCTGCTGCTGAGGAGATGCCAGGATAAGATACTGAGGATGAATCTAAAGATGCTGAGGTTGCTAATGATGTTGAGGATAATGACAGTTTTTCTAGTTCTTCTGGTGATGCTGGTGATACTATCACTTCTTCCTCCGTTGCACCATCTGATGACGATGAGGACTATCAACCCAAGGAAGAGGAAGATGATGACATAGTTGATGTAGTATATGTTGTAGATGTTTAGTTCTATAGTCTTTAGAGTTCTTATATATATTTCTTTTTGTAGACTATCATGCATTAGACATTTGGGCATTGTGTATCTGAGGCATACTATTTTATCATCTCATCGTTTCTTGTTGGTTTTTAGTTTTTATTCCAAGAGGACATGTTTTGTGTTGTAATATTAATCTCATGTACCCTTAACTCTTTGATTGCCTCTATCTTATGATTTCTTGGTATGATATCCCATATTTTGATTATGACACTAGATTGTTTTTTCTCTCTATTTTCTCTCTATTTGATGTGTGCTATATGTAGCTACTTTTTTAGTTTGTGCTTGTGAAAAAGACATATGCTTTTAGCTCTCCTACTCCCTACCTTTTTTATATGACAAGGGGGAGAAATGACCTCAGCCATATTGTTTTATTACTTATATGATCCTTTTCTTATAAATTCTCTACATATCATGGGACTTTTTTTTTGGAAAATATATCATGGGACTTGCTAGAGGACCATATAGTATCTATATGTGCTATGGCTATTTGTGGAAAGACTAAGCATGTAGGCATAAGTAAGCATGAATTGAGGGGGAGCAATAAACATTGTTCGTTCATGTATCCCCTTGCAAATCACTAGGTAAAGGTTTAACTTTCATATCATTTTCAATATGTCGCGGAATGGTTTGTCATTATCAAAAAGGGGGAGAATGTTGACTTGAGAGTTACACATTATCCATATTTTGATAATGACTTAACCGTTCCATTCATATGTATCTAATATGTTTGTTTGAGATTGATTTTAGGTATTAGGTACATGAAAATAATGAAATCTATCAAGCCCTAGCTTTTTCTAGTCTAAGTCAAAAGTAATGCAGATGCACTTTTGTGGAAAACACTTCAAATCACCTTAGATGATTTTTGTAACTGTTTGTATTGATGATATGACTTGTAACTAAGAAGAGAAAAAATTAGGAACCCTAAACTCGAATTTCTGATCACTCAAAAGGAATTTTCCAAAACTCATTATAGGCTATTAATTGATCAAGTTACAAGCTCTACTGATCCCTTGATGGATTTTTAGAATAGCCAAGTTCGGTTGAGTTTCCTATACAAAGAACTCAACTGATCCCTGCACTGAGCAAAACTGATTTCAAGTGATCAGTCAAGTTCACCCAGGAAAAACTTGACTGATGCTTCAATTTGGCTTGTCGCATAGTGCAAATGGTCATGTTACCTTTATGAAAACTCGACCGACTGCATTGTGTGAAAAATGCATAATAAGTGATTCTAACCGTTGGAGTGTTGCAAAACTCAAAATTTTATCTGTTGCAACACCCCAAATGTCTAGAAAACATTCTAAAGTGTTCCTACCCTCTATTTGACACCCTCAACTATAAATAAGACCTCTTAGAGTTCATTCCAAGGTTGATCCGTCATGCTATTCAAGCTCCTAGCTATAGTTGAGTGCATCCAATCCACTTGAGCCCCTTTCTCTCTCTTGATTACACTTCATTTCGTCCATATGAGTGAAATAGGATTTGTGTTGGTGAGCTACTTCATTGTATACTTATAAGGATCTCAAATCTCTCCTTCCACAACCACTTTCTTTAAGATCAAGTTGGTGAAGGTTTCTCCAAGTGAAGGAGAAGGTAAAAGCTTCTTCAAGCTGTAGAAGAAGGTGCAAAAAACTTCTCTGAGTGAAGGAGGAGGACAAGGATAGAGAGTGTGGAGTAGAGTGGGTAAATCCTTCAAGTCAAAAGACTTGTTGCAAGAAGGGGATCTCCTTGGTGAAGGTGTCCAACTACTTACAAGAGTGGGCAAGACCTTGTAGAGGTAGAAGACTCTAGCTCATCTGGATAGGTAAGTCTTTGGTTGTAAGGTTTTTGGATCCCTTAACCTCAAAGGGAAGTTGGGTATCCTTGTCTAGGAAAAGGAACGTCAAATTATATGTCTTACAATGGAGTATAAGTATACATAGGTTGCAAAATCCTAGGGCTTGACCTCTCTAGGTAGTGGACTGATGCACTCCTAGCTTGGAGAGTGGAACCACTTTAAAAATCTTATTCAAGTGCTTGTTTCAATCTCTCTCATCCTTGCTAGGCATGTTTAAATTTCCATCAAATTCACTATTTGTAATTGTACCTAGTTGAAGTAACTTGAAGGTCTAACCACTTTGGTGCAAGTGTTTTAGCTCTATTCACCCCCCCTCTAGATCCCTTTGATATAGAAAAAGGGCTAAAGGAACAAGTTCGAAAAAGTCCTCTACCCTTGCATTGAGTGATTGTACCACAGATGGGGTGGTTGAATCTTGGAGATAGACTGTTGGAGAAGCTCGTGCTAGGAGAAAAGGAATCTATCCTAAAGATACCTTCATCCTATGATTTGGAGTTTACAACTTCTAATTAATCATTGCCTTTCTCCAAATTCATAACTATTATTATTATTTTTGCATATTTGGTGGTTAATTGTGTACCTTAATATATTTAACTCTTTCTACATATCCAACAATTTCAAGATAGATCTTACACTCCATTGAGTCTGTCCAACAATTTTTTGACAAATTTTTAAATAGTTTTTAATTAGATCTATTTAGTCAACTATTTGTTTGTTTGATATGAATTTGAAAACCATTCTTTCGCTTGGCAATGTTGCTTTGCTTTACCCATAATGATTTTTTAGCTTGCATTTGTATCGTTGGCAACAGAAAATGTGATTTCAAGTATCGCTTTAGGTCTCATTTATGCCATCTTACCCCAAGATGAGTCTGCTCCTATTGTGCCTGAACCACAATCTACAAACCTCCTTGAAGGAGAAGAATGATCCGAACTCATTGTACCTACACCAGTTGTCCCCACTCCTATCTCCAAGGAAATTGACTATTTATGTCACAGTAGGAGTCTTTCAACCTTATGGAATGAACTCTATGATATCTACCATAAGATCCCAACCTCTCTAAAATGTAGATAGTTTTAGATTCAATGTTTGGTCTAGAAGATATTGGTCTTGAGCGTTATGCCTTGGTTTAATGTCTTGCTTATAATATGGTTGATGATAAACATGTTTCAGCTCAAGTTCTAGAATACCAATACTTGGTTTCTAAATCCATAGCCAAGGGTTATAACCTTGATGAAAATGTTCAAGTAGCAGCCCTCATAGAGAAACTCCCACCTTCTTGGAAGGATTTTGCCAAGAACCTTAGACATAGACAAGGGAATATGTCCATGGAATCCTTAGTTAAATCCCCAAAAAATTGAGGATAGACATAAGGAACAAGACAAGAAGTCTAACCCTACTGTTAATATGGTTATAGGTGATAAAACTAAGAAGAAGCCTAACCCTTTCCATCTCAATAAGAAATCCAAACCTTCTTTTAAAGGCCACAAGAACCTCTAAAATCATAGTAATAATAATATTGATCAAGGAAAAAAATGTGTCTACTTTGTGTGTGATAAACCTAGCCACTTAGCAAATGTGTGTAGATTTCACAAAGGTTAAAGAAAGAAGAACGTTCAGGCTCCTAAAAATCCTGAAGAAAATATGATCACTGTGGGGGTGATCCCTTCCTCTTCTGTTGAAATGTCAAAAAATCTGACCATTCTTTTTGCTAACTTATCTTCTGATTGGTACATGGACTCCAGTGTCGCGTGCCATATTTGCTTTGACCAATCCATCTTTTCTTCCTACCAGGCTAAATCCAACATAGTGATCAAGTGGGAAGATCATTCATCCACCATCCAGATTGCAGGTTATGGATGTGTTAACAGAAAGATTACATCTGGAAACACTCTTAGACCTCATGATGTCCAACATGTTCCTTATTTCTATACAAATTTAATTATTCAAGTTGTTTTACAACATTCTGATTATGCCATGTTGTGTCAAGACAATCATATTGTAATTTCTAAGAATGACTCTTATGTTGGTCTTGGTTATACAATGTTGGTCTTATTAAACTATCTTCTATTTCATTGTAATACATTTTCTTTTAATGATATATCTTCTATTATTTTAGTTTCTGAAACTAGTGATGTTTGGCATGCATGTCTTGGTCATGTGAATCAAAATATGATGAAGCACATGATTCATTTAGATCTGATTCCCAAGACTCATATTGTTATATCAGATAGATGCCATATTTTTCTGTAAGCTAAACTTCCTAAGAAGCCATTTAAATTAGTAGATTGTAATACATCTTTGCATGAATTAATTCATACTAATGTTTGTAATTTAATTATAGTTATTACTCGTGATGGTATGATATACTCTATGACGTCTACAAATGACTTTTCTCAATATTGTTCTCTGCTATTGCTGAAAACTAAGGATGAACAACTAGAAAAATTTAGAATGTATAAAACCTAAGTGGAGAAAAAATTAGATAAGAACATTAAGAGAGTGAGGTCCGTTAAAGGTGGAAAATAAACTTCTAGTGAACTTAGAAAGTTTTGTGAGGACCACAACCTTATACATGAAATCACTACCCCATATAATCCTCAATCTAATGGAGTAGTTGAGAAAAAAAATAAAACATTGATTGATATGGTCAATTCATTGCTAGCCAAGTTTGGACTTAGTCACAGATTGTGGAGGGGAGCTCGTCATAGAACCAACTACATTCTAAATCATATACATTTTAAACGTCTTGACAAAACACCCCTTGAACTTTGGTTAAGAAACCCTATCTCAAATACCTCAGTGTGGGGGTGTTTGGCTTAGGTTAAAATTCCTAATAATAAAAAGAGAAAACTAGGACATAATAGTATTGATACTGCCTTTATAAGATATGTTGGAAATAGTAATGCCAATGGATTCCTAGTAATAAAATCTGATATCCCAGACATTAGAGTCAACTATATAGTTGAGATTCGACCTGTAGATGTTGTCTATTATGAAACCATATTTCCTCTTAAGGAAAAGGTTCCTAGACATGCTAGTGAAGATACTTCTTCTTCTTCTCCTCAATAACCTTTTCATGTTCCACCTTCATATGTAGTAGAACATGAACTCCTTATAGATGAACCTCCCAATGGCCTAGGTAGGGGTAAAAGGACTAAAGTTGATAAAAACTATGGTCCCGGCTTCTACACCTTCTTAGTATAAGGAGACCCACTTACCTATGAGGATGCCATGAAATCTATAGACTCTAGATTTTTAGAAGGAAAATGTTGATAATAAAATAGAATGAATTATGAACAACCATACTTGGATTCTTACTGGGCTTCCTCCAAACTACAAGAGTACTGGATGTAAATGGGTGTTTAGGAAAAAGATGAGGGAATATGGTTCCATTGATAAATTTAGGGCTAGACTAGTAGCCAAAGGCTTTAGTCAAAAGGAAGTATTTGATTACTTTGATACACATGCTTCTGTAACCGAAATATCTTCCGTTCATATCCTTATTTCTTTGGTTGCGATCCATAAACTTGAACTTCATCAAATTGATGTCAAGACATCCTTCTTGAATGGAGATCTCGAAGAAGAGATTTATATGGATCATCTAGAAGGTTTGTAGAACCTAGGCAAGAACACAAAGTTTGTAGACTAGTCCAGTCCTTGTATGGACTTAACAAGCACCTAAACAATGGAATGATAAGTCTGATTTTTTTTATCTTATGGATTTATTGAAAATGTATCTGATCGTTGTATTCATTATGAAACTGTTGATGACACTTACGTTATTATGTGCTTGTATGTAGATGATATCTTGTTGTTTGGATCTAATTCCAAATTTATAATTGAGACTAAATCTTTTCTCACAAGAAAATTTTATATGAATGATTAATGACTTGCAGATGTAATACTTGAATTTAAATTGTAGACATGCTTCTAGTTTTATACTTAAATAAACTCATTATATAGATAAAATCTTGCATAGATTTGAAATGTTTGGTTTTACTCCTGTTAACACACCTTATGATCCTAACTTATATCTTAAGGTACATAAGGGTTCTTGTAAATCAACATAGATATGCACATGTTATAGGAAGCTTTATGTACCTAGCTAACTCCACTAGACCTGATACTTCTTATGCTATAAGTAGATTGAGTAGGTACGCAAGTTGTCTTAACACAAACCACTAGAAAGCTTTGGTAAGAGTGTTTAAGTACCTTAACGGTACAACAAAGCATAGTCTCCACTACACTGGTTTCCCACTAAAGCTAGAGGGTTATATATATGCAAATTGGATTGCTGATTCATATGAAACCAAGTCAACCAGTGGGTACATGTTTTTCCTTGAGGAGGAGCAGTTTCTTGTAAATCATCCAAGAAAACTGTGAGAGCTAGATCCACCATGGAAGCTGAGTTTATTGCTTTAGATATAGCTTGTTGTTAGGATGAATGGCTTAGATATTTACTTATTGATCTGCCAATTGTTTCTAAACCATTTCCTCCTATCTCTATATTATGTGATAATAAAGCAACCATTGAAAATGCTAAGCAATATAAAGGTAACCCGTGAAAGAACTTTAAGAGGTTAAGATATGAAGATGTGAGAGATCATATCATCGGTGGGGTCATATCTATAGAGTATGTGAAATCCATAATGAATATTGTAGATCCACGTACTAAGGCTCTAGGTAGAAAGCTAATACTCCGTTTGTTGAGGGAATGGTCTTCTGTCTATAGATTAACATTGCAATGGTAACCCTACCATTCCAAAAATACCATGAGGATCGGTTCAAAGGGACAACTAAACTATCATGTTATGCAGAAGCACACCTTGTAGTTTCACTCCTGACCCTCCCTATAATGCTAGTTCTTCATTATGTTTGAATATAGGAAGAGATTTGCTCTGAATGGGTTCAAGGCCATTTATTGGTTGGGTGTATGTCAGATATGACACCCTTGGAGTTCCCTACTATATGAGTGTAACCCAAGAGCCATGGTTTATGTGAGTTGGACATACTCGCTAGAGTGCTCATGAGAAAAGATTCTTATGAAAACTATTTGTGTGCAACACTGATAAGAACTCATTTTCATGTATGCACTATGATTGTGTGATTTACTAAATTCCAAATTAGAGAGTTTGGTTCAAGACATAGTTCACCATGTCTCTCTATATTGAAGTGAGTTATTCAAGGAAATGGTTCAAAGCCACAAGCCACAAATGCTAGATAACATCGTAATAGCGCAAAATTTTGTTATTTATTGATTTTCTAAAAGATTTCATGGAACATGTGGATGAATGTTGTATTTCCTTATTCTAAAAATCCATTTTTCAACCATAACCTTCGTCCCATTATTCTTTTTTAGAAACATTTTATTTATTTATTTATTTTCTAAAAAGACTTTTACTTTCCATTTTGCGTCAGTTGGAGTCTGATACAACATTAAAGGCAATGATAGTTACCCTCTCTTGACTACCCTTGAACTCGTACATTGACCACAACAATTAAGACATATATTGGGAAGATCAACAGTTGCAACATGAGAAACATATGCAGGGTGTGATCGAGACACTCTCCTTATAAGGAGGCATCTGCTCTCCATTGGAGACACACCAAGATACATAGAAACACAATTGTATACACAAAGAAAAAAGAGAGATTTTCATGTTTTAGTTTTCCTTGACTGGAATGCTCCAATTTCTATCCACCACTGCAATAGCCTCTGTTCATCCTCAAACCTTCTTGCTTGCTATTGTTCTTACATCGATGATGCTTTGTGACATCTTCTTCTTTCTTCTTTGTTACAAAGGACTAAAGAAACGAGTTTGATAGAGTCCTCTTACTTGCATTGAGCGGATGTACCAGAGTTGGGGTGGGTAAATCTTAGAGATAGACCATCGGAAAAGCTCGTGCTAGAAGCAGTGGAATCTGTCTTGAAGACAGTGTTGCATATGCCTTCATCTTAAATTTTATAGTTTGCATCTTCTAACTAATTATTATTTTTCTCTAAATCCATAACTATTATTATCATTGCTGCCTATTCAGTAGTTAAGTGTGTATTTATCTAGTTAACTTCTATGTATGTATTCAATGCAATTATGCATACAATATGTTTCGTGGCAGACCATTTTTTCATTCTATTGTACAATACAAGACACTCCTATTGCACAACAAAATTTCATCGTACCAAACAAAATCAAAGCAAAACATAGAATACCAACTATTTCTGACTAAACGAGCCCTAACCCGATTCACAATCCATTTAGTATTGGAATTATCACAGTAGAAGAGAAAACCCTATGATTAGGTAAGGCTATGCCTTAGTGAGCAAAAGTGACGTGCTATTCCATTTCTATTTTGCACTCAGTCGAGAGGGTTCCCGATACATATTTATATTTTAATGAAAGTCTCTTAATTCAATGTTAGTTCAAGAAAAAAAATCAAAAGACAAAAATGAATACAAGGTACTCTCTTCCACAATTTCTTTTAATTAAACTGTGTTAATTCCTTTCTCTAGACCCTCCTTGAGTCATGCTTTACTCGATTATAAACTAATCGTACTGCCACTCTCTTGATTTTCCCTCAACCATTCAAGATTATTAGATTAATTATGCATTCTCTCTTATGGTGTTTACATTACCAAACAACTTCAAATTTATCAAATTTGAACCTTTATCAATCATCACCTAATAAACATCATTAAATACCTAAAACTATATTATGATATCATAAACCTCAAAGTTTGTCAAATATGACAGAATCTCTCTTACTAATATCTTTCATCTTGCATCTAAATATCCCCATACTTGGATGGAATCTTATCCCATATGAATCAACCTTAAATTTTATTTGTTTCAAAATCATCATAACAAGATGTCCAATGAAAATTCATCCCTATGATTCTATGATCACTTAAAAGGATTCAAACTAATGTGACATGTATTACATTTGTCCCATATGTATTGATCTCGACTAATTGAAGTTCACCAATACAATTATCATTTACTTATCTAGGTCATGAAAATTAAGGCGTGACAAAATTCTTTGATTGGTGATTTGATCCGATTTCGGACAGAGGCTTCTTCCTACTCCATCGTCGGGACACTGATAACCTCGTTTGATCTATAACAAGGGTGTTTTGACTATTACACCCTATAACGTCTTGTAGTTTTAGTGTGAAATTAGAGGATATATCAGAGTTTTAATATTTCAATTTGATATACTACATACACACTTCACTTGAAGAGCTTGGGTCATGTGGCCGACTCTGTTTGGGCCACCTTCATAGGACCCTAATGCATTTTGACCGATACAAGATACACCTGGCTTTTTTTGAGTATTCTGATTGGTTAGAATTTTGAAAATTAGTCTCTAACATGGTCTACATCAAACAACTTTGCAAAAATATCCATTAGAAAGATTAAAAAATCTCAAGATCAACCCAAAAGTGAGTTTGAAGCATGTTTTGATCTCAAATTCCTCTGATGTCCTTAAAGAACCCCAAAACCTTAGAAACTAAGTTGATTATTGATCATTAATGAATACTAAATGTTTTAACATGTAACTAGAGTTTCATCAAACCCAATAATGTTATTAAGGTTTTATCAACCTAAGAAGAGAAAGTAGGATGCTCTCTAAGAGAGAGGTAAGTGGACATCACTCTCAGTTAGAAAGTATGGGTATCAAGGGCTTTTATGTTGTTATATATATGAGAATTGATTATGATGGAATCTAGTAAATGTTTTGATGAATATTGTCAAGATAATTGATCATGGATCATATTATGGTTTGCGTTATATATTTCTCATATGTTGCTATCATCATAACATGCACATGATTTCTAAGTCAAATTTGATACTTTAAGTTATTATGCTCAAGATGAATGTTAAGTATATGATGGATGAATTATGATTGTTCCCTCCAATATTAACTCACTATTTTGGCATAGGCTCTATGTGAGAAATGAGCACTTGGGTGCATAATCTCTATGTGAGCGATGATCTCTTGGGAGTAGGTTAACCTTAATGCCATGTAAGCTTTGTTGGAGTAATATAAGGATGAAGAGCAACATATTAAATCCAAGAAAATAATGCCAATGTTATGATAAATAAAGATAAAGATAAATGATAAGAGAAGAAGTTGATATTTTATTTCATGTTCTAAAAAGTATTGTTTATTTTACATATAGTAAACTCAATGTAACTTAATTTTACATATTTTTCATTTTACTTTTCATGATTGGGGATGCGATGACCACAGGAGAGAAGGATAGGAGAGCTTATACAAGGAGCTATCAAGGAGTCTTAACTTGGTGGGGTGCTAACCATCATAAAATAATTCTATTAGATTGCTTTTAAGTTAAGAAATTTGTGTATTAGGTTAAAAGTACAATCTTTCCCTTTAAGGACCTTGGGAATGAGAGTTTTTCTTTTCCATGTGTTGGTTTAATGAACTTTATTTTGATGCAATGATTATCAATTTAATGACATCCTAGTGATAATCAAGTTTCCACTCAGTAATGTATATCTTTTAGAAAATTGGGTTGTTACAAACACCATGTTGCTACACCACATCCCAATTAGAGTATTGTAACATAGTGAAACCTATAATAACTACCCTCTATCACACTGGCTTCATAATTAGGCAAGAATAAAATTAGTGAATAATGGCTAATACAAAATTATTCAGATGTACTAATTCAGATATATAAAATATACGTAGGTGCAGACTATGACGCTAGGTGTAATATGAAACCCTCATATAAATAATACAAAACTTTTAATAAACAAAGATGACTTATACTATGGAATACATTTAATGGAATGGGATATGTACATAATGAACCTTAGGTTAATGTAATTCTATGTATTCAACTATAAATCCCATTTAATTAATATTTACATAAATACATATGTCACATAATTAAAATACTTATGGATAGATACAAGGTGTGTAAGTTAATAACTAGTTCAAGGTACAAGGTATTGGAAACTTTATATTCAAAACGTCTAAATATGTATAATTTCACTTATCAAACAATTTGAGTGATTAATTTTAGATGAATTATGATACATGGACTAAATATAAAAATAAATCAATATGATATAGTAACAAAAAAAAGTCAAAGCTTCCCTCATGAGTGGATAATCCCAAAAGAGTCATAATTACCAAACATGGTAACTAAGTAATAATTATAATAATGTCTATTCAAATAATACTAAAAATCCCTAGTATTCTAGATGGATTGATGCATGACCTCAAAATAGAAATAAAAATTAAAGTTGGGTACTACACATCAAAGTTAGCATATATGACAAATTTCACTTTATTTGGATAGTGGTGATTTCTTAATTATAAAAGAAAATAACAAGATAATGATAGAGAGTCCTATTTTATTTAATGACCTAATAAAAATTCCTTAAAGTAGAAACTAATAGGGTTTTCATATTCTATACACACTTAATAGCCTATCGTTAATTTTCATATCAATTGGACAACATTTTATGCCTCAAATAAAATAGAGAAGAAAAGAAGTAGAAAAAGGGGAAAATGATTCTATTCAATTTTAGATTTTATTTCTAGATTTTTCACACTATAACAATAATGTTTCTAGGTTTCCAGTGTTTAGTATATACACTGTCTTTCCCCATCCTTGTAGTACAATCTAGTTCTTACAAGGTAGTTTCATACACATGTTGGTGACCTATTCTCGCATAACATTAGTGTCGATTATTCTCTCTACCTAATCCCCCTTGTCTTGAATCCATTTTCTATTATTTCATTTTGTTGTTTACCTTATTCAATTCCACACTAATAAGCCTAACTTTCCATATCTTTCCTATTCTTTGACAAGACCCCTCAAACAACCTAATCCACCCTATGTTCCAGACGCGACAATGGTTAACCCTAGATATAAAGGATAAAATCCTAAGCACCCTCATCCTAAAGGGATTGTTTTCCCTTAGCCAAATTCATGGAGTACTCCATCATTGGATCTGAACCAACCCCACTTTAATCCTCTTGGTTATCAAGTTGGGCATTTTCTATATATGCCAACACTCTTCAATGAACTTCACCTACACCTTACTGATACCTTCACAAACCTTTCCCCACGCTCAATTTTCCTAAGTTTTTTTACCTTTCTCCCTAACATGGGGTGTGCCTACCCTTCAGGGCTTCTTTGCCTTGGTCCTCTGACATTCTTATCTCCCAAAACCAAAGGACAACCATGGTGGTGGAGGGATTTCTCACCTACGTCTTTTCTTATACCTTGAATCCCTAGAAATCATCCTAGTTGTCTTCTTTGAGTCTGATCTCATGTTTTATAGGGGAGAACAACCCCTTGTATGAGCTTCATGTTCTACCCTCATTTTGATTTGATCTTTTCATGTTTGTCTTGGGCATCAGTGTACTATTAGGGCTTTAATTATTGAATGGTCCCACAAGATTTAAGTGGGAGCTTTTATCGACATGCCTGTTTCACACCTATAGTCTGTAAATCCATATGTGGGAAATAAGTCATTTGATTTAGTTTTAAATTTACAAAGTCCAAAGAAAGTATTAATATTTGATAAATCATAAATAAATATCTAGAGCTCAGAATAATAAGTAAAAATATATTTTGGAATAAAAAATAAGATCTAGCAATTAATGTAGTTGTCTAGACCTAAATTTATTTATAATATTAGCTGATTTTAAGATTTCCTATTTTAATCTCATTAAGTACATTAATCCAGATAATTAATAGCATTTTATTATGATTTTATAAAACTACACTAAAAATTTGATCCAAAATCAGAAAATGTGATCTATTGACTAACATGGGTTGCTATACCTAATTAAATTAGATTTGACTCAATTTTTGTGGTTTTTAATTATTTTTTTTTATGACGTGGGAACCCTCTATGAGAACACGCCACGATTGTGACATGCCCTGGCAAGGTAAACCCCCAGAGACCCGTAACACCCACACATCGGCATCTCAAAATGTCGCATCAGAGGTCGGCTGACGCTGCGGGGAGCAAATTGTCAAACAATGCTATGAGGAGAATCAAACATGTGACCCTTCGTGAGGGGTGCCCGTGCTTGACCACCCAAGCTACTTCCCGGGACCATTTGTGGTTTTTAATATTTAATGATAAATTAGCCTTAATCCTTGTATAATATGTAATTATGTGTTTGGGACACTTAATTGGACTATGGTTAATTGTAAACTTTCTAGGATTGATTTTCAAGTACCTTCATCTACCCTATTTCATTTTGGAATTATGTAGACTTAAACCCTTAATTTTCTATTTGAGGCATATCTTTTGAAAATGGCTCTCTCTTTCTATCTTTTAGACTATTTTGAAAGATAATTTATTATGAGACATTATCTCTTGGGCAACTAAAATTTATAGAGTCATTATTAATGAATAGTTTGACCTTAAATTGATATGATATGGATGTTCTCATCCATTTCTATACGAGTTGAATTGAAATTGACTAAACATTTATCTTGACTCTTTATAGTGCCATATACAAGAGACTAATAATATTTAGAGTAGCATCTATATGCATGACCATATTTTAGGACATGTGTACTCCATCCATAGTGTACTTTTCACTCTCTCTATACATACATACATACATATATATTATTATCACAGTGTCCCCTAACAAAGGGACCCGGGTTCGAATCCCAATTGCTACCTTGATTTACCATCCTCCTGGGCGTTCGACCTCCACCACTGGCATGGGAGGGGGGGAATCTTTCGATCTTAATCCTATATATATATTATTACCACCCTCCCGGGCATTTGGCCTCTGCCACGGGTGTGGGAGAGGAGGAGAGAAATCTTTCTCTCTTAATCTCACATATATATATATATATATATATATATATATATATATATATATATATATATATATATATGTGTGTGTGTGTGTGTGTGTGTGTGTGTGTGTGTGTGTGTCTGCATGCACGTGTGGGTGAATACACACACACACACATATATATATATACATACATACATTCATATATGTGCGTGTGTGTGTATATATATATATATATATAGAGAGAGAGAGAGAGAGAGAGTTAGGCTAGAATACACTCGAGTGTATCCGGAGCGGAATACACTCAAGTAGTTTTTCATGATGCAATATTTTTTTTGAAAATCTAATCCGTTAATCTTCTTAAACATCTTGTGAACAACTCATACGTAAAATTTGAGCACATTTGGATATGCATAGCTCATGTTATGAAGACCGTAAAAATTATGCATTTTAAATTAGTTTTGTGCGTCGATTTTGTTGTCGTTGGATGAGTGAGTTACACTCATCCAAATGGGCTCAAAATTTGTATGTAGCCTAGTTATAGTATGACGGTGAAGATCAACGGTTTACATTTTGCAAAAAATAGTCTTGATATGCAAACACACTTGAGTGTATTCATGCGATCCGTACACTCGAGTGTATTCTAGCCTGACTCTATATATATATATATAGGGCCCATCTTTATTGCCCGCGCGGGTAGCTACCCACCCACCCTTCCGACCACTTTTTTTCAAAAAAAAATTTCGTTATTGTAGAGGACTATTTTGTCTAGCTCTCCAAAAACATTTGACCAAAAATAATATCATTTGCCCCTCCAAAATCAAAAAACCCGTCCTTATATATATCTGTTGTATATTTTGTACATAGTTACTTTTTTGGCCAGCAGAGTTACTTTTTTTGCCACCATAGTTACTTTTTTGACAGCAGACTTACTTTTTTTGCTAGGAGAGTTACTTTTATGGCTGCAGGGTAGCGAAAATCCAAGTTACCCGCGCGGGCAACGATTGAACGCCCATATATATATATATATATATATATATATATATATATATATATATATATATATATATATATATATATATATATATATATATATACATATATAAATGCATATATATACATATATATACACATTTATATATGTATATATATATATATGTGTGTGTGTGTGTGTGTGTGTGTATGTGTGTATAAAGGCACACATATTTCCTCCTAGGATGTGCATCTTGCACCAACATCTTTTGCAGAAGAATTTATAATATGTATACCTACTATATATAATCATTGTCTAATTGTTTTTACATGCACTATTATTGATTGAGATTTTATTGATATATATTATAAAGGAAAGATCTATTATTTGTTGATCACCTTTTGTGGAATAAATGCCTCAACTTTTGGACCTGGATATTCTCTTTAATGATCTTTATCTTGAACTACCTAAATATTTTGAACCCTCTTGTTTGAGAATTGTCTTACTTTATCACATTAACTGCCTAAATAGTTCCATATTATATATATTTAGTTTATATTGATACATATTTCTCTGTTTTTTATTCTTCTCGATGTTGTTCCCAACCTACCAAAATATATGTGTTTTAGAGGAGATTGATCAGGTGAGACATGCACTAAGAAATAGAGCTTTAACGATAGCTTGATATAGTTAGATCTCCCTTTGCAAGTGACCCTTTTATGTTAATTAATTATGACTTTTCTTTTACGTAATACCACCTTATGGTGAAAAACAATGTACGGAATGAATTATGATAATGTAAATAGTTCAAGTTTGTACTGCTATATAATGACTTGGTTTTGTATGTCACACTATTTGAGAAATCAATTTCACCATATTCTTTCATACTTTTAGTATGTTTAGATTGGATGAGTTTATTCTTGATTAAGCAAGGCGTAGAATTTTCTTTCTTGGATCTCACTTCTTACATTATTTGTTTTCGCAGTGTATGATACGACAACAATGAAAATATGCTTTAACATAAATCTGAGGTCTTGTTGCCTACCTCACTCACAATGTAATTACTTATTACTCTATACTTATCTTTCTTTTTGTTTGTAGCTAAACAAGATGATGTAACACTATGATCATGACTTCAAAGTAATCTAATATTCTCAAACCCGTACTATGTACAGAATATACCTAGTATAGTATTTATAATGCATCATGCACACACAATTTGTGGCACATAATGACGTATACTAGAAAATACCACCAATATAGATGTTGATACCTTTCAAAATTCGACCAAGAAATTGCATGCAGCAACTTAATTTAAGATAAATATAACCGGTCGCATCTAAGTGGCAACCACGGCTTAGGCAAACATCTGAAAATGCTAAGCACGAAATCAATCAGATTATAAGCAACAATATACGTCAAATCAGCAATAACTTGCCAGCAAGCGATCAAACTACTCGGCCTTTTGAATAGTACGTACGAGTTATTAACTACTACTGGTGAAGCAACTCCGATGACAATTGTAATTTTTGAATAAAATGCTGTTACCTCTCGTATCCACGATTTCTAGTGAAGCTTGTGGTGGTGGCTTTCCGAAGTGGATGTGTAAGGATTTTCTTCCCTGTCGGATGGGGTTGAGATTTACCGTTCCGGGTTACTGTAGTTGCAGATCCTATTACATACAATAACACTTTTACCCAAAAAAACTCACCCCTAAATAGTTAATTGAGTGTTGTAACGGCTGAGATTAGATGTAACAGGTTTGAAACAGTGATACGGGATCGAGAAAATCGGACCCGGACAGACGGTGCTTGTGGGGCTAAGTTATGATGTGAATGCTACAACAGCCAAAACTGATAGTATAGTATAGGAGGCCTCCTATATTTATTGTAGGACTGTTCATCAATCCAGCATTACATTGTCCAATGATTACTTAAGCCCCATGTTTGGTTCGGGATTGGGATTCTGTAGTCTGAACTGGGTTAGTCGGGGTTAGTCAGTAGATCTGGATTGGGTTAGTCTGGATCCAGTCTGATTCTGTTTGATAACCCAGTCTGATTCTGGTCAGTTGGTCTGGTTTCAGTCTGATTCTGTTTGGCTACCAGTCTGGATTCAGTTTGATTTCGTTTGGCAACGTAGTCAGGATCTGTTTTTCTGTCCTATTCTTACATAATTGTTTTTAACAATGTAAAAATATGTGGAGCTATCATGATTTTACGATACAAGTATAAAATTGATTACAAAAATAATGATTGCATAGACAATGTGGCTTATGTTGTGTTGTTTATTGAAATGAATATTCGATGAGTTTGCTCATTTATTTAATATGTTTATATTAATGATATATAACTTTACAATTGTCTTGCATGGCATGTTAATTTTATATGTATGTATATAGTTGTGCATATTCACTTTGGTAACTGGTAAATGACAAGATAATTATAATTGGCATAATAAAACATTAGTCACACCCAAGTAGCAGAAAAGTTTGTGAAAGACGGTGAGCCCAGGGTGGACCCCCCCCCCCCCCCCGCCGTCAATTTAACCGGCTAAATCAGCCATAGCAAAGTTTACAATGGATAGCGGACAAAAAAGGAACCACTACAAAAAAGTAAACCCATACACATGCTAAGATGGTGAACAGCCACTGTGCTGGCAAGTGTTGGGTGAGCTGGATGATTGTTCTTGCTCCAACGTAGGACCTTCCCAGTTTAAGGCATCCTTGTACTCATCCCATGATACGGGACAGTCGTCCTGTAGCGGCTGAGGTTGTTGTTTGATGTCGTCTTTTGGCCAATCAAACAACAATGGCAAATGAGGAATATTTTTATTGACCCCATCCTTCCCTTCATCCTGGCTCTCAGATTTTGCCCCCTGGTGTGCATGCTCGCAACATTTGTTCTTGCAGACAACATATTCTTCGAGATATTTTTGTAACTTTGATGGGGACATCAATATCTTTTCTAAATTAGGTCTTGACTTTGAACTCGAGGTCGACATATAAATTATTGAAATAAATATAAATATGAGCAAGAACAAATAATCAAAATAGATTCTTCTAAACATAATAAGTAAGCACAAGTTTTACAACAAAATGGATGGTAAAAATAACCAAATTTAGATAAGTACAAGTTTGCACATGATGGAAGTCTTCTAAAAATAATAAGTACAACTTTGTTCAAATGGATGGTAAAAATAATGTAATGATGGCCACTACTACAGAAACAGTATTTGGCGTCGGTTGTTTAACCCCCTTTGGCGTCGGTTTCTGAGCGACGCCTATGTGGACGCCGCTAAAGGTCGAACACTTCGGCGTCGGTTTTTTAACCGACGCCTATTTAACATATAGGCGTCGGTCTTTTAGTAGATAACCGACGCCAAAAGGGTTCGCGCCATAGAAAACAACGTCATCTAGGACACATTCTGTGTTGGTTATCTACTAAAAGACCGATGCCTATATGGACTATAGCGTCGGTGTTTACTTGATAACCGACGCAGAAAGTGTCCTAGATGACGCTGTTATCTGTGGCGTGAACCAGTTTGGCGTCGGTTATCTACTAAAAGACTGACGCCTATATGTATTATAGGCGGCGGTTTGACACGAACAGCCGACGCCATTTCCAGTACGGTTGTTGCCACATTAGGCGTCGGTTTTATTCAGAAACCCGACGTTGTAGGTCTTTGCTGACGGTTTTCTGTAAATAATCGACGCCTATATCTATTTTTTTTTTCATATCAGTTTGCAGGCCTGCTGTGGCTGGTCAGCAGGATGAGAACATGCAGTTTAGTTTTCTGAACTGCAGGTTTACGACATCCATTGATATCAGCCTACAAACAGGCCACAAACCTGCAAAAGTCCCAAGGAAAATTTCACACAAGTAGATACATTCAGACATCAATTCAATTCTCACATTCACACATATAGAAACATTCAAATACATGTATTAACATTCAGAAATATTCATTTACAAAGTATCATTCATTATCGCTATCAACATCTCAATTATATCTTACAGTTGCCACTGCTTGTATGGCTTTTGCCCATTCTTCTCTTATTTCATTTAATGCTTCCATCGTATATGGAGCATGTATATTTTTTAAGCGTTTACCTATAGTGTTTTCAGTTTTAAACACCTACAAAGAATGATGTATATATATAAGTAATAATATAAAAATAAGATTGATATATTTCATACTAACTAATGAGACTATATATAATACCTCATGTATGGTATCGATGTCCAATGCGGCATGTTTGATAATCATCTGCATAAATCGCATCACATAGTATGCGCATGCCCAGCCATTGTCTTGTGTAGCACCCTATAAATTGAAACATACAAAATAATACAACTAAGCACAATTCACATCAATAATATATACATTGGAGTCGGGAACTTACTTGTACGTTCTGCCAATTTATTAGCTGGTTCTTTTTCGTTGGGATCGTTCCTCTAACCTTTTTGAATGCATCTAAACCCCTACATGTTAATATAACACAGTAAATTATATAAGTAAATAATAATGTAATAACAGATGTTAACAGATACAAAAAAGAAATATTTCTCACCAGAATAATGGCATTCTCATTACATGTCCAATTTTAGTGTTTAATGTACTTCCCGCGGGATCTAGATAATAAACAGTGAACGTCTCGGGGACAATAACTAGTAACTCCCAATGTCTACCGCTAGAGGTAAAAAGTTAACAATTAATAACTCAAAATGCACAATAAAAATGGAATTTTCTTAAGTCCAAATTATAAATAAAGTAAACTTACTTGACATTGAATGGAGCTATTATTATCGTCTTCTTTTGCTGACCAAAAATTGTAAAAGCATCTATACATTATTGTTGAACACTATCAGGGTCTTTAGCTACCATACTAATCAATGATGGAATCAAAAATCCCACATGATCAAATACAAATTGTTTGCAATGATCTTCGACTAAGTAGCTGCAAAACATGTATTACGTATGCATTAATATATAAGAAACCATATCACCGGATCTTACACAAGGTATATGGATGTATAAACAAGATCTCACCTTATCCATGTCTCTATCATTGATGTATTCAGCCAATCATACATAAACAGCTCAATAATATCTTGTATAAATAAAGAGCTATCGTATGATTGACCTGCATAATCTGCATCTAAAGAAACAATTATCGGGCAATGTATATTATGTGCCCGTAGCCAACATGCCATTCCCCTACAAGCAGGACCTAACGGGTATGTTAGGTCAGTTGGAACCCAAGTTGGTAATGCGGGAAGTGGAGGTGGAGGCCTAGGTGCTCCTGGTGTCTTCTTTTTAACCTGTATATATAATTTCAGATCAGTTGACATCATATATACACATTAACAGTCTAAATCAATGTAAATTTATCTTACAATTTCAGTAGTGTAGACGACATCTGCTTTGGGCCACAATATGACCCCGCCTTCTGCCTCAGCAAGTGTATCAATATCCGGGTGGGTATATGGCAATGTAGCTTCCCTCCAATCGGGTAACACACGTAATGGGCCCACACGAACGTAGCCATGTGGCATTGGAGTCCCGTGAAACCTTTCCCCAAGAAGGGACGGGTAAGCCTGCGCCTCTGCAACAACATAGTCTTGTATTCTTAAGCGGCATGGCTTCAATGCCTACAAATTTACGTAAAGAATGTTATACATATATACATATCATCTTGAAAATATATCATCTTGAAAAGACTAGCTACAATGTCATAAACAATACTTACAGCAGACGTGTTAGGCGATGGGTCTCCAGGATTACTCGCAGTCTGTGCATCAGGAGAAGAGTGGGTTGCCATAGGCTGATTGGAAGCCTGAGATGCCTGCCACCGCAGTAATTCTTCCTTGACCTTCTCAGCAACTACATCGTTGACCTTCTTAGTAACTATATCCTCGACTCTCTTATTCTCCTATACATGGATAAAAGAAACATTAGCTTCTTATTATTGAATTTCCTTTTGCAATAACATTCTAAAAAAAGAATAGGTTACCTCTTCTTGAGAAAGTCCCGCTCTGGGTTTGTGCTGGGATGGCCCAAAGAATGCTTTGATGCCCACACCAACGCCTGCACCCCTAACACGTCCACGATGCTCTGGGTTACCCAGAGCAACTGTCAATTCATCCCTTGTGCCCTGAGGGATGAACGTGCCTTGTTTCCTCTGCTCGTGCAGCTCCCGCTAATCACCATCAACAGAAATTGGTAAGTTAACACCACAAATAATCAATATTCAAACGATTGCTCTAAGAGTTGTATTTTACCATTTTCGCAGCTGCCTCAGCAGTTACGGGCTTCTTTATTTCACCCTTCTTGTTTTGCCTCCCAGCTATCCAGATATCATGGCGAGGCATGGGTGTGGCAGACTCCTGAGTAGGAGCAGACTCCTGAGTAGCCGCAGACTCCGCATGTAGTCTTTGGCGAACGCTTGCATAGCCTTTTGGACCCAGTGTGGTCATGCACATTCATTGCACGCCTTGCTTTTTGTACGTCACTGAGGGCCTAGTTAGTATGCACATTAATGATTTGGTTAGTATCACTAAATGTTAATCTTGAATAGGTGAATACAATGTATATTAATTAAATTGGGAGTGACGCCTAATACCTTGAATTCTTCATATTTTCTTGAAGCAACAAAATTGTCCCAATCTTCTTTGTCCAAGAAGTTTCATTGTTCAAGGGCTGACTTCTTTTTCTTATCACCCTCTTTTATGTATTCTCTGTTCAGATTTGTCCTATAATTCCTAAGCATCTTTCCAGCGCGTTGCATCACACTTTTACGATGCAACTTCTCATCCAATGCAAACAGATTCTGTAAAATAGAAATGTTATTAACTAGTATCCAAAATAGAATTGCAAATAATAGAATTTGTAATCTACAAAATAGAATTGCAATTAATAATAACTCACGCATAAATCCTTCCATATCAAGTCTTTTTTCCCCTGAGGAACTTTATGCCAATTATCATACTTAACACCACAATGGCTCCGAGTGGTACACCCAAGATAGTTTACAAAATTATTGCGGTTCACTCCAATTACATTTCCTCCATTATCAAACTCCACAACCAATTTGGATCCACTGCCACTAAGCGCTATTAACTTCTTCAACAGAGTGATGCCCCTTTTCTTGTTAAGTGTTTGGTGCTTCAACAGAAGATCCCAAAATATTGACTTCTTCTTGAATGAAGAATTGTCACTCCGTGTGGCCATACTACATTGTGATTTCTTACCAAATTCATTGACAATGTTTTTTACTCTTGCATAAACAACATCCCCTGGTATAGGTTTAGGTGCACTTCATTCATCATTCCATCCATTGAATGCTTTGCGCTTCCTACGATACGGATGGAATTTTGAAAGAAACCTTCGATGACCAAGATATACAGTCTTGCCGCCATGTTTTAGTCTTATTGAATCAGTGTTTTCTTCACATATAGGACACGCTTTAGCTCCTTTGACACTATATCTAGACAAATTCCCATATGCTGGAAAGTCATTAACAGTGCAAAACAACATAGTGTGCAAACGAAATGTCTCTCTTGTTGAAGCATCATAGGTCATCACACCTTCAGCCCAAAGTTTCTTTAAGTCATCAATCAAAGGTTCAAGATAAACATCGATATAATTTCCGGGTTGTTTAGGGCCCGATATCAACAACGACAACATAACGTACTTATTTTTCATACACATCCAGGGAGGAAGATTGTATATAACAAGCATGACTGGCCAAGTGCTATGTTGGCTGCTCAATATCCCGTACGGATTCATCCCATCTGTACAAAGCCCAAGTCTTAGATTCCTATCTTCTTCACTAAATTTGGGGTACAATAGATCAATCTTCTTCCACTGTGGGGAATCATACGCATGTCGTAGGATCCCATCATTATTTTTCTTAACATCTGCATGCCACCTCAAATTCTTCACATCTTTCGGATTTGCAAATAAGCATTGAAACCGTGATATTATAGGTAGATACCACAACACCTTGGCAGGAGAACCAGTTTTGGACTCCCCCGAAGTCGTCAATTTATACCGTGACGCACCACATTTTGGACAATCTTTCAAATCTACATAGTCCTTTTGAAATAATACACAATCATTCGGGCATGTGTGTATCTTCTTGGCCTCCATTCCCATAGGGCACAACATTTTCTTTACCTGGTATGTTGAGATTGGCAGCTCGTTTCCTTCAGGAAGCATTTCTTTCAACAAAGTCAACAATGAAGTGAAGCTTTTGTCGCTCCATCTATTATTAGCTTTCAACTTATACAATCTCAACACAGCGCTAAGCTTCGTAAACTTAGCACAGCCTGTGTATAACGGTATCTCAGCATCATGCACAATGTTTCTAAAGATAGGAGGTGGATCGGTGTGCTCTACCCTACAACTATCCAGCATCGCATCAACGATGTCTGCTGGAACTGGTTCGTTCACATTTACATCATCGGAGGCAATTTCTTCTTCCACCCAAGCACTACTATCGACATCTACTGGTTTCAATTTTGAAATCTCTCCATGCCAGTGCCATTCTGTATAGCCTTGTACAATCCCGTTGCACATGACATGACTTTTGATTTCCTCACCAGTGTTGACTTTCAAGTTGTTACCGCAATGCCTACATGGACAGTAGAACCTATCTGTAGGTTTTTTCCTATGTTCCTCGGCAAATCTAATAAACTGATCAAGACCAGATATAAACTCTGGGGTGCAACGATTACGAATGGACATCCATGATCTATCAATTCTATGATCAGAGAAAATAAGTATATATTAGGAAACAAGTATATATTAGGAAAAGATTAGGGTATACACTTACATCCTACCTAAGTGTATAATGTGATGTCATTCTTATATATAATAAATGTGTATCACCTATCCCATCCTTGAACACCTAATCTCACTAGTAAGTATATAATGTGTATTGGGTTTTCAAGAAAATTTCGGCAGCATTTCCCCGTTGTTCTCTAAGTACATATATACTTAGAGAACAAACGGGGAAATGCTACCGAAATTTTCTCAAAAACCCAATACACATTATACACTTACATCCTAAGTGAGATTAGGTGTTCAAGAACAGTCCCAAACCGGGGACTATCCAAGATTTACTCCTAATGAGTCAATCTTGGATGGGTTTCTAGGCCAACAAACACATTTGATGTCATTCTTATATATAATAAATGTGTACCACCTATCCCATTCTTGAACACCTAATCTCACTAGTAAGTGTATAATGTGTATTGGGTTTTCAAGAAAATTTCGGCAGCATTTCCCCACTGTTCTCTAAGTACATATATACTTAGAGAACAAACGGGGAAATGCTACCGAAATTTTCTCGAAAACCCAATACACATTATACACTTACATCCTAAGTGAGATTAGGTGTTCAAGAACAGTCCCAAACTGGGGACTATCCAAGATTTACTCCTAATGGGCAAATCTTGGACGGGTTTCTAGGCCAACAAATACATGTGTTGTTATTCTTATATATAATAAATGTCTATAAACTACAGGCAACATGGTTAATCCTAATCAACAGAGCATTATTAAATAATAAATCAAGAAATCAATAGTTTCAAACAAAAGGTCTAGGAATCTTTACTAGACATTATATGTATCCCTAATCATCATATTTAACATACTACATTATTATGAACATCCAGATCAGATTAAGATCATACTATGTTATAGCCATTGGTTTAATAACCCTATTTCCGCATGTACATGTTTATCAACTTTAAAACCCTATAATTCATGAAATCATTCTAATTCAATTTAATATGTTGGGATCACATAATTATATAATGACATCAGAATATATAGAAGAATCATAATTAACATGATTAACAACATGCTCATCAAACTAGGGTTTTTGAGAAAATTTTACTCACAATCTATGCATTTTTCTGATCAAAATCATATACAATATGTCTATAATTGGAGCTAGCATTTATTTCCTATATTATTGGCAATATTAATGTGTGAATCTGACCTGGAGAGGAGCTTTGTTCGAACCTGGAAGGTAGGGCTAGGGCTAGATGAGTTACGGCCGGTCTGGAGAGGAGCTGTGGTCGAACCAGACGGCGGCGCAGAGTCGGTGACGACGATGGCGCGTGGCGGCAGTGCGCGACGAATGATGAGCAGGCGGAGAAGATGGTTGCGGCGGTGCGACGGCGGTGGAGAAGCAGCTAGCTGTCGGCCTGGCGGCGGCGGCGTGGAGGCACTGGCGGCGGCATGGAGGCACCGGAGGAGAAGGCGGCGTTCACAAATCAGCACTGGCGGCGGAGAAGGCGGCGCGGCGGCACTGTCGTGGAGGAAGATGGTGGTGGTTGCGGCGGAGTGGAGGGTCGGGCGACAGCAGAGAAGAAAGGGCCGGGGAACAGTTTAGGCGATGAAACAGAAGAAAGGGGAAGAGTCAGGTGATCGTGGGATATTAAGTTCTCCAATAGCGTCGGTTGTTTCAAACAACCGACGCCTAAACCTCTTTAGCGTCGGTTGTTTGAACCAACCGACGTTCAATTGGACGATATTTTCACGAAATTGTTTGGCGAGAACCACTTTCGGCGTCGGTTATCAACGGATAACCGACGCTGAAAGTGACACTTTTCGCACAAAGTTTCATCACACATAGGCGTCGGTGGCTATTTAAATAACCGACGTTGTATGTGACACTTTTTCTTTTCGCTCGAAAATTGGATTTCGCGGGAGCTTTTAGGCGTCGGTTTGTTATAGTCAACCGACGCTGAATACAAAGCGGTACTCGTGTCTGGCTGGACTTCGAATATAGACGTCGGTTTCCCTAAACAACCGACGCCTTATATTATAGGCGTCGGTTTTCCTTAATAACCGACGCCCATAAAAGCGATATTGAATGCTATTTCTGTAGTAGTGGGCCATAAGTTTTACAACAAAATGCACCTGAGCAATCATAAACAAATACAACATGGAGAAACTATGTTAAAATTTCATTCCTTTGCTTAACCGCCTAAGGGTGTAGGGGTGTTGTTGTTTCATCATTGGTAAGGTATTCAACAACTCGTGGTGGATAGATACGATGAGTAGTTATAAAGTTTCATTGAACGACGTGTTGCATGGACAATGGTGGGGTATGCAATGAATCTCCCAAAATGAAAAGATTATCTCTTATGAACTCTCTCCTGAGGTGTTTCCAGCACAGTTGCACCTTGCTCAAAGAAATGTAAGGCCCCCCTATTATGTTATGAAAGTCACGCCACACCTCCCTCCAAGCCTGAGCAGTATATACTCCATTCACACATCTCCCCATGCCATATTGGGTTCTCATCAAACCTTTGAGAACCATATCAAGCTTTGTACAATATATAACATACGTTGTTATTTGTTGTGCAGCCATAATACAAATTTATGTATGTAATATATTATAATAGTAAGGATTTATTTTTGTATGTGAAGTTACTATGATAATTGGAATATATATTATTTAATATTCATATAAGAAAGGGCCTCCTATGTAGTGAAATTTAACTATGATAAATAAATGGCATTGTGATGAAGTAAGAGCATACATGCAGTAGCAAGCAAGATAAGGGGTCCGATTACAACAATAACAAAGAGGATTAATTTAAATGTAAATATGGACATTGTTGGTGATGGTTTTCATTCATTGCCTGCAACACTTCCTGGAACAACATTGTTGATGTTTGCAGCATTCCTCACGTTTTCCAGGGCTAATTCATTCCTAGACATCCAATCAAACAACGTTATGGAGTCATCGGAGGTGAAGGAGTATCTAAAAGAAGACTACAACTCTCCTCCAACTTCTGAACGGAGGTTTGTAAAACTACATACTCGTACTATTTGGAGGTGTACACATGTTCAGAGTCATGATGGATTTCAACAAAGTCCTTCATGTTCATCGCCTAGACCCACACTGACTTGCACTTACAAGTTAGTAACGTAATCTCAACCTTCAACAAATCAGTTGTGGGGGGGGGGGAGATCAACTGCCCAATGAAAGTATTTGCATAGATCTTTGCCCTAAAATGTTTTCCCAAATTTGAGTTAATAACAACTAATACGTGATGTACTTAGCAAGTGCAACTGATTATTTGTTGTTTTAGTAGTGCACTTGACTAGAAGGACATATGTAATACATTTCTCCCGGCCTTTCACTCAGAATGTCAAAATCATATAACCCCACATCCTCTGTGTTTACCCGCAATGTTGCAACTAGACCACAATCACACCTCGGAACTTCCGACAGATTCATCAATATTTAAAATAGGATTAATGATTAGTAGCATAAACTCATCTTTAAAACATATATATCTACGAAACTTAGTTTTGATAGTATTTTGATAGGAGCAGTTGAATGTTGTAAGTTGTAACATGTAATGAAGTCATATGTCATTAGATCAAAATATATTACAACTATGATGTATTGTATCCCTCTTCCTCCGTTGAAGAGTCATTATCACTCAGTGAGTGTAGTCGTTCACGTAGATATAGGTGCCTCTCCCACAGCAATTCAATTTCTGCTATTAGCCGGTGGATGTCTGCTCTAGTGGAACAGACAAAGTCGCATTGTTCTGACCATGTCTTGTGTTCATTGTGTGCATATGCAAGTTGTGTTACCAGTGCATCCCTAACTACAGTTAGCGTGGTAACTGTATGTTGTACTCATTGCGTGAGCAACATCATGCGACATCTGTTTGGAACAACACCCCCACCACATGTAAAATACAGCTTGTGGGGGTTGTTGTCTTCAAATCAGCCATTTGCCACATCTGTGGCATCCATGTACACTCGTACGGTGCACTGGAGCCCACATGTGCACACCGGCATTCCATTCTCCATTTCAAGACGGACTACCTAATGAAACATAATGGGACATTTTTATTAGGAGCCATACCAAAAATTTTGAAAAAAAGCATTTAAGAACACATGTGAACTCGTAGAGGAGTTGTGAAATGCTAACATTGTATTAAACAAACATTTGAGAGCACATGTGAAGTTGTAGCTGGATTGGAAGATGCTACACAACTCATCACAATTATAAATAATGTCAACGAGTATCCCAAATAAAATTGGAAATTTGTTCATGTAAAACATCGCCCTCAGGTCGACCCCATCAAGTGGGACGTCAGTTGTTGAACTATTATCATGGATTTCTTCCATCATTCTGTCCCCATCATTCTGGAAATGTATGAAATTATGGAGGATATAACAAGCCATTACGAGACGACATTGTGAGTGTATAGGATATGTCGCCCCTTTTCTGAGGTAGGAAAACCGCCTCTTCAGAATGATGAATGCTCTTTCTACAACATTTTGTAATTGAGCGTGGTGGTGGTTGAACATCTCCTTCTTGTTGTTGTATGATTGTCTGTTTCCTTGGTACTCAGATATGTGGTAAGCTGTGTTGTGATAAGGTGTAAGAAACTGACGTGTGTTGGCGTACCCTGCATCTACTAGGTAATACTTCCCTTTCGGTACTTTGAAATCGACAGTTGTCTTTGCTACTTGTAGGACCCTTTAGTCAGTAAAAGATCCCTCCCACCCAGTCAGGACATATGCAACCTCCATTGAGAAGCCTACTACAGCCAGGACATTCAGAGAGACATTGTCTTTTCGGTCTCGGTAATGATTTTGCTTGTCGTGTTTCACCAGGACTGGGATGTGTGTCCTGTCAATTGCCCCGATGGCATTTTACACCGCCAAAATTGGGTGTAAACATACAAAGTATAAGCAAAATTCTTATTAATTGTGTAGGAAAACTAATACCTTGAAGTAAGGGTAGAACCTTGGGCTGTCCAATATTGGACCATGAGTTGTTGTGGTCATTATTTGCATGACAACATAGTCATGGCACAACTGACACACTCCATCCAATACTTCGTTAACTTTCTTCTTATGGTTTCACCAGAGTGAATGTAGTCCTCCTCCAAAACACGGTTTGTATGCCCATGACCAACCATCTGTAGGAAGTAGCTTACAACCTCAATTGATGAGATGCCTCTACTACTCTGTAACAACCCCGAGTCTCAAGCATGTCCACGAGGGCTAGTATAGTCTGAGGTCGCATTTGGTAGAGGTCATAAGCCCTCATTTCATGACCATTAAGGATTTCTAACACCTTTTGATGGCCACTCCTAATACTAACCGACCTAGGTATTGGATATGGTACGTCATCATCATCACAAATATCATCCATGATGGAGTCCGCTATTGAGTCAACTATTTCATCAGCAAAGTAATTTGTTGGCCCGAATACAATATCTAAAATCTATGTAAGGAGGTATGTTGTTTCCGTATGGATAGTAGTAGCCATGGTACCTACAATGAAAATGATAACGAACTTGACATGATCCCTAAAATTAAATGAAAAATGCCCTGAACATAATATGAAATATGTGACAAATAATTAATTACATCAACATTATATAACTAGCAAAAAAGTCTGACCTTTGAATAATTATTAAAACAATAATTGAACTAGTGTTCATGTGCTCAAACATAGATAACTTCCCAAACACGGATAACATAATGGCAAAACAAATGTCTGCATTTAAAAAGAGAATACTAAATTGGAAAGCAATCAATATCATGAACCATCATCTAACTTATGATGTTGATGGGCCTATGTTATTCCCACTTGTGCCAGCATCATTGGTACCAGTATACCACGTTGATGTCATACTTGATGTTCCATTGAAGTTTGATGATGCGGGCTGCGAAGCAAAGCCCTACTGAGATGGCACATAAGAGGATGGAATTGAAGGTCAGGGTGTCGCACTACCCCCTAATGACCTTTCCCAAAGGTCATGCAACCATATCGTTATTTTGTGTGGGGTATGTGTGAGGCTGAGATAGATACTGCAGTTTTTGGACTCCTTTATGGCATTCACAAGAGTTGTAAATACAAGTCCCGGGGCATCTAGGAAGGTGTCATTGAAATGTTGCAAAATATTCCTAAACTCTTCCTTCTCGATGCTTCTATTGGCCACATCTGCACCTAACTCTTGTACCTTTGTGTACACCTGTGTGAATTGAGATAACACATCATTAGATAGCACACATCGCTCTTGTGTCGTTGACGGTCGCTTCCTGTGCCTATGACTAGGAGGAGTCCTCCCCCTAATCCCCTGCATATATGTTCCTCCTCTGTCGGTGTCACCCTCACTATGCATAGCAGATGCGCCTATGTCAGGATCCCCCAGGGGGTTCTGTGTACATGGTTGAATCGGACGCATCTAGGTATACAACAGCTTCATCCTCAGAGGCAACGTCGGATGGTATTTGTCTATCCACTGAGGACATTGCATGGTGTCCTCTAGCAATGTTCTTACATGCCATCAACTCGATGTTGTAGTAGTGGGGAAATGGTCGGTTAATCAACTTAGCAAGATCCTTGTTTGCCTAATTAAAAAAAAGGATTTTAGTATGACATTTAAATGTAACTGTAGGACACTAAAATTCAGCTAAGGGTTTCATTGATGTACATACCGCAAGATTGTCCCTCCACTCAGGGGTGTCAGGCAGCCTCGGCTTGTTCCTACTGCCATCCCATCTAACACCACTCTTGATGGTTACAAGATTCAGTTTGGCATAGTCCTTCTTTAGGTTCTTCCACCTAGTTTTCAACTGCTCTAATGTACAGTCCGGCCTCACCATCCTATTTTGCCATTCACATATTGTCTCCCTCCACGCATCCCTAGTAAAATGCCCATCAATACACCTCCCTATGTCATACTGCCTCTGCAATGCAGAAACTAGAGCATCATCAGACTCTCTTGACCATGTAATACGCAGCCTGGGGTCTGTAGAAGACATACTCGCGTACGTGATGAAATATATATAATGACGGTGAGGGGTGTTTACAGTAATATTAAATATATAATGACTTACAATTTATGATAGCTACTTTGTTGTTATGTTATTCATAGACATAGTTGTATTGGCATACATGTTAATGTAAATAAAATTTAAATCAATTGACGAATCCTAAGCCTAATTCTATACAGTAAAATATAGGATCAAATCAATCAAACCCTTCACATGTATATGTTTTATTGTATGGTTTGTAAACTATTCCGTAACAATCAGAGTAGGCATGGTTACTCATAATCTGATGTACACAAGCAAGGGCAAGCTGTCTTCTACTGTAAGGAAGGGCTAGCTTTCTTGTGATGAAATTATGACATGTTCGGCTATAATAATCAGGAACACATCATTAAACAGACCATATTCATGCTTTGAG